>OU612043.1:120003726-120466235 GCA_914767935.1 Coremacera marginata
CTGCAAGCGAATAAATGTAAACAACAAATGTAAATTTAGCAACAGGTCGTGTAGCACAAGAGAATATTTTTTTATTTGTTCTCTGTTCTCTTTTCATACACTCTTGCACTGAGGAGAGCTTGCGATCTACGCGTTGTTTCAGTTTTTTCTCTGAGCACTTAATAAACTACACGAATACTCAGGTATCTGCTGCAGTGACCTGAATAAGAATGAGGTATGTTGGTTTTTCCTCGCAATAAGCTTTATGTTATTCTTAATGTATAGTCAGTTTGATGTTCGATAGAGGTGCAATCAAACGCATTTATTTAAGATAAAAATACATTAATATTAATAAAAAAGATTTCATTCCAAATGGGTATTGGAAGAGTGAGTAACATTAAAAACTGTTTAAACTGCGAATACAAACCTGAATAAAAGTTAATATGTTGGGTTTTACCCTCAATAAGCTTTTGTTATTCTTAATGCATATTTGTGTTGTTTTTTGTTGCTTTATTCGCTACCTTCGATACAAAAAACACTAAAACTGTCGAAAATAGTTTATATCGTCCGTAGACGAACTCCTAGAGGGGTCAAAGATATGAGCTGGTCCTATTATTTTTTCGGCCCTCAAAATTTCTCCCCAACACACCTACCCTCTATCTACAACCCTTCTTTGGCTCCCCATACAAAAAACACAAAAGCTGTCGAAGGTAGTTTATATCGGCCGTAGCTGAACTCCTAGAGGGGTCAAGTATATGAGCTGATCCTATTCTTTTTTGCCCCTCAACATTTCTACACCCACACCTACCTCCCATCTACCACCCTTCTTTGGCTCCCCACACAAAAAACACAAAAGCTGTCGAAAATAGTTTATATCGGCCGTAGCTGAACTCCTAGCGGGGTCAAATATATGGGGAAAAAATATGAGCTGAATAAAACAAAGAGAGTGTAAGATCAGGTATGAGCAAAGCAGAAAAGGGATAGAGGAAATTTTTTATTCTATAGTAAGAGAATATATTCAGGGAGACGAAAAAGCATACTCATTCAGGGCTCTAGTGTATATCTATATAAATATGGATTAGAGCACAGCTCACACATGCAAAGCTAGTCGTACGGCATCAAACCGGCATATGCCAGGCGAGGCGGACGTGGTCTCGCTCTGGATAATCATATTAAACTACACAGATAGATTGTATTTATAAGGTGTTGCCAAACCTCAAAGGAATATATTAAGTATCTTTGGAAAGCATTAGTGGCGGTACTGTAGATAATCTAATATATTAAATTTAATTGAGTAAACGGATTCATTTAAAAAAATTGTATCTGAAACAAAATTAAAGTCCCCACAAGCGCTTCTGAGTGGTTCGTTTTGCAAGTAATTAGTTCATGTAAAGTAACTCAAAAGATCTTCTAGGTCGGAGAGGAATATTAAAGTATATTTTGCTCAGTAGATATTGGCTGTCCACATATCCATGTAAAAGTTTTAAAATCCAAGTAGCATTTAGCATAATTCTCCGATTATTTAAAGTAGGGAGATTTAAAAGTTGCAGCCGATATTCATAAGGTGGTAGGTGAGAATTAAAATTTCAGGAAAGATGGCTTAAGCAGAACAAAAGAAACTTTTTCTGAACTGATTCTATGTCGTCAATGTAACAACTATATCGAGGGCACCAAACAATTGAAGCATGTTCTAAAATAGGTCGCACTAGAGAGGTGAATAAGGTGTTTGTTATATAAGGATCATTAAAATCTTTTGCCCATCGTGTAATAAAACCTAAATTACTATTTGCTCGATTTATAAATTTATTAATATGAATATGAAAGCGAAGTTTAGTATCCATAGTTACTCCAAGATCATGAAAGATATCTAAAGACTCTAGTGTATGGTCACAAATTTTATAAATACATGTGATAGGAGCTTTCCGAGTGAAGGTCATGTGCTTACATTTCTTCATGTTAAGATTCATACGATTCACGTTGCTATAAAGATGGTCTATGTCAGTTTGCAAGAGAACGGCATCATTAGCATTTTTGAAAGGAAGAAATAGTTTCACGTCGTCTGCGTACATTAAAATACTCGAATGCTTATGACAGATGGCAAATCATTTATAAACAGTAAAAAAAGAAGAGGCAGAGGTGGCTTCCTTGAGGTACACCAGTAGTAGAGTTACCGAGTCATATTACCGATTTGACGTCACTCTAACCTGCAATGTTTCTGTACGAATCTGTATCGACTTCTGTTCAATTTGGTCGTTTCAAATCGATAAGCTGTCACCTGTTCCGATTTCATTTCAATGGAACCTTTTGAAAAAGTGTTTCTGTACAAAAAATGAATTGATAAAAATGTTTCACTTTTCTCACTGGATTTGTAGCAAATGACAATTGTACCGATTTATTTAATGTCAGTAATGTTGTGTATTATTAAGTTATAAATACTCGAAATATACCTTTAAAAATGGTTGCTTTCTTTTAAGTTGAATTTTTATATTTGTATATATTACTAACATGTATATATATAACAAATAAAATATAGTTCAAGAGCAAATTAAATCCGCACGAGTTTTGAAACTGCAGCGACGCACAGTACTTTGTCTCATAGGAATAAATTAAGATTTTTGTTGTGGCAGATCCTAACAAAATTGGTACCGTTTTTTTTGGAAATACTTCCACTAAGAAGAATCCAAATTTTTTTGCCAATTGAACAATTTGTGTAGACTCTACAGCTCCTTAAAGTCAACCATTTTTATGCATTTTGATTGTTGTGGAATATTTGATTTTGGACATCCTGTAAAGAAAAAATTGCTGTAAACGCAATTTTTGCCCGATTCTTTTGTTTTTTGATTTTATTTCAAGACTAATATTGTAAAAATAAATGAATTTTAATATATTTTAAATTAAGCTAAAACTAAAAATATGAAAATTGTCCAAAAATAAAAGTTTTTTTAAAATATTTTTCAAAAATTTGCAATATTTGAGAGAAAAATAAAAAAAAAACGTCTAAAAACATCTCTTTAATTTTTTAATATATTTGAATATACATATTTATCTTCCAACTTCCAAAATTTGATATCTGCCTGCGTCCGCCCTTCGGAGTTATCACGTTTTGGAAAGTAGTCTAAAAATCATATTTTCTTTTAATTAATTGAAATTAATAATTTGCACATCTTACAAAGAAAAAATTGGCAAAATTGCAATTTTGGCCCAGTTCTTTTTATTTTTGATTTTTCTTCAAGATAAATACTGTATAAATAAATAAATTTTAATATGTTTAAAATTTAGCTGAAAGTAAAAAAATTAAAATTCGCCAAAAAATAAATTTTTTTGTAAATATTTTCCACAAAATTTCCAATTTTTGAGAGCAAATTAAAAAAAAAAAAAACGAAAAACATCTCTTTTATTTTCAAATATATTGTTATGTATGTATTTTTCTTTCAAAATTCCAAAACATATTAACCTTTTTTATCCGACTTTTAGAGTTATCGTATTTTGAAAAATGGTCTAAAAATCATATTTTCCTCTAATAAACGTAGCATGTAGTGAGGAGTTTACTCCTTTGAAATGTAAACAAACATATTTATGGGTGACTAATTTCGAAAATGACCTAAGTCCATTTTTTTTAATAATCGTTTTCATTAGGTAAAAAAATAGTATGTTTATTTCTATTAAATCATTAAATGTTTACTTTTAAAAAAATTAAGACTAAGATCATTTTTAAAGTAATCTGTATCAAAAGTACGCTCAAAAGTAAGACGTATCAGTTTGCAGAAAATTGTTTTTTTTAAGAGGTACTTTAAATAGTGATTTTAACTTATTATGTTTGTAAAAGTAATTGGAGTATGAAATATTCTTTTGTAATTGTTTGTTAAAATGCTGCTATTAAATACAGGTTAAAAATAAATAATGACTAGTTATGTTAAAATGTAGGGCATTCTCATGCATACTAATGCCAACATATTTGTTTTTACCGTATTTTTCTCAGCGAAAACATTACAAAGGTTTTTAATTTAAAATGCCAATAATTATTACTAATAACAATTTATTTAATTGTTGGATTTCTGCCGGTCCACGCGATAAATATTTGTTTTTAAAGTCATTTGTTAAAGATAAAATTTGTAAAATCCCATACAGTGAAGAAAAAATTGATGAAAATATTAAGTTTTTTATATTGCAATTGGAAACGAAGTGGAAGCAGTGCGGATATAGTAAAAGCAAGCTTATTAAAAAGTATTCCAATTGGTTAAGTGCCGAAGCAATTGTTATTTCTGATCAAAATAATGTACGCAAGTAAAAATAAAATTTAATATTAGCGCAGTTAAAAATAAAGTTTACATTTCAGCAACCAAGCACAAGTCGCGGAAGGCCTGAAAAGGAGTTCCATTTGTTATCAGAACAAATGAAAAAAAGGAAAGTGGCTCACTTATTATCTGATTATTCTGAAGACGAATTACAATATGCATCAGAACTTGCTTCAAGAAAAAATAATCATGGTTCGAATATTAACAGTCAAAAATGTCTATCAGTAGAAATGGCTTTGTCACTGTACTTAGATTTGGATCTCTCGGAAGAAAAATATAATATTCTGCGCAACACTGTCAACGTCTATCATAAAAATTTATTTCCGAGTTTGTATGCGATACAAAATTTTAAGAAACGATTAGTACCATCTATTGAAGCTTCGGAAAGTACTGCAGAAGTTCGCTTACAACCACTTCTTTTTTGTTAATTACGAAGTATCAGCGGAAATAACTGGCATTAACAAAGATCTAATTTATAACTTCTCATTAATATTGAGGATTTTGTCGTGTGGAAAAAACATTAAAATTGATGAGTTTAGTAAGCTCCTTCTTGATACCAGGAATTTGTACCTAGATCTTTACCCTTGGTATTATATGCTTAGTTCTTAGTTTTAATGCATGGATGTGAAGTTTTAAAATTCTTCGATTTACCTATAGGTAATATTTATCTTTAATAATATTAAGAAATAAATAACATTTTTTTTTTAATTTTTGTAGGAAATTTATCAGAAGAAGCATTGGAGGCTTCCCACAAACACATTCGTATGCTCGTCTTAGCCATACGAGGAAAAGCTCACGGGAAAATACAAATAGAGATCTGATGACATACCTGCTGATTTCATCAGATCCTTTCTTATCATCTCAAAGATAAATCAAATACAAGAACAAGTTATATGAGGAAGATACGTATATGCTTTATTATATTGAAACGGAAAGAACCGAGGGTACTTAGGTTTATATTACTTAAATACCTTTTTTTTTGGCATACATTTTTTTATTTTGTTTTTAATTTTTATTCTTTTAATCAATTAAACAAAAAAATATTTAGTTTAATAATACAAAGTGTAAATTCACTTTACAATTACAAAAAATATTTTTTTTGTCAAAAACATATTTTTTTACATGAAAAGTAACATTTTCGTGAAAAAAGTGCATATCAAACTATAAGCCTTTTTTAAAAAAAAAAAGATATTGCCATAAAACAGTTTTAACAAGTTAAGACCTTAAACTTTTCAAAAATATATTTTTATTTTTTTTTTAAAAGTTTTTATAATTTTAATATTTAATTGAAAATAGGGAAATTTCAGTTTTTTTAATTTTTAAACCTCATTTATGGCGTAAATACTTAATGTACATAAAATCTGATTCGATTTTTGAAATCAGCAGCCAAAAATTAATAAACATGGCAAATTTCGTAAAGATCGAACAACTCCTTGTATTTATTCCTCACTTTTGTATGGGCTCAAAGTACTGTGCGACGTAGGCTGTCGGGCTTAATGAAGCAGCACCGGCACGTCGGAAAGGGTAAATTTTTGAATGCATCTGAATGTTACTGAAACAATAATCTGAAATAAATAATTGATTTCCTAATACTTCTAACTCACTTCACTGCTTACTAAAACACTTTTGATTACCTATTTATTATAAAACTATAGCGCACATAAAATAAAATAAATACCCTTGATCAGCTGCTTGTCATTTGTCTCAATTTTTCAGCGTTCCTTCTCGATTTGTGTTCTTTTTCATCACGGTCCGAATTTTTACCGATTTAAACGTACAGAAACATAAATTGACACGAAATCGGTAACTAGGGATCGATAGCTCATGAAGACACACATATCGGTAACTTGCCGATTTTGTTACAGGAACGAGCTACAGGTAAACTCCAAAAGTACTGGGTCGATTTTTATGAAATAAGTTTTAAAATGTCAATTTTTATTTCAAAACTTTAATAAAAAGTATGTTTAATTCATCGCCGATGCCACGAATTGCATGATCACTTTCTTTTCACTTGTCTGTGTAGCGAAAATTTCAATAATCTCCATGTTGTTCTCTATTCTTCTCTTTTTCCGCTCAGCTAGCACAGCACAACGTAAAAAACAGATGAGCCTCGCGCGAGGCGAAAAGAGCGGTACATATAAGTGCAGTGCTGAGCTACAGTGAGAGTGAGAGCGGATAAGCACATTGTAGAGCGATCAAAATTTCGGAACGTATAGCAGTGGACCTTCAGCATGTTTAGGATTTTTTTTTTTATAAATTTTTTGTGCTCTATCTCTCTCCACACTCATTCAGAGAGTAACAAAAACGTGTTAACGCTCTTTATTGATAAAAAGAAAATTTCCGTGGTGAAGGACCACTGTGGCCTGCAAGTAACTATGTAAACCTCAAGCTTGCCCCATTGTTGGGTTTAGAAAATGCCCTTTTAGCCGCCACTTCAAACATTGAATCTTCGAGGCGAATAACGTCGTAAGTAATTATAAATTTTCAGGATTTGAAAAAAACGTTTTTAATGGCGCACTTGGAGCCATTTGATTTCGATTTCCAATTTTTTGGTGTATGAGTTTTAAAGAATTTGTCTGTATATATACGCCAGAGCATTTTTAACGCTAGTATGCAAAAAACCATTCTTGATTAATTTGTCACTTACAACGTTATTCGCGCCGACGCGTCGATTGTCCAAGCTCGTACAGCCAGTCCAATTGCCGCCAAGACCAAATTAGGTTGGGTTGTATATGGCCAAACAAATATTATTGCCCAGTCACATCGGATGGTATTACGGTCGCCAAAGGCCTGAAGATGAATTGCATCAGCTGGTTGATGATTTCTTTTCAACATAGAATTTTAGAGTAAATAATATGCAAACGTTGCCAGAATCAGAGGGTAGTAAAAAAGCTGCAAGAAAAATAGATGAAATAGTTGAACGTAAAGGTTAACATTTTCAAATTGGTTTGCTTTGGAAAAACTCTTCGCCAACACTGGCAAGTAGTCATCAAAGCGTTTGTGCACAATCGTGAAGAAAGTGAGTTATAATCCAAAGTTTGCAGAAAAATACCTTTATGAAATGGCAAAATATTTACAAAAAGATTATGCAAGAAATCTTTCAGAACAAGAACTGTGCAATGTAACTCAAACAGTTTGGTATTTACCATATTTTGCCATCTACAATTCGCACAAACCAGAAAATCTAAGCAATACCTGCAACGGCAGCGGCAGGTAATGCTCTTAACTCGGTTTTACTTAAAGGGCCCGAGCAAGCAAAGTTGTTCATAGGAATTTTATTCAAATTTCGAGAAGGAAGTGTTGGTGTTGCAGCAGATATTCGCGAAATATTTTCAAAAGTTAAAATTGTTCAGAGGATCAGCATGTGCAGATATTTTTATGGACAAATAGTGACAAGGATAAAATTGAATTGATTTTCGGAGCCGTATGTTCTCCATACTGTGCAGAATTTATTAAAAATAGCAATCCCGAAGGATTTAGAGATCAACATCCTGATGCTGTAACTGCTATTGTGGAAAAACATTTTGTTGACGATTTCATCTGTAGCTTGTAAGAAGTCGTCAATATTAATTTAGAAGCTGGGTTTGAATTGAGAAATTTTATTTCTAACCACAAAAATTTGCAAGTAGTAATGAACAATCAAGCTGCAGATGATAGTACACAATCAGTTAAAATGGAGCGACAGTCAACTGTAGAAAAGGTTCCTGGCATGTATTGGGATACAGCCATCGATACAATTCGTTTTCAAACGATATTTCATGAAATTTCAAAACATGTTCTACAAGGAGTGCGCCCACCAACAAACAGAGAGCTTCTTGGAATAGTTATGTCAGTTCTTGATCCATATGGACTCCCAGCTGATTTTTTGAGGTACTCCAAGGTTTTGGTTCAAGAATCGTGGAAAAGCAATTTGCATTGGGATGAATGTATTCCAGCTGACATTATGATAAACGGATTGCCTGGTGGAGAGAATTTCAATGGGTACGAGAATTTAAATTGATCGGTGTTACTCACAAAACCTTGATAAATGTAGCCCAGTGGAATAACATGATTTTGTCGATGCCAGTCAAATTACTTTTGCTGCAGTTGGGTATCTAAAAATTGTGCATGTAAATGGATTCGACGTCGCTTTTGTTGCACGCAAGTCTCGCTTGTGAAGGCCTTTAATGTCACCATAGGTCATAGCTAAGAAAAAAGATTGGTTGTAATCTCCACTTGCTTGCCTGTTTGAGCTGCTCATCTAGAACTAGTGGAAAGTTTGTTAACTGATGCTTTCATTGTATGTCTGCACAATTTGAAGAGCCGTCGAGGCACACCTATCTGATTTCGTAGTAACATTGGCACTAATTTTATAGGAGCGCAGAAGGAATTAAAAGGTGCTGAATATCTATTAAATATGGATCGTTTAACAGATGAGACGAACAGACACATCGAATTGATATTCAATTGCCCAGCAAATCCAAGTTCTGGTAGTTGCTGGGAGCGTTTAATTTATATTATTAAAGATGTATTACCTAAAACTCTACGAGAAGTTGCACCTAGGATAGAGATCCTCTAAAGCTTGCTAATTGAAGCAGAAATTGTTATAAACTCACAACCTCACAGATATTCCATTATCATCGAAAGGCGATAAGACTCTAACAACCAACTACTTTTCGCTAAGTTGCGCAAATTCTACACAAACGCCACATCCCGCTGGTGAAAAGATATGCATAAAAAAATAGTGGTGGATAGCGCAAAACTTAAAAGATCGTTTCTGCAAACGATGGACAATTTAGTACGTACCACAGCTCATTTGCAGAACAAAATGGTATGAGCAAACACAACCCTTGCAAGTCAAAGACCTGGTTATTTTTTGCGATCCGAGTTAGTCACGTAGTCGTTGGGAAAAAGGACGCATTACAAAAGTCTTTAAGGTCAAAGATAATCAAGTTCGATTTGCTAAATTTTGAACATCTCATGGAATAATCCGACGGCCAGCTTCAATACTAACTCTTTAACCAGTTGATGGTGAATCCTACAGAGATTCACGGGGGATGGAATGTTGAGCTACTCTGTATACTTCTTTCACTTTATCGTTTGGTTCTTTGTCTCCCTATCACACGCAGGGGAACAGGGGGCGAACCTTCACGTGGCAACGTGTCTGACCGCCTCAACCTGGCGAGGTTAGCATTATCCATGTCGAAATCTTATCAAACCTCCACGTGGTGTTCCCTGGGCAACGGCAAACTGGCATCCGTCAGTTTGACGGCTAATTTGAGCGGCGGGTCGCTCCATAGACCTTAAACATGGAATGTGCGCAGGGTTTGGGTCCCGCCACATTACTACTGCCCAATGAAAACTAAACCAGCCTCGGATAAGAACCCCAATTACGTTGACGACCACCGCAAATGAAAAACGGACAATGATTTACGGATATGCACCTGGAATGTCCGGACCCATTTATAAGGAAGGTGCCATTATCCAACTGGCGGAAGCCCTCAAAACAATAAAATCTGACATCATCGCCATCCAGGAAATGCGATGGCAAGGGCAAGGTTGCTCTAAGCAAGCACACTGCGATATCTACTACTAGAGCTGTCGCGAATTCGCGAGAAGCGCGAATTCGGATGTGAATTCGTCGTTAGCCGGAAACTACTCCACCGCGTTTCCCGGTTCACACCTGTGAAAGAAAAATTGGCCACGATCCGCATCAAGGCAAAATTTTTCTTCATCAGCCTTATTTGCGCGCACGCCCCGACGGAGGAAAAGGACGAAGCTGTCAAGGCTTTCTACGCTAGTCTTGCGGACGTATACGACCACCTTCCGGTCCATGACGTGAAAATGGTCCTCGGCGATTTTAATGCGATAGTCGGAAGGGAAGGCATCTTTGGCCCCACTGTCGGTCAGTTCAGTCTTCATGAGACCTCCACGAACAACGGTCTAAGACTGATCGACTGCGCCGTGGCGCGAAACATGTTAGTTAGTAGCACCAGATTTAAGCACCTTGACATCCACAAGGCCACCTGGCAGTCCCAGGATAAAAAACGCGAAAGCAAATCGATCATGTTGTAATCGACGGAAGGCATGCCTCTAGTGTTCTAGATGTGCGTACATTTCGGGGGGTCAACATTGACTTCGACCATTATCTTGTTGCAGCCAAGATCCGCATGCGATTATGCAATGCGAAGAACATACGCACAGGAATGCAACGAAAGCTAGATGTCGCTAAGCTGCAATTACAACGGACTGCCGAAGCCTACTCCGCTCAACTCTCGGTTAAGCTAAACCAACCAACCTCTGAACCCGACGACGCCGGCGGACTTTGGGCGCATGTATCCCACTCCATGCGTGCTGCCGCTGAAGAAGTCATTGGTTTCCGGCGCCCGCAACCTCGGAACCAATGGTACGATCAGGAGTGTCGCATCGCGACAGCAGTAAAAAATGCCGCATATAGAAAAACGCTGCAGTCAGCTGCAACGCGAGCCGTGCGAGAAAACTACCGTGAAAAGAGGAAGGAAGAGAGGCACCTTTTCAGACGCAAGAAAAGAGAGCAAGAATAGCGTGAGCGTGAGGAACTAGAGGTATACCAGGGCAAGAAGGATGCACGAAAATTCTATCAACAGGTTAAACGTCTAACCCAAAGTGTCAAGCCGGAGCATCCACTTGTAGATCCACAATACGGATACACAGTGTGTGCTGAGATTGTGGAGACAGCACTTGTCCAATTTGCTTACTGGCGATGATTCCACCAATGCCGCCCATGGAGAGCGCAGTTCAGTGCCACCAATCAACGATGACGGAGTGGAAGTACCACCACCTAGCCATAAAGAGGTTCGAGTTACTATCCAATGACTCAAAAACAATAAAGTAGCGGGTGCTGACGGCTTGTCAGCTGAATTGTTTAAAACCGGCGGCGATGAATTGATAAGGCGCATGCATCAGCTCATCAGCAAAATATGGCTAGCAGAAAGCATGCCCGACGATTGGAACCTCAATGTACTGTGCCCTATACATAAGAAAGGAGACCCTACATTCTGCGCCAGTTATAGAGGTATCAGTCTTATTTCCATCGCATATAAGGTTCTCTCAAGCGTACTGTGTGAAAGATTAAAGCCGATTACGAAAACACTGATTGGACCTTATCAGTGTGGCTTTGGACCTGGAAAGTCCACCATAGAGCAGATTTTCACGCTACGATAAGTCCTGGAGAAAACCCACGACAATCAAATTGACACACACCATCTCTTGTGTGAGGGATTGCCTATACGCAACAATGTCTTAGTTCGGTATACCTGCAAAGTTGATTAGACTTTGCAGAATGACGTTGAGCAACACACGCAGCTCCGTCAAAGTAGAAAATGACCTCTCGGAAACATTATCATGGAGGGGATCGTACGAAACGCCGGTGTATATCGTAATGGAACCATTTTCTACAAAGGTGTCCAGCTCCTTGTGTACGCTGATGATATTGAAATTGTCGGCAGAACCAAGAGAGATGTTATCGCTGCTTTCGCCGCTATCAAAAAGGAATCAGCTAAAGTGGGTTTGACGGTAAATGAGAGTAAAACAAAGTATTTGCTGTCTACAAACAAGGGAGTGCGGCGTTTAGACTTCCACGTTTCATTCGACAGCTATTATTTTGAAGTATTCAAGGAGTTCGTATACCTTGGCACCACCATAAATACCAACAATGAAATCAGCCTGGAGATAAAGCGAAGAACAATAATTGCTAATAGGTGCTACTACGGGCTCAGTAAGTAACTAAGTTCCAGAGCCCTCTCTCGATCGACAAAACTAACACTCTACAAGACGCTCGTTCTACCTGTTTTGCTTTATGGTGCTGAGGTATGGGTAGTTTTGCAAACTGACGCAGCCGCTCTGGGGGTGTTCGAGAGAAAATTTCTTCGCAAAATCTTCGGTCCTGTTCGAGTCGGCGATGACTGTCGCATCCGAATAAGCAACGAGCTGTATGAGCTCTACGAAGACATTGACGTAGTTCGGCGTATAAATGTGCAGCGACTACGCTGGCTGGGCCATGTCCAACACATGGACGACGAAGCTCCAGCGAAAAGGGTGCTCGAGGCGACGGTCACTGGCCAACGACGACGAGGGAGACCATGTCTCCGATGGATGGACCAGGCTGAGGAAGCCCGAACCGCACATGGTGTATCCGATTGGAGAGGCGCACGCAAAGCAGAGGCGCCTGGCGAGAGCTGATGAGGTCGGCCGAAACCCGGGCACGGGTTGTTACGGCCACCTAAGTAAGTAAGTTGTCGAAAGTAAGCTGCTGCGATAGCATCATATAATAAAGTGCAGTAACATAATAGTTCAGAACATTTATTTCAAACAGACATTTTAATTTTATTTCATTTAAAGCGTCTTTGTTAAGACTTTCGGTTAAGCTTGTGATTAAAATTGTTTAAAAATACTTAAAATAAACTCTCTGAATCAAAAATTGAAATAAACATCATCATAATTCTATACAACGTTTTATTTATATTTGTTTGTGAGTTTGTCGCCTTAAATAGACTCTACAATCTGCGCCAACTATTAAGGTGTTAGTCTTATTTCTTTCAAGCTACCAAGGTATTCTCAAGCGAACTGTGTGAAAGATTAGATCAGATTACAAAACACTGATTGGACCTTATCAGTGTGGCTTTCGAACTGAAAAATCCACCATAGATCAGATTTTCACACTACGACAAATCCTCGAAAAAATCCTTTAAAACCAATTTGACACACATCATCTCTTTGTCAACATTATATGCAACATTGTCTAAGTTCGGTATCCCTGCAAAGTTTGTCTTTGTCCCGGTTTATACTTGTCAAGAATTGACGATCAAGTCTTGTGTTCGTTGGTGCGGGAATCTTAACAAGAGGGAAAGAAAAAATTGACCGTACCGTCAATTGTTGGCAAATTCGTTTTGAGTTCGTTCGGAAAAGCGATGAGTGAAAGGAGCAATTGACAGTCAACTCTTAACGAGTGTAAATTGAATCGTCAAGTTTAAAAGGGAATATGCATAACTTGAACGGCAAGTCTTGACGAGTATAAACCGAGACTTTGCAGGATGACATTGAGCAACACATGTAGCTTCGTAAAGGTAAGAGATGACTTTTCCGAATTCTACAATACCGAAAGAGGTTTCAGACAAGGCGGTCCACTATCTTCCCAGATAACAATTTCACCTAAATAAGCCTTAAGTAAAGTTGTGTATAAGGAATTTATATAGGAAGAAGAATTTAAACTTTCTTGAACAATCTTTGAAACAAGTTTTATAAAAGGTCTATCCAAGGGAAAAAGACGTATGAAATTATTTCCTTTATAAATTAACTTATATAAAGTTTGATCTAAGGTTTTTATTCAAGGCTTATTCAGGAAATCGGAAACTGAGAAAAAAAATGGAATTGTTGATTGTAATCTCCTTTTCAACGTTTCATCATTTCATTTTATTTAGCACAGAAAACTTATACATTTTAAAAATCTTTGTATATTTACCATGTCCCAACCAGCACGGATTAAACTCGGATCCTTTGTATCGCCAGGAGCACGCTCTACCCACTCGTCTATTCAGGACATTTCTCGCGCGACGTTAAAATTTAATTAGTATCTTTTTTGAACTGCCTTAAGCATGATAGAATGATTTACAAGGTAGCCTTGACATCAACCTTTTCTCTCACGAGCGGTGATCGGGAGTTGTCAAATCAATACAAAGTTTAGCTTGTCATCTGTTTTGCTACTTCTTCGTCCTCTCTTTTCAATGTGTTTTTAACAACTCCAAATTGCCAGCAGAACTGTCACTCCTACCTTGTAAATCATTATACCATGCCCTTAAGTACAATTTAATAAAGCTCTCGATTGCAATCATTTTATATATGCACTCAATTTCAACTCAATATATTGCCTCGGTAGCCCAGCGGTTAAAGGATACAGTTTATTAACAGATAGATCCACGGCTCAAGCCTGCACTCAGACGAATTTTTTGTTTTTTATTATTGTAATAGTTTTTTTTTTATGAAGTGAATGGTTTTTTATTAATTTCAGGAATTTATAATGTTATTGTTTTCACAAGCTGAAACTTTGTTTATGCTTAGAAGCTTGAAAAAAAAATCTTCTTGACTACTTCCTAAAATTCATCATTGAATAAAGGTAATGTTAGGTTAATCCAGCTGCCTCCTGGCGGACGCTCACATAGACCATTCTGGTCGTTAGTGGTACCGGGTGTAAGGATCCTGTAAGGCGTTTCTTAAAATCGGTAAAGATTTGCTTTGAGTTCGCAAATCTAAGGAGGGTTTTTGGAGAAATTATGGCCACATTTGTAGTGACAAGAAGGTCGGTGCAGGGTTGCAGGGTCTCAGCCGTGCCTGGTTCCTTGCACTTCCTACAGTTGTCACCCGCTGTTATGCCCAACTTCTTCGCGTGACCAGTGAGGATACCCACTAGTGTGCAATCTCTGCGCGGTCGTGCCATGATAAACAGAGTAAGCTTTTCGCATCGTGAGTCACACATGATTTTTGAGATTTTGCACGTTGTCGTATCTCTCCATCTACGACTCACTGCTTTTGAGGCCCTATCTGCGAGGTTTCTGTACAGCTTTTGTAGTGGGATTGGTACATGTTGATGGAATCTGATCCCATCCCGGCGCCGTCCTTTGGCAGTCTATCCGCCTTCTCATTTCCATCAATGCACCGGTGCACATAGGAAAAATTATATGAAAATTACAAAAACGCGGGAGGTGATTCCCCATGATAAGGTGAGTAAAAAGCTGTACTGGGACGTGTTGCAAGCCGCCCCTGGGGAGCTAGAGGTGAAAAACTGAAAAATGAGGAGGTCTTTCCTTTTTACTCTTAATATCTTAACCGTTTTTCAAATTGATTAACATTTTGAAAAAAAAATTGAAAGGTCTTTAATGTATTAGTAAAAATACTGGCATGGTGCTACAACAAGATACTTAAGATGCAGTTTAAAAATATGGCTTTTTTTTCTGTAAATTCAACGTTGAACCCAAGTTTCTTTAAAAAATGGAAATTTTCCTAGCTTTTGTTCAGTCTTTTTCTTCTTGCACAATTCTCTATTATATTTTAAACATTATTCTTACCTGAGAGCAGCTATTTTTCGTATGAAAGCGATTTTTCGATGTTACCACTTTTTCCATAGCACAGTACACTAAGAACACTTTCTCCACAAGTAAAACCAGCTTAAGTAAATATAAAAATAAATATAAAGTTTTCTTGTGCCGCCAAGGCCTAAGGCTGCTAATGTGTGGATCTGAAGATAACAACAATCTGTTTATTACATTGAACATCACGGTTGCAATCAACCCTTGAAAATTTTAGAATAAATTTCCATCGATATTCACGAAAATGTTTGTTGCGAGCCTCAGCTGTCTCCTCCAACAACTGCTCGATGGGCACAACTGCGTGCTTTATCACTTGGGCACCATGTATAAGCACTTTGTGTATAATTGATGGCATGGGATGCCATCCATACAGATTTATATACATTTTAGCGGTGTCGTGAGCAAAAGCATCAAATTTATCAATGTCAATGTTGTTTCCACTCGAAATCACTTCCAAGATAATTTTAAATCGTTTTATTAAATCCAGATTGACACCAGTAATACGAGAAGAGCCTTCCGTATCAGCAAATAATCGTCGGAACGTGTTGCCATCATTCGAGTTGCCAACTCCGGTTTTCGGAATATCTACTAATAGTCCCATATATTCTTTGAAAGCCTTTTGAATCTTCTCTTTTCATTCTTTTACAATTTGCATTTCTTCGTCGGATCCTGCTTGCTACTTTTTCAAAGGCAATTTATAAGTTGAATGCAGAAGTGATTCGAAAAAGCGAATCCTTGCATGAAGTGTTGAGAGTCCGAACTTCAGAGCCTCTACATTAACTTGCTGAGTTGTGATTTTATTAAAATCTTTGGAAGTCTGTCCACAAATATAACATCTCATGGCAGATGTAGTATCAGTTGCAGTATTGCAGACTTTACCGTCTATCATTGTAAACACCATTTCATGTTTTATTTTGCCGGTTCCATTAGAACTAGTTACTTCTGTCTCTTTAAGGTGAGCAATTTGATTTTCAATGAATGTTATCTCATCTTTGGTTGCCTCTTTAGATTCACTAATGAAGCGTATCCATATCGGCCTACAGAAAATGTAGGGGAAGAATGGACTGGGTTTTGTCATATGATTTTTCTCTGCTCTCCATCAATAATTACTACTAGCCTAAGAGGAACAAACGAGCTTTGAAAAATACTAGCATCACTGTCAGTGCTATCTTGAAATGTTTTCTTGAATTGTGTCTGCTTCGACCCGTCACACCACCATTATGAAATTAAAACCATATTTTGCTTCTCTTTCTCTGAACACGCCTCAACAACTTCTGCAATATATTTATACAGACGTAACCCAGTGTGATCAAGCAGTGCTTGAAGTTCTATTGCGGCGCAAGTTTCATTTACTTCTATCGATTCCTTATATGGATAACATTCTTAATAAGCCTTTCTTATCAAAGGGTAGGAGGGGTAAACACTCTTGCTAGCACTTTGAATCACTTTATATTGTCTTTTAGTAAAGTCACTATTTGATACAAATATTGCTAGTGACTCTTGAGGTGTACATGTTCTTAACTGTCACTTGATTCGCAGGAGAAGAAATAATTCCACGAATTTCTTAGCTCTATTTGGAGGTCAGGCAATTTCTTTAATTATTTTCGATACATTAGAATTCCCTGAAGTGCGCTGGCTAACGCTTGCTGTAAATGCCAACTCTTTAACAGCAATTTGCTTGCATAGCTTTCAGTTCTTCGACGCTTACTCCTGTCACATAACTCTTCGAAGGGTTTTGATAGTCGTCCCGCTTTCTGTCCACTATATTTGAAGCAGTGAGGTAATTAAGTCGTGGCCTTAAGCCACGTTGCATTGTATTTTGAGAAAATCGTCTTTGAACTTGCCGCGATTTTCCATTTCTTATTGAATTGAAACTTAAAACTACTTAAAACGCTCTTAATGAGACTTTTTTTTCTCAATCGAACATTTTGTTTTTACTGTTTTTCCTCCAACATAGAAAACTTTTCCTCGATTTTCTTTGCATTACAATCTTGTAGATTGTCGTAAAATTCTCTTCGAGCATAAAAATTTTCATTTAATAACGAAACTGAAAACAGAATAATAAAACATTACTTTTTGAACGAATAAGCTGGAAATAAAAGTACACGCACATGGGAGTAAACAGGGATGAAGGGCACTTACTCCTTCCTCATGGACTTCAGAAAATTAGAAATTCCGATATTGTCAAAAAATTAAAAATACTAATACTTAGACATTTCCCCTCCCCTCCCCTTCACTGTTTAGCATTTTTGAAAATCCTGTAGACATGCACGCACATTGTAAAAAGTATTATTCTGCGAAAAAGAATTATTATTTAAAACATACAAGTTCAAATGAAACAAAGGGTTCAAAGAAAGATTTAAAGTTAAAAAAATAAAAGATGCGGTAGCTGATTGTAAGTATTTTTTTATTGCGTAAATTTGTGTTTTTTCTTTTATTGTATAAGAATGCCAGTAGACTAAGGTTAATATTCATAAAAAATCATAGCTTACTCAGGCTTAATTCATAAACAGAAAGACTATTATATAATGAGATTTTTATTAAAATTAATGCTCAAATGAGCCTCAATGAAAACCATTGCTAAACACACAAAGAAAGCCCCAAATTATTTAATTATATTTTATCGCACAGTTCTTACCTTCCCTTTCTATAATTAATTGTTTTTTTTATTTATAACGCACAAAAACACAATATTTGTTAAAAAAACACTCTGCTGCAATCACAGCGAGAACAAAGACACGACTGACTTCCGATGCGCAAATTCCAAAATGCGCAGTGCAAAAAATAGCAATAGCGGAGGGGATTTCCCAGAATGCCACCCGACGGGCAATGTAATGGTGCTATCATAGCCACCACATGCCACCACAACATAACTTATTCTTATTATCTTTGTTTCAGTTATTATTTGTTTCTTTCCTTCGCTCTCCACGTCGCGTCTATTAATGCATGTTGATCGAAAGCAAGTCAAGTGCTTTGAGTAGATGTCGCGACCACGGAAATATAAAATTGGCTTGCACGCTGACCTAGTGACTGCAGCATGTGCAAGCGCTGCACTATTTTCGATTGGTTTGTGGAACGGTAACAAAACAAAACAAAATATCACTCAATTAAATGTTGTAAAATTGAGTGAAAATAAATTATGGGAAGGAGTTACTAAATTGTAAGAAAATTAATATTAGTTTTTTTCAATATAAAAACCCAAACGATTTAAAATAAAGATTAGATTTTGGCAAGACACCAAGATCTTTTTTTGATTCTAACATTTACGACTCAGAGCGGCATTTTTACCATAGTCATAAAATGCCAAATTAGTTTGATAAAGAAAAGGAAAATATTTTTAATTTTGACTTAACTGAACAGCACACCTTTAACCATCTTATACCGAATCCTTTACATGGCGATCCTGCGTTTTTTTAACCGGAAAAGAAAGAAAAAAGCTCCTCGGAAAAATTGCCCATAAGAAGAGAAGCTACGGGCGATAAACACTAAAAAATGGGATGGTTCGGAATTAAAGAAACCATAACAATAAACAACAACAGCAGCAGCGACGCAAACACTATAATAAGTTTGAACTCAATTGGTTTCATAATAATTGTATAAATATATTGGATAAATTACCATTATAAAAATTATTTTAGAAAACAGCTCATTAGGAGCGTTAATTCTAATAATAATGTATAAAATCAAAATAAAAAAAATTTTGAATTATTATAAAATTACTAACATGTTACAATTCGGAACCATCAGCAAATATCAAGGAGGTTATGGTATCTTGTTTAAAAAACACTGCGCTGTATGTCAAAATAAAATAATTGGCATAGGAAAAATAATATATGTTTCGAATAAAGAAAAATCATGGCATCGTGAATGTTTCCGATGCGATATTTGTAGAATTAACCTGATCAAAGTAGGATTTGAAGAAAATAAAGCAATATAGTTATATCAATATTGTAGTAGAATAACAAATAAATTTCACTAAACTTTTAAGTAAGCGAATACATTAAAGCCTTAATAAAACAGCTTTCTGTATAATGGAAATAAAATCACTACAGGAATTACTATCAGAATTAAAAAAATCACCAAATAGACAATATAGTAAGGAGTATATAGAAATAAAGCTCGCAAAAATATATACGTGGAAGCAATCATTGCAAAAGGATTTAGATAAGAAAGATTTCAAGGATAGACTTCACAGATTTAATGAGTTAGAAGAGAAAACAAGAGGATTTTTAAAAGAAAAAGAAATAATAGACGAGAATTCAAGTAATATCATAAACAAAATGCCAACCTTTAATTTAGAAGAAGCTTTAAAAACAAATAAATTTCACTAAACTTTTAAGTAAGCGAATACATTAAAGCCTTAATAAAACAGTCTTCTGTATAATGGAAATAAAATCACTAGAGGAATTACCATCAAAATTAAAAAAATCACCAAATAGACAATATTGTACGGGTTCAGGGCCACTGAACTCGCACGTTTTCCTGGCTATGAAGAGTCAATTTTCATGGTCAGAGAATCGTGCATTTCAAGGTTTTGAATCAGTACATTTCCATCGAAAAAACAACCTTGGTCTTGAACACGAGTAAACTCAACGTAATAAAGTAAGAACAAAAAACAGTTCAACCAGAGCATAGAAATATGACTCTTTTGTTTTGCTTATTTTCGTAAGCTCGTCAAATATGCTGACGAATCAACTCATGGCCAAGGTTGTTTTTTGTGCATACAGAAATATGCACTTATATTTTAAGTCAATTTTGTTTATGTATTTTTACATATTTCATCGATTTTATTTGTTAATATTTACTGTATATTGTATTGATTTTCGCCTATAAAAGGGCGAAAAGACTTTAATAAAAGGTGAGTACGTGTTTTACAATCAAACCGAGTGTTTCTTATAATCAAAACTTTCCAGCTCCACAAACAGTTCAAGTGCTGTTTGTGACAACAAACTTAAAACCATAGTCCAAGTTTATGTGCTTGGGTCTATAACCAAACTAAAATAAATCCAAACGCGGGTTTAAACATTGGCGCCCCCGGGTGGACTCACACGCCACCAAATCAACTGTAATCAAACTCCTGTCTTCTTTTCACCAAATAAACAAAATCCTGCTGGGTTTCTTCAAAAATGGCTACTTTCCAACAGACCTTGGAAGTGCAAAAGGGAGTTGGAGAAGAAATACAAAATCTGATCAAAAACTTCAAGAAGGATTCACCACAAAGGAAAACGACCACAAGTTATTTCAATGAGCGACTGCAGCGTCTCACAAAATATTGGGAAGAGTTTGAAGAACACGACAGTGAGCTTCGAACACTTACTAATCAGCCCATGGAGCATGACTATTTCACCACAGGATACTATGAGAAAATCAACAATTTAGCAACCAGCTATATCAATATTTATCAAGAAGAAGTCCATCGCTTAGAAACATTAAGCAAGGATTCTACAGGGAAAGAAGTAGGCTTTTCCACCTCAGCAACAGCAACAGAGCAACGATCTGATTCAGCCGCTGCTCCTCACAGTATCCATCATTCGATTCATCGGCAGCAACAAACCTTACCAAGATGATCAGGCGACAACAAGCCTTGCTGAATTCACTCAACCGTTTATTGGATGGCTTGGCGAAGTATCCAGATGACCAGTCAAGATGTCATGAGGCGAATCTTCAACAAATAAACAGACTTTGGTTGGAAATAGAAACTTTAAATTACAGCTTGTGTGAAAACTGTGACCAACCAAGCGAAATTGGCTACAATTATGAACAATATGTGGCATGCGAAACTCGAGTATATGCTAGTCGGATACAATTTGCACGCCCAGCTGACGTACCACGACCAGAAAACGTTGCAAATGAAGAGCCACTAAGACTACCAAGAGTCACCATTCCACAATTTGATGGGGATATCCTCAAGTGGCAACAATTTTACGAACTTTTTTCTCAAATAGTGGACCAACAAGCATTGCCGAAAATCCACAAAATGTGGTATCTCAAAACAAACCTATCAGGGGAAGCTGAAAAATTAATCAGGCATCTGTCACTCACCCAAGATAATTACGACTTGGCTTGGGGTATGTTACGAGAAAGATATAACAACAAAAGAGTACTGTGCTCCACGCTAATACGAAGGATGTTGGGGCAAGAATTCAACGCCTCATCGGTTGTTTCTATAAAAAATTTACATGACACTACTCAGGAGTGCCTGATGTCACTGGAAGGCCTCGGAATAACAACTTCGTCCTGGGATCTACTGCTTCTCCACTTACTTGTAAAGAAGCTTGATAGATCAACACACATCAGGTATGAGCAATTCCTAAAAAATCCAAAGGAGTTGCCAACAATTAAGGATTTTTTGACCTTTTTGGAAGCCCAATTCCAATCACTAGAAGCAGTAAATCACAAGGACAGACAAGGTTCAGCAAGATCATGTGTGTCAGCAATTTCGACAAATCAATACTCTCAATATGAGTGCAATGTATGCAAGTCTGGAACTCATCCATTATTTGTCTGCAAGACCTTTTTACTCAAAAACCAACAAGCGATGCGTAAATTGTTTAAAAGAGGGACATTTTGCAAACAACTGCGAATCGAGAAAATGCACAAGATGTAACAAAACACACAACACGTTACTTCATCTCGACAACCAAGATGACATGAGGACTCCGTCAAATTCATCAAACATCCTACAACCTATGTCAACAAGGCCAGTCCGTTCATCATCATCATGCAAGCAGCAAAAGGCTATGTCAACAAAGCCAACCAGTTCATCATTATCAACATCCAACAATCAAGGATCAATGTTATTAAAGACAGGAAATGCACCCACATCGTCATCTAACAAGACGGGATCCATTCCAGTCAGCTTATCCGCAGCAGATGAGGCTAGCTGCAACAAATACGTTATGCTCAGCACTGTTTGTATACAACTAATAACAAACAGTGGTCGAGAGCTTAAAAGCAGAGCAGTGTTGGATTCTGGCTCTCAAGTAAATCTTGTTACAGAGAGACTTGTTAAGAGCTGGGACTCCAACAAAAACACGCTTTATTCAGTATAGAAGGGATTGGAGCCAACAAGAAGGATTGTAAGTCACGAATAAGCGAAACAATGCGGTCCACAATAAATGGATTCGAAGCATGGCTGGAAGCGCTTGTGTTGCCAAAAATTGTAAGCGCTCAGCCGTCAAAATTTATAGATGTGTCGTCATGGAATATTCCACCCAATATACCACTCGCTGATCCAACATTCTTTCAGCCTAGCAACATAGATGTGCTGCTCGGTGCAGAATTTTTCTTACAAGTACTATCAACTGGTCAAATCAAATTAAGCAACAATCTCCCAAGTTTACAAAATACTATATTTGGATGGGTAGTGTCTGGCAAGGTAGAAGAAACCAAAGTTACTTCTGCTACATGTGGCATTTTAAGTAAAGCTGATGAAGATACAAGTGCACTAATCGAAAGGTTCTGGAAATTGGAAGAAGTTGAAAACCACAAATCCCAATTCACAGCTACAGAAAAACGATGTGAATTGCATTTTTCTCATAACACTCGAAGAAACTCCGATGGACGATTTGTGGTAAAAATTCCCTTCACGGATAATCCAGCAGCATTAGGAGATTCAAAACAAATGGCTCTTAATCGTTTCTTGGCAATAGAAAGGCGGCTAGGAAAAAACCCTGAACTGAAGATTTCTTACACTAACTTTATGGAAGAATATAAGAGTTTGGGACACATGACTGAAGTATCAAGCACAGGCATTTAGCGCAGACCACATTACGTTATTCCACACCATTGTATTAGCAAACCTGATAGTAGCAGTACCAAGTTACGGGTAGTTTTTGACGCTTCCGCGAAGACATCACCAGGATTATCATTAAATGACATAATGCACACAGGGCCGATCATCCAAAATGATTTGTTTACCGTCTTACTACGCTTTCGAATTCCAAGATACGTTTTCACTACAGATATTCAGAAAATGTATAGGCAGATCTTAATCAACCCCCATGATCGGATGCATCAAGTTATCATATGGAGGAAAAATCCCGAAGAAGAGATTAAATATTATCAGCTAAACACAGTGACATACGGGACCAAAACAGCACCATATCTTGCCATCAAATGTTTGTTAGAGTTATCCAAAGAAAATCGCACAAAATACCCCCTGGGAGCCTCGGCGTTGCAGAACAATTTTTATGTGGACGATGGCTTACTCGGAAGTGATAGTCTAACCACCGCCATCACGGCTCAAAGGGAACTGACAACAATTTTAAGTACCGCAGGATTTGAGTTGCGAAAATGGTGTGCTAACCATCCGCAATTGCTGCAAGGGATTCCAGCAGATCATCAAGAAATAAATCTCGATTTTGACGAAGAATCACGTGACAGTGTTAAGACCCTAGGATTAACATGGCTGCCGAAGGATGATACATTTTGCATCAAGACGAAAACCATCTTTAGCAGCAACACAAGAGTCACAAAAAGAAGTGTGAGTTCAGAGTTGGCAAGAATATTTGATCCATTGGGAATAATGGCTCCAGTTATCATCAACGTTAAAATATTCATGCAAGAACTATGGAAACTAAAACTTTCGTGGGATGAGGCGCTGCCTGTGAAACTACACAGCAAATGGATATCATTTCGAGATCAGCTCCAAGAGTTAAATGAAAAACAAATTCCTCGTCACGTATTTAATCATCAGTTTCCAGAATCAAGTCAGTTGCACATTTTTACCGATGCTTCGGAGAAGGCTTACGGGGCTGTGGCATACCTACGTTCAGTCAATAAGGACGGTAGGGTAGCTGCAAGACTGCTGAGTGCCAAATCCAGAGTCGCACCCATAAATCAACAGCATCAGACAATTGCTCGATTGGAATTATGTGCAGCCCTACTGGGTGCGCAACTTGCAACAAGAATTCAACTAGACATTAAAGATTGTAGCGAATCCACATATTTTTGGACTGATTCTGAGGTTGTGTTATCTTGGATAAATGCGGAAGCCTCATCATACGAAGTTTTCGTAGCAAATCGTATAGCAAAAATTCAGGACTGTTCCATAGCACAACAATGGCGGCACATAACTTCGAAACAAAATCCAGCAGATGTGTTGTCAAGGGGTTGTCATCCAAGAAACTTTATGCAATGCAACCTATGGTTTTATGGGCCATTTTTACTACATGGAAACGAATCAATTTGGCCACAACCATTCTGCAATAATAGTCCAAAAATAACAGAAGAAGGCAAAAGAAAAGCACCAAAGGCTTTAATTACAGCCAGAAATGACGCAGAAAACATGATCTATTTAATCAATCATGGTAACTCATTTAAGAAACTTCAGCAAGTTGTAGGCTACTTGATTCGCTTTGGAGAGCGTGCACGAGGCACAATGCCATCCCACCAAGCCTCATGGGTACTAATACCTTAAGAATTGGATAAGTCACTGAAGGCGATTATTCGAACCATTTTTAGACGACGACGGCATTTTGAGAGTCGGCGGCCGACTAAATGCATCCACATTACCATACGAAACTAAACACCAAATGTTTCTACCGTATAATGATCCGATAACAAAGTTAATAATGCAATCTATACACGAAGATCACATGCATTGTGGTCCAACCGCATTAGTGGCGCATACTAAACAACGGTTTTGACCTGTGAAAGCAGCAAGTATGGCAAGATCAATAGTTCACCACTGTGTCCGATGTTACAGGACGCGGCCACAACTGGTACAGCAAATCATGGGAAACTTACCAGCAACGAGAGTTACGCCAGCACGGCCATTTATCAACGCTGGTGTAGATTATTGTGGACCACTTTGGGTGCACTACAAACTACGCGGGAAGAGACCAACAAAAGCATATTTGGCTATATTCTGCTGCTTCGCCACAAAAGCAGTTCATTTGGAAATTGTAAGCGACCTGTCAACTGACGCATTTATCGGAGCCCTTAAAAGGTTCATCGCTCGAAGGGGGCACTGTCAAAACCTCTACAGTGACAACGCAACCAACTTTGTTGGAGCAAAAAACCAACTTGCTGAATTATCACCAGCAATTCATTCAGCCAACGCGCAAGAAAAGATAATGAACACGTGCAATAGAAAAGGAATACATTTTCACTTCATTCCTCCCAGGGCTCCTCACTTTGGAGGACTGTAGGAAGCAGCCGTAAAATCAGCAAAAAATCTGCTCCAAAGAAGTGTCGCATCGGCATCTCTCACATACGAAGAACTCGAAACCATTGTAGTGGAGATCGAGGCAATACTAAACTCGAGACCAATCAGCCCCATGTCAAACGATCCTAATGATTTAAGTGCACTTACTCCTGGACATTTTTTGATCGGCGAACCACTTACAGCACAAGTCGATGCAAGAGCAGTGGAGACGAAGTCATCCTTAGGAACCAGATGGAAAGCCGTGTCACAAATCAAACACGACTTTTGGCAAAGATGGTCTCGTGACTATCTTAACGAACTTCAATATAGACACAAATGGAGGGAACAGGCTAATAACATTAGGGAAGGTACCGTGGTAATCATCAAGGAAGACAACTCCCCGGTTCTTCAATGGCCACTTGGACGGATCACGAAAACTTATAAGGGAGAAGATGACATTGTACGTGTAGTGGATATCAAAACAGCTTCAGGAATATTTAGACGGCCAATCCATCGATTAGCTCCCCTACCAATAGAAGACAACCAAGCAGAGGTTCCTGTTACTACTGGGTCTACCTATCACAAGGCACCTAGTCATCACGACGACAACGACACTGAAGTAGCACGTAAGAGACGAAGATCATCATCACCCACCTTAGCATCGGTATTATTAATTGCGGTAATCATGCTACCTCTTATATTGGCAACCGAAGTCAAGAACTATGAATTTGACTCCAACCTAGGCATCCACTTCGAGGGAATTGCATCAATGATAACCTCTAGAACACAATGGCAACTTATTGTGTATTATGATTTAAACCCTTATTGGAAAGAAACTGAGTTTTTCACGAATGGAACAGCAGCCTTGCGGCACCTTTGTCAAGAACCGAAACTCGTACACTCTCAAAAAAGTGTATGCACATCCATTGTACAAACTTTTGACAATCTTGAAAACGTACTCAAACAGGACAATAATCTTCTTACCATAAACCGATCTATAAGAAGTGCACTTAACACTGCAGACACCAATGGATTCAAAGTCAACAGAAATAAAAGAGGTGCTTTAAACATCGTAGGAAATATCGCTAATTCATTATTTGGAGTTTTAGATTCCGAATATGCTGAGGAAATGGTCAATACTATCGGAAAGGTCAAAAAAAAATGAAGGACATCTTCAAATCTTACTCAAAAATCAAACCTCGATTCTTGATGCAACCATTAACATCATCAAACAAGATCAATCGGAGATTAAAAAGAAATTCGATAACATCGACACAAGGGTTAACGAGATTTGGTCACAAGTGCACGATCTTGAAGACATGGACTATCAATTCAAAATGTTCCAAATCTTCATTTCTTTAGCCACACAACTTACAGTCACAGCAGCAAATCTGCAACGGATCCAGACATCCATCATAGACGTTCTAACAGATACCCACCACGGAAAAATCAGTCCAATCTTACTTACACCAAACCAATTACAAGAGGAATTGGTAACAATTCGGAACTATTTGACACCAACACTGCGACAACCTGTCGATCATGAGGAGCGCATACAACTCTATAAACTCATGACTGTGGAAGGACAATTAACAGAAAGCCACGTCATTTTTAAAATTTCAATACCTCTGTGCGATCAAGAAACATTCGAACTCTACAAAATGTTTCCAGTGCCCACTATGGTCAACAACAGCTTAACTGCAATCAAGCCCTGCGATGACATTATTGCCGTTAACGCACATAGAGATCAATATCTCCCCATTAGTAAATCCCAACTGAATACCTGTATTCTCGTAAAATCAGAATCATACGTATGTACCAATATACAGGCAAAATACAACAAGGGTTCTGAAATATATTCCTGTGAAATACAGCTGTTCAACAACGACACCCAACCAGAGTGCAACGTAGAACTCTTAAAGACAAATTCAACATGGATTCAAATGACAAACAACAACCAATGGATGTATGCGGTAAGCGCTCCCACACGAATAACTTCTGTATGTAAAGGCCAAAGTGAAGAACTCACTTTGAAGGGATCCGGCATACTATCTCTGAAGCCCCAGTGTGTTATTAAGCAAAACTCTATCACAATACAAGGTCAAAAAACATATTTCAGCAGTCGACAAGTATCGTACACCAGCCTAGGTAATTTGATAGATGTCATAAAACCCAAGGAACCTGATGCTCTTAGCAAGAAAACTGAGCAATACTATATGCAGCTGCATAACCTAACCGAACTCCAGAGCTTATTAGCGCACCAAAAATATGTTGATCTACCAGCACAATTTCAGAAATTCAACTACCATTATTCAGCAATTGGATATACAGCATTGGTTTTGTCCATTATAATCACAAGTTATATTATTTGGAAGGAGAAATCAAAAAACCACCAACTCCAGTTGACAGAAACACGATGTCCGCAACCATTACCACGCCAGAGATCAACAACATCAGATTTTGTGGTCACCGTGACATAATTCAACTAAGTGAGATCTTTATAACTTTAGATCTCACCAGGGGGAGAATGTACGGGTTCAGGGCCACTGAACTCGCACGTTTTCCTGGCTATGAAGAGTCAATTTTCATGGTCAGAGAATCATGCATTTCAAGGTTTTGAATCAGTACTTTTCCATCGAAAAAACAACCTTGGTCTTGAACGCGAGTAAGCTCAACGTAATAAAGTAAGAACAAAAAACAGTTCAACCAGAGCATAGAAATATGACTCTTTTGTTTTGCTTATTTTCGTATGCTCGTCAAATATGCTGACGAATCAACTCATGGCCAAGGTTGTTTTTTGTGCATACAGAAATATGCACTTATATTTTAAGTCAATTTTGTTTATGTATTTTTACATATTTCATCGATTTTATTTGTTAATATTTACTGTATATTGTATTGATTTTCGCCTATAAAAGGGCGAAAAGACTTTAATAAAAGGTGAGTACGTGTTTTACAATCAAACCGAGTGTTTCTTATAATCAAAACTTTCCAGCTCCACAAACAGTTCAAGTGCTGTTTGTGACAACAAACTTAAAACCATAGTCCAAGTTTATGTGCTTGGGTCTATAACCAAACTAAAATAAATCCAAACGCGGGTTTAAACATTGTTTTCTGGTCGTGGTACGTCAGCTGGGCGTGCAAATTGTATCCGACTAGCATATACTCGGGTTTCGCATGCCACAAATATAGTAAGGACTATTTAGAAATAAAGCTCGCAAAAATATATTCGTTGAAGCAATCATTGCAAAAGGATTTAGATAAGAAAGATTTCAAGGATAGACTTCACAAATTTAATGAGTTAGAAGAGAAAACAAGAGGATTTTTAAAAGAAAAAGAAATAATAGACGAGAATTCAAGTAATATCATAAACACAATGGCAACCTTTAATTTAAAAGAAGCTTTAAAAACAAATAAATTTCACTAAACTTTTAAGTAAGCGAATACATTAAAGCCTTAATAAAACAGCCTTCTGTATAATGGAAATAAAATCACTAGAGGAATTACTATCAAAATTAAAAAAATCACCAAATATACGTAGACAATATAGTAAGGACTATTTAGAAATAAAGCTTGCAAAAATATATACGTTGAAGCAATCATTGCAAAAGGATTTAGATAAGAAAGGTTTCAAGGATAGACTTCACAGATTTAATGAGTTAGAAGGGAAAATTAGAGGATTTTTAAAAGAAAAGGAAATAGTAGACGAAAATTCAAGTAGCCAAAAGCCCAACAAAATGGCAACATTTAATTTAGAAGTAGCTTTAAAAACCATACCAATTTTTAATGGGTCCTATAATGAATTAGAATCATTTCTAAAAATTGTTCAGTTACTATACAATTTATATAGTAAGGAAGCTAAAAAGTCCCTACTAGATTTTGTAAGCAGTGTTAAGTTGAGTGCATCAGTGATGACAACACTGGGTATGCCAAAGAATTTACCACATTTGACAATTTAAAACAAAACTTATAAGAAAAATTTAAAAGCAACCAAACGACAGCACAAATATATACGCAATTATCATCTTTCACGCAAAGAAATTCCTCAATCACAAATTATAAGGAGAGAATTTTGAAACTTATTTCAGACTTGACAAAACTACAGACTGAAGACTTAGGTGCAACTGCAAGATCCGAACAAAAGTCAGTAATTGGAAAGATAAACGAAAAATATGCTTTAACAATATTCAAAATGGTCTGGATGAAAACCTCAAGCAAACAATTTTCGCAGCACAACCAACAGATTTCGAAAATGCTGTAAATTAAGCTTTTGAACTTGAGTAATAGTCGAATATTAAATTACAATACACAGAGAAATTTTAATCACAACAGAAACAATATGCACATAAGTTTTTCAAACAACAATCAAAACAAGTACAGAAATAATCAAAATAACTATAACACAAGAAACTCAAATCATTCTAATACCAATAACACGTTCAAACCAAATAACATCTTTAAAATAAATAATTTTACACCAAACAATAACACATTTTCGCATAATGCGAACAGAAACTACAACAATTACAGATCATACAACAATAGCAACAATATGAATAATAACAACAACAGATACAATAATAACAATGAAAACAACAGACAAAATGCCAATACAAGACATATGCGCGTAGTTAACCTTCAGGTAAACGAAGAAGGCCCGGAAGACAATTTAGAGCTTCCGATAGGCCATCAATAAAAAGCAATCAAATTTACAAAAAATATCAAAGAATCTCACAAATTATGTTACTCTGAATTGTCCATAAGCAACACATAACCTTACATTTTTAATTGACACCGGAGCGGATATTTCGATCTGCAAATACGTAAATGAAAATCTTAATATAAACAGTGAGAACAGATACAAATTAATGGGAATTACGAAAGAAGAAATAAATTCTTTTAGAAACAACAAATTTATCCTTATGGTTCGGTAAAATAGCATAAAGCCACAAATGAATTCCACAAAGTTGATAAAAATTTACCCATTGCAACGGACAGTATATTAGGGAGAGATTTTTTATTAAATTTTGCATGTAAAATTGATTATGAAACTTTTACATTAATGGTAATGTTTGAACATGAAGATTATATAATACCTTTGAATACAAGACTATCACATCAAAATTACTTTAGTATACCACCTAGATCAGAAGCCATTTTCCCTATTAAATCACATATAACAGAAGACAGTATAATTATAAGCCAAGAGTTAGTAAAAGGCGTATTTTTAGCGAATTCTATTGCACCAGCAAAGGGTATATGCCACATAAAGATAATAAACGTCAACCAGAGATAAAGAGATAGGAAACTTCGATTTCCTTAAGGCCATTCGTGTCCTTTTACTTTTTTACATCACTTTTTATGCATTGTGGTGAAACTCACACATTGTGTACATGAGTTCACCTCATATCTGTCAAGTGTTGTTTCGGTGTAATTTAGCTTAACTTTATTTCGGCTGCACGTGGAAACATTTCTTTTAATTTAATTGGAAATATACTTAAAAATTGTGCATTGATTGTTTGATCCATGAGCAGTCAAGCTCATCATAAATTGTCTGGAATACACTGAAGCAGCAGCGTTCGAATGAAGTTGATTTGGCTGGTAAACGGCTGGAGCACTGGCACTCAACCAACAATAACAGCAAATAATTATCCTTCTATTTCCGTGTAGAACGATTCTCGGAGCAAATGGCTTATCTGTGCATTAACAATGACTACTCGGACGTGGAGTTTTTGGTAGAGAGTCAACGTCTGCCTACACACATCGTTAAATTGGCTACTTTTTGGCGGACAACGTGAAATTCAGCTAAAGGCTCCTTTAGAAGCTTTTAAAGCGCTATTATGGTACATCTATTTCGGCCACATGCCCCTTTATCTGGGCACCATTTGACGCAAAGCTTCTAAGTAGAACAAGGAGGAGCACAAAGATTTCTTTTCAGTAAGTCATTTTTTTATTAAAACCGAGTCTTTAAACTTTCAGGATTTATTTTAGTAGCACTCTGAGGCACAGCCAACAATTAAAGCATTTGCTCCGCGTCTAGTCTTTAACGAAGGGGATAAAACTGCATTACGTGATCTTATTATGCAATCAGAAATCACCGACGCTGTATTCGTCTTCAACCTGATGAAACAGAAAGGCATCGAAGTTAGCAGTGATATGAAACAGAGTCTGCTGGAACTAGTGTGTTTCTTTAAAAACTGTGAACCGCTTTCCGAAGACCTAATTGAAGAACGTTGGTTTAAGCTGAGCACTGAAAGTCAATCTTCGGGCTGGAAAGATGGTGAACTGGCGAAAAATTTGTTTGCAGAAATCGAACCGAAAACATCAAGCAGCTATGCAGCTATCATACGAGGAATGGCCAAGTTTTACCAAGGTGATGAGAAACGAGTTTGACTACTCAATGGCTCGTTACCTTCGGTCGCGAAATATCTATTGGCACTATTTGGCACTTAAGTGCGTTGAGTGGTTTAGGTCGATTGCAAATTTATGCTTAATAACTTTAAACATAACGCGACTTATAATGATACATCTTTTCCATGATATCTTTGGTGGCAATATCAGTCTTTCAGAAAAATTAATATATTAATATTAATAAACGGGATTTTTTGTCGAAATTACTTTTTTTAAAAATGTTCTTTTTATATTTTTAACAAAATATTCTAGCTTCAAAATTATTTATTTCAAAAAAATATCCCAATATTCCTTCCCAATAAGAAGTTATTACTAAAAATATATTTTCATACCATGTCTGTATTAGCAAAACTCGTTTTCTGTTAATTATTAAATTTCCCTTGCGGATTTTTTTTCTAATACTTTTATTAAGCAACTGAAATACAGAAAAGTATGTTGGTTACAATATCTTTAGAGATTTTTCCAATTTGTGGTACTACGAGTATAGCTCCAAAGTGTAAAGAGAAGTTACAAAGATAAAATACATAAGCAAAATTTCCGATACAGTTGAAAAAAATTTATATGTTCAACAAAGTTGGGTAAAATTGTCCATGGCAAAAGTATAAAAAAACAAATCAATGCAAAAATATTTGTTTCTCTTAAAATTTTAAAAATCAGCACGGTCATTCTAAAAATGAGCAAGGGAAGTATGAAATATAGAAATTTTATAATCAACAAAATATAAGTTTTGCTAATATAGATTCACATGGTATCAACATAGATTTTTAGTAATCTATAGACTATTTAAATCTAGACTATTTGGTCAAAAATATGAAAAAAGAACACTTGTTTTTTTAATGAAAGAAAAGGCTAATTAATTTTTGTGTGAAACTGAAACAGTTTTTGCAAATAAATTTTAAGCTATTAGAAAGGGAATCAAAACGCATTTTTTTATATAAATTATTTTTACAACAAAAACAAGTTGTATGTAACTTTTTGCGAAAACATTCAATGTTTCAAACGTCGAAGGTTTTTCTTTCAAATTTATAGAAATGATTGGAATTACTTATTTACTTAGGTGGCCGCAACAACCCGTGTCCGGATTTCGACCGACATGAATCAGCTCTTGCCAGGCGCCTCTGCTTTGCGCGCGCCTTCTCCAATCGGATACACCAAGTGCGGTTAGGGCTTCCTCAGCCTGGTCCATCCATCGGAGGCATGGTCTCCCTCGTCGTCGTTTACCAGTGACCCTCACCTCGAGCACCTTTTTCGCTGGAGCTTCGTCGTCCATACGATGGACTTGACCCAGCCAGCGTAGTCGCTGCACAGTTATACGCCAAACTACGTCAATGTCTTCGTAGAGCTCATACAGCTCGTGGTTCATTCGGATGCGATAGTCATCGCCGACTCGAACATGACCGAATATTTTGCGAAGAACTTTTCTCTCGAACACCCCCAGAGCGGCTGCGTCAGTTTGCACAGAAGCTGCGTCAGCAACACAGGTAGAACGAGCGTCTTGTAGAGTGTTAGTTTTGTCGATCGAGAGAGGGCTCTGGAACTTAGTTGCTTACTGAGCCCTTAGTAGCACCTATATAGCAATTGGATGTTCGTTGTTAGTATTAATGGCGGTGCCAAGGTATACAAACTCCTTGACTACTTCAAAGTTGTAGCTACCGGATGAAACGTGGGAGTCTAAACGCCGCGCTCCCTTGTTTGTAGACAGCATAAACTTTATTTTACCCTCATTTATCGTCAAACCCACTTTGGCTGATTCCTTTTCGATAGCGGCGAAGCAGCGATAACATCTCTCTTGGTTCTGCCGACAATATCAATATCATCAGCGTACGCAAGACGCTGGACACCTTTATAGAAAATGGTGCCATTACGATGCACACCGGCCTTTCGTACGATCCCCTCCATGATGATGTTGAAGAAATCGCAAGCCAGTGGATCGCCTTGCCTGAAACCTCTTTCGGTATTGAAGGTTTCGGAGAGGTCATTTCCTACCTTGACGGAGCTGCGTGTGTTGCTCAACGTCATTCTGCAAAGTTTAATCAACTTTGCAGGTATACCGAACTCAGACATTGTTGCGTATAGGCAATCCCTACTCGGGCTATCGAACGTAGCTTTAAAATCGACAAAGAGATGGTGTGTGTCAATTTGATTTTCGTGGGTTTTCTCCAGGATTTGTCGTAGCGTGAAAATCTGGTCTATGGAGGACTTATCAGGTCGAAAGCCACACTGATAAGGTCCAATCAGTGTTTTTGTAATCGGCTTTAATCTTTCATACTGTACGCTTGAGAGAACCTTATATGCGATGGAAATAAGACTGATACCTCTATACCTGGCGCAGATTGTAGGGTCTCCTTCTTATGTATAGGGCACAGTACGCTGACGTTCCAATAGTCGGGCATGCTTTCTGCTAGCCATATTTTGCTGATGAGCTGATGCATGCGCCTTATCAATTCATCGCCGCCGGTTTTAAACAATTCAGCTCACAGGCCGTAAGCATCCGCTGCTTTATTGTTTTTGAGTCGTTGGATAGCAACTCGAACCTCTTCATGGCTAGGTGGTGGTACTTCCACTCCGTCATCGTCGATTGGTGGCACTGCACTGCGCTCTCGATGGGCGGCATTGGTGGAATCGTCGTCAGTAAGTAAATTGGAGAAGTGCTGTCTCCACAATCTAAGCACACACTGTATATCCGTATTCAGATCTCTATTTTCGTCTCTGCAAGTGGATGCTCCGGGCTTGAAACCTTGGGTTAGACGCTTAACCTGTTGATAGAATTTTCGTGCATCCTTCTTGCCCTGGTATACCTCTAGTTCCTCACGCTCACGCTTTTCCTGCTCTCTTTTCTTGCGTCTGAAAAGGCGCCTCTCTTCCTTCCTCTTTTCGCGGTAGTTTTCTCGCACGGCTCGGGTTGCAGCTGACTGCAGTGTTTTTCTGTATGCGGCGTTTTTTACTGCTGTCACGATACGACACTCCTGATCGTACCATTGTTTCCTAGGTTGCGGGCGCCGGAGTTCTTAAGCGGCAGCGCGCATGGAGTGGAATATATGCGCTCAAAGTCCGCCGGCGTCGTCGGGTCCAGAGGTTGGTTGGTTGAGCTTAACCGAGAGTTGAGCGGAGTAGGCTTCGGCAGTCCGTTGTAATTGCAGCTTAGCGACATCTAGCTTTCGTTGCATTCCTGTGCGTATGTTCTTCGCATTGCATAATCGCATGCGGATCTTGGCTGCAACAAGATAATGGTCGGAGTCAATGTTGACCCCCCGAAATGTACGCACATCTAGAACACTAGAGGCATGCCTTCTGTCGATTACAACATGATCGATTTGCTTTCGCGTTTTTTGATCCGGGGACAGCCAGGTGGCCTTGTGGATGTCGAGGTGCTTAAATCTGGTGCTACTAACTACCATGTTTCGTGCCACGGCGCAGTCGATCAGTCTTACACCGTTGTTCGTGGAGGTCTCATGAAGACTGAACTGACCGACAGTGGGGCCAAAGATGCCTTCCCTTCCGACTATCGCATTGAAATTGCCGAGGACTATTTTCACGTCATGGACCGGAAGGTGGTCGTATACGTCCGCAAGACTAGCGTAGAAAGCCTTGACAGCTTCGTCCTTTTCCTCCGTCGGGGCGTGCGCGCAAATAAGGCTGATGAAGAAAAATTTTGCCTTGATGCGGACCGTGGCCAATCTTTCCAAACACGGTGGCGTAGTTTCCGGCTAACGACGAATCCACATCCGAATTCGCGCTTCTCGCGAATTCGCGACAGCTGTAGTAGATATCGCAGTGTGCTTGCTTAGAGGAAATAATTGGAATACTTATTTATTTTTTAAATGTATTTCTTAAATGTATTTTTTACAGTTTTATTTGTCTATTTTTTTTTATGTTTGAATATGATAAAGATTAAACGAAATTAATTATAAACTTAACTCAAACTTAATCAGATCAATCATTTTCTCCAGGGAATTGTAAAAGAGAGTTTCTGTTTTTAAGTCAAAGTGCAAAAACTTTTATGTAAATATGTTCATCCACCGTCAATATTCATGAGTGTAAAATAAAAAAAAAGAGATGTCTCCATCTGTATCTTAAAAACGGAAAGTCCCTTTTACAACACCCAGGAGAAAATGTAAAACATTTTGGGATTGGGATGAATAATAATTAAATCTAAATTACAAAAATCTTGTTCAGAAAAATCAGGAAAATTTCTGATTAGATTCTTGGAAACGCAATTGTTGCTGTGGTGACAATTGAGAGCAATTTTGGTGAATTTACTAATACGTCACCTTTTGCTACACATTTCTTACGAAAGAATACTCAATTTGACAGTATCGAAATTAATGGCGCTGTGGTGAGTGGTTTGTGATAGTATTGAGCTTTCTGTGTTAGTATTGACCTCAATTTGACAGAACACAGTACATAAGGCTATCCCTTTCACACAGTCAAAAATCGAAGTTTCCTATCACTTTATCTCTGACGTCAACGTTACGGAAATCACATTAAATGAAATCAAGCCTTAAACAGGGAATTTAAAAAATACACAATAATGACTAAAGGTAAACAAACAAATAAAATGAGTGACGACAAACGTTTTGAAATACTTATGGCCGAACTAGAATTAAACAAACAATCTAAAACTAAACTTATGGCTGCATGATACTTCATTAAATTGCTCATTTTTTTTCTTTGAAAATGAAAACTAGAGCAGTTCAAAAAGTACGAATGCATAGATTCAATTGGTGTGAATGAGTACGCATAGTGTACGAATTGGAGAAAAAATATTGGACGGACTGCATTTCCAACGCATTGTTTTTGGCGCTTCTTTCAAATCGTTCGCAGTTAAGTTTCGATCAAATATTTACTGTGCTGTTAATAATTAATTTCACTTTTTTATAGTAGACAAAACTGTTTAAGATAAATTAATGCTGAATTAGAAGTGATGTGTGTAGCTAATATTAATTTATTAAATGCAATTGCTCTTAAAATCATCAGAAATAAAAAAGTAACAACGTTTATCCTTTTCTTACAAAATATATCTGTCCTGCCCACGGTCCACATTTTTTCAGTTGGACAAAAAAATTAGGTATCATACGGGCTTTACTAACATTTTTAAAGAATATCAAACAATTATTCACCTCAAGAGAGAACAACTTTCAACTAATAATATCTACACACAAGCAATAAACTTATCAGAACCAACACATAAAAAATTACAGACTACCTCAGACGCAATAGTGGTATTCGCTCTTTTGTGTATTTATGAATACACTAGTGTACTTCTGTCAAAAAATTACACTAAATACACATGCAACAACAAATACCATAGCTTTTGAAGTTACACTTTATGTGTTTCTTTACAACATCAAAAGATGATTGTAATGTAGTTGTATGTGTTAATTGTATCATTTTGACATTACTTGGCAGCATTCTTGGCACCATTTCTTGTCCTTTGTTTGCCATAATTTTTCGCGCTAGCTCGTTACATCATATCGTTTTCTAATTAGAACTGTTTAAAATCCATCTGTAATGGAATCTGTAATGGAAAATGTTAAAATAAAGAAAAAACGTTCAATTGCCACCAGTGTAGCCAATAGTAGATACACTGCTGTGGAAGAAGTCACTCACTCTTTCCCTTGTATTTATCGATACAATTACAATCAGTAATCTAATACACGAAAGAGCGAATACCACTAATATAACGAAATACAAATCAAATAACTGACTTAATGAACAGCGACATTATTGAACATTCTATTAGCCTATACAACTCACCATTACTCTTGCTAAAGAAAAGTGAAAATGAAAACAAAAAATGGCGTTTAGTAGTGGATTTTAGGAAATTAAACGACAAAATAGTTAACGACAAATTTCCTGAAATATATTTCGAATTTAGACATGACGAGCTCATTCCACCAAATACGGTTAGAACAGACTTCAAGACCTTTGACGGTATTTTCAACACAAAACGGACATTATCAGTTTAAGCGTTTACCCTTCGGGTTAAAGATTTCATCAAATAGTTTTCAACGCATGCTAACCATCGCGTTGAGTGGTTTAAATTCTGAAGCATTTTTGTATGTTGGCGACAGAATTGTATTTGGTTGTTCTTTAAACCATCACAACCAAAATCGAATAAAAGTTTTTGATCGATTAAAACAATACAATTTACAGCTTAATGCAAGTAAATGTCACTTTTCTCAAATCAGAAGTTCTGTACTTAGGTCATCTTATAACTGATAAAGGCATAAAAACTGATCCTTCAAAATGTGAAGCAGTACCAATATACCCAGTACCAAACAGTCCAGATGAAGTAAGAAGATTTGTAGCCTTCTGCAACTACTACAGGCGTATCATACCAGATTTTGCAACAATCGTAAAGTGTCTTTACTTTTTACTCAAGAAAGGAACACCTTTTATCTGGTCAGAAGAATGTGAAAAAGCTTTTAACACTATGAAACAAAAACTAATCAATCCACCTGTATTGCAATTCTTAAATTTTTAAAAACCATTTATTCTTACTACTGACGAATCTGATTCTGCACTAGGAGCAGTACTATCGCAAGGAGAAATTGGACATGATTTACCTATATCATTCTCAAGTAAATCATTACAAAAACATGACATAAACAAACTCATAACAGAAAAATAACTGTTAGCAATTCATTGGGGCATACATTTTTTTAAGCCAAATCTGTTTGGAAGAAAATTTATTGTAGTAACCGACCACAGACCGTTCGGATCATTATTCTCACACAAAAACCCATCGTCAAAAATGACTAGGATACGTTTGGATTTATCAGACTATGATTTTGAGAACATATACAAGCAAGGAAAATACAAATGCCGACGCATTACCACGCATAAAAATAGACAGTGAAATACTAAAAACAATGATTCCGTGCTAAGGAAGTGTTATTAAGGAATGAGGAAGTGTTAAAGAAAATAGCAAATCTCATAATAAGTCTGATCAACTTTGTATTTGGTAGTGCACATCTTTTGATAACGTAAGGAAATTGGAAAAATTTAGCATGCTACAAAAATACAAACTAATTGATGAATTTCACACTTCGAACATATCGGGACACATGGGAATAATAAAAACAGTCCTAAAACTAAAACAAAGATACATATGGAAAAATATGAGACAAATGGTAAAAAAATGTATAAACAATTGCGTGAAATGTAATAAAAATAAAATTACTAGGCACATTAAAGAAAAACTAATCATAACAGACACACCACAAAAAGGTTTCAAAAGCATATCGATTGACACTGTAGGCCCATTAAGATGGCCAAACGGTTACAGAGATATACTTACAATGCAATGTGACCTCACGAAATTTGTCGTAGCACATCCAATTGAAACCAAAAATGCCAAAACAATAGCCTCAACCCTGGTAGAGCAATTCATACTGAAGTACGGATGCTTCAGAACACTTAAGTCTGACAGAAGAACAGAGTTTACAAACAAACTAATGACAAGCATATGTGAACTATTGTACACACTCCTGATATTTTCAGCCCCCTACCATCACCAAACGATCGGTGCACTTGAGAGAAACCATAGGGTTTTAAATAAATATCTACTTTCGTTTACGGATAATGAATGGGACAAATGGGTGTCGTATTACACGTTTGCTTACAATACTCACCATATGAATTGATTTTCGGAAAATTACCGACCCTGCCTAATGACATAGTAGAAAACGGAAACAAAATATATGACATAGATAATCATGCCAATGAGCTAAAAATAAGATTAAAAACTTCAATAGATAAGGCAAAGAAATTAATACAACAGGTTAAAAATAAGAGAAAAATAGTTCATGATAGAGATAGTAATGATAGCGCTTTAGAAATAGGAGATTTAGTATTTATAAAATTAGAAACTAGAAAAAAATCACAAAGCCAATATCATGGTCCCTATGAGATTATAGAAAGAAAAGGAGTAAATTCAGTTGTACATATAAAAAGCAAAAATAAAGAAATACAAAACAATAATCTTAAGAAATTTAATAAGACTTTTTATTGATATATATAGAATAATTAAGTGTTTTTTTAATAATTATATAAGTAAAATGGCATCCCAATACATATCCATGCATTAAAATATTTTCGCATGCCAATATGATAACGCAATACTAATATGGTCAATAAATAATTAAATATTTCTAGATGTAAGTTATCGACAAAACTCCCAAAACATTTTACAAAAAATCATTTCAAATAATAATTTTATGCTTAAGGGTAAGGATGTAGTGGTACTATCATAGCCACCACATGCCACCACAACATAACTTATTTTTATTATCTTTGTTCCAGTTATTATATGTTTCTTTCCTTCGCTCTCCACGGCGCGTCTATTAATGCATGTTGATCGAAAGCAAGTCAAGTGCTTTGAGTAGATGTCGCTAAATTGTAAGAATATTAATATTGGTTTTTTTTCAATATAAAAACCTAAACCCAAACGATAAAGAATAGATTCTAACAAGACACCAAGATCTTTTTTTGATTCTCACATTGACGACTCAGAGCGGCATTTTTGCCATAGTCATAAACAGCCGAATTAGGCATCAACCTTATATTTTTTTGTTTGATAAAGAAAAGGAAAATATTTTTAATGTTGACTTAACTGAACAGCAAACCTTCAACCATCTTATACTGAATCCGTCACAGCAGGTTTACTTACTTAAAGAAAAACAATACTAAGGGGGTTTTTTCGCAACTTAAGTTTTTTTACTTATGTCCAGTTTTTTCATTCAATTTTTCGTATGTGCGGTAGCTTGGGACCCAATAGATGCGCACTCTCCTTGAAGTGCATAGTACATCTAGTGCTTCCCTTCTTTCCAGGGCATTTGTGGACTTGATGGTAGCGGAGCACATGGATTTGATCGCCGCTTGGCTGTCTACAAAGATATTAATATTAGAGTGATATGTGTTCATGTTAAGGGCAGTCTCAGCGGCCTTCCTTATGGCAAACACTTCCGCTTGGAAGATACTGTAGTGGTCCGGCAGCTTATAAGGCTGACTTATCTCTGGTTCTGCACATTAAACTGCCGCTCCCACTCCCGTATGCAGCTTAGAGTTATCAGTGAATATGTTGACCGCCCTCTGGGCTTGTTCTATGCCGTAGCACCAGTCGTTCGGTCCTAGACGTATTAATATTCTTGAGTCTATTATCGTGCGATTTATCAGGTAGTCTGTGCTACTAGATAAATTATTGCCTATAGTACAGTGCCCAAACCTTTGTTTGTGCATGTTGTTTGCGCTGTGCCGTTTTCCCGACTATTAGTTTTGCGTGTATGTCTAGGGGATCCATACATAGGATTGTTTCTAGCGCTTTCGTTGGAGTTGACTTCAGTACCCCTGTTTCGCAGAACGCTGCCTGCTGCTGTGTTTTCTCCAGGTGTCTGAGGTATGGTGACTTCTCCACCGCCGGCCACCACACGATAATTCCGTAGAGTAGAATTGAACGAATTATCGTTACGTAGATCCAATGCATCAGAGAGGGCGAGAGACTCCAAGTGCTAACCAGCATCTTCTTGGATACGCATAGAGCATTTGTGGCTTTCTTCACTCTTTCGTCAACATTGATTTTCCATGACAGTTTGCTGTCCAGGACGACTCCTAGGTACTTCGTGTGGGTTTCGGGGTGAGGCGTATATTGTTTATTTTCGGTGGTATCCACGGCGGTATCTTGTACCTTTTCGTAAACAGAAAAAGATCTGTTTTTCCGGCGTTGATGCTAAGGATCTGAGCACCTCCCTCAGTGTGCTCTTCATTATTGAACTTTCCCCACTTTCCCCACTATAATTATGCTTAGATCATCTGCATAAGATATTATCTTCGGAGCTCTACCTTCGAAGTTTTTGAGTAGTTCATTAACGACTAGATTCAATAGTAAGGGCGATAAAACCCCCCTGGGCAGTGCCCCTCCGAACTTCCCTTTCCATGGAAGTAGTGCGCCACTCAGTCTGAACCCTTCTACAATTTTAAAGTTTGTCCATCCAAATTGATGGTGGTGCCTCTATTGCGCGTACACCATTGAGTATTGCAGCAGTTGATACATTGTTGAATGCGCCTGAGATGTCAAGAAATGCACCAAGTAAATATTCTTTGTAGTGGAGGGCTTTTTCTATGGTGCTACTAGGGAGTGTAGTGCCATCTCAACCGATTTCCCTTTCGTGTACGCGTGTTGGTTAGATGCCAGGAACTGGTTTGCACCGTCCCGTAGGTGCAAGTCCATCAGTTTCTCGAGAGTCTTGAGTACAAAGGAGGCAAGGCTATTGAGCCTGTAGTCCTTTCGATACAAGTTGTTGCTCTTGCCTGATTTCAGCAAGAATACAACCCTTGCTACTCTCCAGGCAACAGGCACATAGTCCAGCTTGGAGCATTCTTTGTATATGGTCACAAGCCAAGGAGCAACTCGGGCCGCTTGCAGCATGGCGGGGATAATGCCGTCTGGTCCTGGAGATTTATATTCTGAGAATGAATCTATAGCCCACAGGATTTTATCCGTTGTTATGAAGTCATTTGGAAACTGTAGCGGGTTTGCCCAGTGTCTCTGTACTGAATAAATGTTTGAGGAGTCGGTTTTTGCACAACCAGAAAAGTGTGCCTTCAAGAGAACATCAAGTAATTCCTGACTTCTTTCCGTCCACTCACCGTTGCCTTTGCGTAGCTGGCTCCGAATTGGGGGCTGCTTAGAGAGTTGCCTCCAGAGCCTTACTGTGTCTGCAGTATTCTCTATGCTTGAGCAGAAGTTCTTCCATGAGAGCCTCTTTACCTTACGGACGTTGGTCATGAAGAGTTTGAGCCTGCATTTGTATTCCCCCATATTTCTTCCTGGTATGCTATTTTAGCTAGTTTGAAGAAATCTAATAGGTCGCGTCTTTGCTCGAGAAGGTCCGGATTCCACCATGGTGGTCTGGACTTAAGCTTCGTTTGCGTGGGTTTACAAGAGAAGTGGTACGCTTTGAGAAGCTGAACTGAGAGGGTCTTCAAAAAGTTTTCTATGTAGGCTTCTGTTCTTATGAGATTAGGGGTAGGTAGCCTGGTCACAATGATACTTCTATACCTGTTCCAGTTGGTGTTTCTGGGGTTTCTAAATATCTTTTGAGCCGGGGTAGAGTTAAATCTTATATTGAAAGATTTGTGGTCTGAGAAGGAGGGACGCTCTAGCACCCTCCAATCAGTGACTAGAGCGTTAGTATCTGAGGATGGCGTTGGGTCTAAAACGTTCGACGAGGTTGGGCCTACAAATGTTGGTTCCTTGTCTATGTTAGCTACGCTTAGGTTAGTTTATAAAATAAAGTTAAGCATGGACTCACCTCGATCATTTATGTCTAGGCAACCCCACACTGAGTGATGTGCGTTGGCATCTGCTCCGATGACAAGCGTCTGCTTCTTCTCGCTGCTCGTGGCCGTCATCCTCTAAAGGTCTTCTGGTGGTGCGTCTCTGTCATGCGCCATGTAGCATAATGCGACCAGGATCGGCTCGTCCACATCGCCCTCTAGCGCCACAACGGTGAGATCATCAGTGCTGTATTGAGACATTCGAAGTTCTGCTAAGCCTGCTGCTATATTCATACCTCCATCTGTTAATTGTGACGAACCTTTTTCTTGCCGAGGTATCACTCGCCGGTGTCCAGGGTTCGTTCACAAAATTTAATACACGGGGTTAAGTTAGTTTATCGATTCTTGCTAGTTTATTACACAATAGTTAATTTGTAAATAAAGAAAGTAATATATACTATAAATTTGAGTTCACGAGTTAATGATAAATTTGATAAATGATAAATTTATATTTCATTTGCTTAGAGTCAATTTTTTTCTCAACCTTTGTTCATGTCATTACAATGTTTTCGATCCGAGTTTCTTCGTGGCCTGATGTACCAATGTCACCCATCGTCAGCTGTTGGAATCGTCAACCGTCCTGGAGCAACGCGTGGGTAGGACTTAGAATGGAAGCGCCGTCCTCAATGGCACAACGCGTGGGTAGGACTAAGAATGGAAGCGCCGTCCTCAATGGCACAACGCGTGGGTAGGACTTAGAATGGAAGCGCCGTCCTCAATGGCACAACGCGTGGGTAGGACTTAGAATGGAAGCGCCGTCCTCAATGGCACAACGCGTGGGTAGGACTTAGAATGGAAGCGCCGTCCTCAATGGCACAACGCGTGGGTAAAGGTTTATTAGGAGGAAGATTTATCAGGAGTAAATTATTTGAAGATGACTTACCCGTGTGGCTGCTGCTGCAAGACTCAATTTTAATTTGCCACTCGTTGTGTAAATCACCCCAGCTTGACTGCACAGTCATGGTGTGTTGAGTTTATGTTTCAGCTGTTTCATTGTTCTTGACATATCGCTTTTCACCTCGGGCTAGTGTTGCCATCCGGGTGAAATTGAATTAAGGTGTATGTTACATTTTGCTTATTCAACACAGTGCTGCTTCAGTGTTTAACTACCCAAGTTATAGTTGTTTTATTTACTGGCGATGTATTAAGAGGTATTCCGATAGTGCGTACTCATAGATTAAATAAATGTGATGTGTGAAAATAAAAGATTTAATTCATATTTTAGTTAATGATCCAAATAAGGCAACAAGGTATTTTAATAAATTTCAACAGAAAGAAAAGAGGTCACGACTGCAACTGGGTGTGCATCTAGTGTGTGTGGAAACGAATTCCGACTTCCACCGTCACATAATAATAATGATTTAATTTCACTTTCACCTGTTTCGAACTCACCTTCCGAAGCGCAATCAACTGAGTCTGTAAATAAAGATCAAAATGCTGAATATATTGCCCCTAGTAATGAGGCTGCATCAGCTGATCTGAATTTACATCCGGTAGAGTCTTCTGAAGTAGTACCATCTATAGTCGTAAGTGATGATTCTCCGGATAGTTCTGGTAAGAAAAAACTTACGCCGAAGCCTGTGCTGCTACTAATACTATTCCTTCAACTTCCGTTATCAGCTCGGTTTCAACTGGTGCTATACCAAAACAAATATTGAAAAAAAGCATTAATCTGCCGTGTTGTAAAAAACTTGTGATTGTCCAGCCTTCTAGATCTTGTTTCTAGAGATTTGTATCTCGTTTTGCTTTGATACATCCAAAGAAGACGTTTTACATCATATAAACTCTAAATTGAATCTTGTCAACAAGAATATTTACGTTTACGAATTCAAGTTTTTATATGAGCGTAGTGTATCTTCTTTTAAAATAAATTTGCCTGGGGATTCTTTTAATACGGAATTAGATCAAGATTTTTGGCCTGAAAATACGTTGATCCACGAGTATATTCTTAGATCATAACCTAAAACTACACTGGCTACTTTACCTGTTCGTACTACTAAACAAAAAAAAAACTAGATTGTTGCCTTGCATTCCTTATTTAATTTTAATTTTATTTAATTTTTAATTTTGCAATTTACTGGCACTGCAAGATTATTTTATTATTAATTAAAAGAAATACATTATTAAGAATAAAAAACGATAAGAGAACAATATAAAACAAAATAAAAACAAAATAAAATAAAAACAACAATAACTAAAGCTTTAATATAATTTAATTTCAAAGCAATAACATATAAAAGCAATAAACAAATTGTAAATTAATTACTAATAATAATGAAAAACAAAGAGTTATCAATAATGCTAAGATAATTCTAGAACTAAGATATGCAACATACAACATCTAACCAAAATAAAAACATTAAAGACTTGAACTCAAATGTAAGGTTAACTGTTTTTTTAATGGCGTTACTACAGAATCTTAATCTATTAGGAAGTCCATTCCAAAAACGAATTGATTGTACATAGAATGGCCTTTCAGACGTTAGACACATATAACGCGGATTATTAAGTTTGTTAGTGCGACTGGAGCCATAGAAAGTAAGTGTAGAATACAAATAAATGGGCTGAAGAGTATAAATTATCTTATGTAAGAACAGAAGTGTGCGGTAGATTAATAAATTGTCTAAGGTCATGTTGTAGATCCGTTTTGCATATTGTGGAACATGGTCTCCTCTCTTTAATCCATACACGTATCTGGAAATATTATTGTACAGAACATTAAGTTTTTGTTTGTCTGAATTATTACAGTTTGCAAAAATTTCACAGCCGTAAAGTAATGTCGGGACAAGATAAGTTTTGGCTATTAGAAGACGAATATTAAGAGGAGTAAAGTACTGTGTTATCCAGAGTGCGCGAAGCATGCCGTACACCTTCCCAACAGTTATATTAATATGATTATTCCAGGTAAGAGTGCGATTGAATGTTATGCCTAAATTTTTCGAAGTGGCGACAAATTCAATATCTAAACCATTTAGTGTTATTTGGGGGACTGTTGTAATATCAAAGATTTTTTTTTAAATAATGAGACATTTGGACTTTTCAGGATTAAGGGTTAGGCCATTGTTGCGTGCCCACACATTTACACTATCAAGATCATTGCTGATCATTTCACGCTACGACAAATCCTGGAGAAAACCCACGAAAATCAAATGGACACACACCATCTCTTTGTCGATTTTAAAGCTGCGTTCGATAGCCCGAGAAGGGATTGCCTATACGCAACAATGTCTGAGTTCGGTATACCTGCAAAGTTGATTAGACTTTGCAGAATGACGTTGAGCAACACACGCAGCTCCGTCAAGGTAGGAAATGACCTCTCCAAAACCTTCAATACCGAAAGAGGTTTCAGGCAAGGCGATCCACTGTCTTGCGATCTCTTTAACATCATCATGGAGGGGATCGTACGAAAGGCCGGTGTGCATCGTAATGGCACCATTTTCTACAAAGGCGTCCAGCTCCTTGCGTACGCTGATGATATTGATATTGTCGGCAGAACCAAGAGAGATGTTACCGCTGCTTTCGCCGCTATCGAAAAGGAATCAGCCAAAGTGGGTTTGACGATAAATGAGGGCAAAACAAAATATATGCTGTCTACAAACAAGGGAGCGCGGCGTTTAGACTCCCACGTTTCATCCGGCAGCTATAACTTTGAAGTAGTCAAGGAGTTCGTTTACCTTGGCACCGCCATTAATACCAAAAACGAAATCAGCCTGGAGATAAAGCGAAGAACAATAATTGCTAATAGGTGCTACTACGGGCTCAGTAAGCAACTAAGTTCCAGAGCCCTCTCTCGATCGACAAAACTAACACTCTACAAGACGCTCGTTCTACCTGTGCTGCTTTATGGCGCTGAGGCATGGGTAGTTTCGCAAACTGACGCAGCCGCTCTGGGGGTGTTCGAGAGAAAAGTTCTTCGCAAAATCTTCGGTCCTGTTCGAGTCGGCGATGACTATCGCATCCGAATGAACCACGAGCTGTATGAGCTCTACGATGACATTGACGTAGTTTGGCGTATAACTGTGCAGCGACTACGCTGGCTGGGTCATGTCCATCGTATGAACGACGAAGCTCCAGCGAAAAAGGTGCTCGAGGCGAGGGTCGCTGGTCAACGACGACGAGGGAGACCATGCCTCCGATGGATGGACCAGGCTGAGGAAGCCCTAACCGCACTTGGTGTATCCGATTGGAGAAGGCGCGCGCAAAGCAGAGGCGCCTGGCGAGAGCTGATGAGGTCGGTTGAAACCCGGACACGGGTTGTTACGACCAACTAAGTAAGTAAGTAAGTAAGATCATTGCTGAGTTGTAGAGTAAAGTTATTTATGGTTTCTTTTTTTGAAGTGCCGTACAATTGTACATCATCGGCATACATATGTATTCTACAGCTGTTTGATACACTGGGAAGATCATTTATGTACATAGAAAATGTACATCTGAAATGTTAATCTTATACCAAAATGTTCGAGGATTAAATACAAAGTTCAAATATTTACACATTTTAAGCCACAACCTACTTTTTGATATAATTGTTTTCAGTGAAACTTGGCTTAAGCCTAACACCCTAAATACTGGAATTCTATCTAATAATTTCAATATTTGCAGCAAAGATGGCAACGCTATTGCTGGTAATTCTTTTAATAGAGGTGGAGTTTTAATTGCCGTTAAATCTTTTTAACAGGTCATTCAATAAGTCCGTAGGATAAGTAAGAAAAAACAAAGTTTTGATAAAACTCGATTATATTATTCACCATAGTTCCTTCGAGAGCGATATAACAGTATAGCGTTTCAACTTTTCGATACCATTTTTATAGTACGATTTCTCTTTCTCGTCAAAATAGGCCTCAGTTTCAGCGATTACTTTATCATTGGACTTGCATTTCTTTCCAGCAAGCATTCTCTTGAGTTCTGAAAACAGGAAAAGTCGCTGGGGGCTAAATCTGGAAAATACGGTGGGTGGGTAAGCAATTCGAAGCCCAATTCATTCAATTTTGCCATCGTTTTCATCGATTTGTGATACGGTGCATTGTCTTGGTGAAACAACACTTTTATCTTTTGCAAATGTGGCCGTTTCTTGGCGATTTCAGCCTTCAATCGATCCAAAAATGCACAGTAATAATCGCTGTTGATAGTTGTTCCTTTTTGGAGATAGTCGATGAATATTATTCCTTTCGCATCCCAAAATACAGACGCCATCACCTTACAAGCCAACTGTTGGGTCTTTGCTCGCTTTGGATTCGGTTCGTCGACTGCTGTCCACTCAGCTAACTGTCTTTTGGATTCTGGTGTGTAATAGTGAAGCCATGTTTCATCCATTGTCACATATCGACGATAGAATTCGATTTTATTCTGGTTTAGCAGCGCCAAACACTTATCTGAAGCATCAATTCGTTGTTGTTTTTGGTCGACTGTGAGCTCGCTTGGCACCCACGTTGCACAGAGCTATCGCATACCCAAATGTTCGTGTAAAATGGTAAAAACACTACCATCGGATATCCTTACAATGTCAGCTAGCTCGTGCACCTTCAATATGCGATCGTTCATAATCAATTTGTGGATTTCTTTTTATGTTTTGTGGAATAACAGTCTGATTTGGGCGTCCACTGCGCTCTGCTTCATTTGTGCTGGTACGACCACGTTTAAATTCAGCAATCACTTTTCTACCATTTGTCTCGATGGAGCAGAGACCGGATAATGTTTACCAAGCCATTGTTTGGTTTCCACTGTACTTTTTTTCACCAAAAAGCAATGCTTTATCAAAACTCGAAATTCACTTTTTTCCATCGTTTTTTTTTTCAATAACAACAGTTGCGCACAAAATGCTATAACTCACGAATCAACTGTCAGATTGTTGTCAAATTTTTATACGTATCGTTTGAAGATTGCTACTAAATAAAAATCAGTTATTTCTCACAAGAAAAAATAATTCCTGAGGCATCTGATATTGAGTTTTGTTGTGTTCTTGTAAAGTATGGTGCGTTAAATCTTTATGTAACATGTTCATATATTCCTCCTGTTTCCAACGTAGAGGTATATTTTAAACATTTGGTTTCGATAAATAGAGTGCGTTTAAAACTTAAGCCTCATGATCGCATTCTAATTACGGGTGGCTTTAATCTTCCAAGTGTCGGTTAGACCTGCTGCACCGAAAACCCTGCAATATTATTGCCTTCGTCTGAATGCTCATCTGCTAATTCATTTTTTAATGAGCATTCAAGTCAAGGACTTTTTCATTTAAACAGCCATTTTAATAGGAATAGCCGTTTGTTAGATCTTTTATATTTTGACGACAGCAATATTCTTTCAGTTCCAAGGACATATCCACTCGTGCTCCCTGAAGATCTGTACCATCCAACTTTAGAAATTGCTCTTTAATTTCCTAAACGTATTACTGTAAAGAATCGTATTGCTCAACCTTCTACTGATTTAAATTTTAAAAGAACCAATTAGGTTTTGTTAAAAACTATACATCTCATATTAACTGGACATCCGTACTTAATATCGTTAATTTCAAAACATCGCCAGAAAACCTTAATTTGGCTGTCTTTGCTTTTAATAGAACTCCCAATGGTTCTTTTCTATCATCAGTACCCCAGAGAAAAGCCCGTTTAACATCTGGTCCTGTATGGTTTACAGAACAACTGAGAAAATTAAGAAACTTAAAATCCATGCATTGTAAAAAATTTCAAAAAACTCATAGCATTACAGACTGTGGTTCTTATACCTCTATTAAGTACAAGTATTAGTATTAAGTCAATTATGCAACTTTGTCAACACAAAATGCAAGATTTATTCCTATCCTTCTTTTATGAAATATTGAATCGGATAGCGAGAATAGCATTTGTAATTTTTTCGCTGACTTTTTCAAAGCGACCTATTCATCCTCATCCTATGATAATCTAAAGGCAAATTTACACGATTCACTATCATTGTTCACTTTGGATGAATCATCTGATTTGAAAATTGTAATACGAGTTTCATCTTTAAAATGAAGATGATTGTCATCCACATTGAACAGTGAAAGAAGTAGAAGTATTTCCTTCTTTTGATGAAAGTGAAAGCAAATCGTACTTGTGTTTTTTTTTCATTTCTTTTTGTAGCTCCTGCAACAATCCTAGGCTTATTATTTTAATTCCGTTTCTTATTATTTTAGACGGTATTGTTAATATTTTTTAAAAGTCAATAAAATAAATCAACTAATGAATAAATTTTGTCATTCATCATCGAAACATCCATCAAATTTTAAATTTACACTTTGAATAATGTAAATTAAAAATGGATTCACTGTCATTATTCAACGTTCACTGTCATCGTTTTGAGTGAAATATATAAATTCGCCTTAAGCTTGTAACGGCACACTAAGTGGTGGGTTCTGGCTTTCATGTTTGAAGGTGGCTTTGACTGTGAAGTTGAATCCACATTCGAACATGCAGGTCAGGATTCGCCATGGCTGTGTCGTATGTAAACATGAGTGACATACTGCGTATGCCACGGCGGACGCGTTCGGGGTGTGACAGCTGACAGATGACTTTGACAGCTGACACTTTATCAGCTGACATTTTGACTTTTACAGTCAACACATTAAGTGACAGTTGAAGTTTTACTGTGACAGCTGACAGATTACTTTGACAGTGTATTCAACACGGACAGTATACCATTGTTATTTATGACATTCTTATTTCATTTGACATCTGACATTTTCCTCTCTCGAGCAACTCGACCTTTTTCGTTCTTGTATAAATCTGACATTTTATCTCTTACCCCATTCTGACAGTTTTTATTGAACTCAGACAGCTGTCGCAGGTCCTGTCCAGCTGTCGCACTTCGAACGCGTGAGCCTTGTTATCCATACGCAAGTGTGTCACACATGTAAAGTTCGAAGAGCACTCCTCAGTAAATGTTATAAAGTTTAAGCACACCCTCAGCTATGGTTCTTAAGTTTCGGAACGCTCCAATTCGACATATTTGCTAAATGTCAAATAAAATTGACAAGTTGCGGCTAATGGATAAGCTTCCGCCCATGGAAAAATTCTTTTTCGTTCTTCGTATCAACGATAGCAGAAGCATCCACCACCGACGCCAAATAAACAGCAGCGGCGCCAACATCCACCACCGCAACAGCCACAGCAGCAGCATAGCCACCACGTACCGGTAAGTGCTTGTTTTAGAAGTTTTAGCTGTCCAGCTACAAATTATATTTTTAAGCAGCAAAAGCAGCGGCGCACACACCAACGCAACTGCAACCGCAGCCAACACCGTGGGTAGAGCAGGGCACTACCACATCGCCATCAGCAACGACACAAAAAACAGACATAGCCAATTGCAACGGCAGCGGCGCACCTCAAATACAACCTCCGTGGCCGACAACAACGACAACTGCAATCGCCGCATCGGCAAAGCGCCGACAACAACGACAACTGCAACCGCAGTAGCGGCAAAGCGTGTCATGCATTTTTGAGACTGGACTGTCTTTGTTTTATTTAACACCAGCTGGCATAAACAAATCACAGCAGTGTTTCTGGAGCTGGAGCTCCTAATAACATACAATTAGCACCTGGACTTGTGCCTCTTGTTACCTCAACAATCACTTCAAACAATTATCAACAACAACAGCACCAACACCCGCAGCAGCAACAAATGTTAAAACGGCGGCGACCTCACTTATGAGCGCACAAAGCAGCGTCATCAACCTCACCAGCTAAAGCAGCGACAACTAAACTATCAGCACCGTCAACAGATGCAACAGCAATAGAGACAATAACCCGTATTGACTACAACAACAACTACCAAACAAGAGGACCCAGGTTTTATATTTATAATTATATATATCTATGGTCACAAGAATTCGCGACATGACTCAAAGTATCGTATTAAAAGCGATATGGCATTTTCCTTATGGCCAATCTTTGGAAGGATGCAGACATTTTTTTTGTACATAGATACATAGAAAGAATAGATTACCACTTATATGTGCAAATATTTCTTTTGTATCTGGTCATGTATTTCAGATTAAAAGGTCGTAGTTAGTTAAATTAAAATATCGTTTTTTACCAGGTTTTGAGTTATGTTGTTGGTGCTTGTGACCACAGATATAAATGTATGTACATACTCTCCTCTAAGAAAAAACATCCCGTAGACGTAGCGCAGGCAAAGTAATTTTTCATATAAGACTGCTAAAGCGAACCGATTTTGAGTTGCAATAACGAGCCGTATGCGTGAAGTTTTGAATAAGGAAATAAAAAAAATAAAAAAAATTTGTGTTCGACACGCTTAAATCAGAAGAAATATCATTGTTTTTTTTTTTAACTGCCCTGAAAAGGGAAAATTGAAAAGAAGTTAATCGAAATCAGAATTATACAAAATAAAACTAAACAAAAATAAAAAGTTTTTATTAAAATAAAACTAATATAAAATAAAGTTTTTTATTAAAATAAAAAAAATAAGAAAAATAAAAAGTTTTTATTAAAATAAAACTAAACAAAAATATAAACTTTTTACTAAAATAAAACTAATATAAAATAAAGTTTTTTTATTAAAATAAAAATAAAGAAAAATAAAAACTTTTTATTAAAATAAAACTGATATAAAATAAAAAGTTTTTAGTAAAATAAAATAAAATAAGGAACTTTTTCTATTAATATAAGGAAATAAAATAAAAAGTTTTTTTATTAAAAGAAAAATAAAAACTTTTCATTAAAATAAAACTAATATAAAATAAAGTTTTTTTTTTTTAATAAAAATAAAGAAAAATAAAAACTTTTTATTAAAATAAAACTAATATAAAATAAAGTTTTTTTTTTTAATAAAAATAAAGAAAAATAAAAAGTTTCTATTAAAATACAACTAATAAAAATAAAAAGTTTTTATTAAAATAAAACTAATATAAAATAAAGTTTTTTTTATTAAAATAAAAATAAAGAAAAATAAAAACTTTTTATTAAAATAAAACTGATATAAAATAAAAAGTTTTTAGTAAAATAAAATAAAATAAGAAACTTTTTCTATTAATATAACTAAATAAAGTAAAATTTTTTTTTGTACTAAAATAAAAATAAAATAAGAAACTTTTTTCTCTTAATATAAATAAATAAAATAAAAATTTTTTTTTAGTAAAATACAAAATATAGTAAAGATAAATTAAAACATAGTTTTTTTTTGTTATAAAAAAAAAAAAAAAAATTGTTTAGTTACCATAAATGAAAGTATATTTAAGGATTAAAAATGTAAATATATTTCCTTTCTTATTACCTATATAATAATAATATTGTATGTTAAAATGAACCTCTAAGTTTTTTTATTTGGTCGAGGAGAGAATTGGATGCGTTAGGGGAGGACTAACTACTTCGCCCCGGGATCCTCCATGGTAGGGAGGGATGTGTGGGCTGAGCCTGAACATCTGGCTCTAGTGTTGGTTGGTGGATGGGTGAGCCAGGGGCTCCCAACCTTTTCCATTTTTTTAGTTAATTTTCTCTCGTTTCAGGTCCGGTAACTTCAACCCAATTTGTTGATTTGGAATCCCGACGCGATAATTTTTTTTTTTAAATGCACGTGATTTATTTGTACGGCGAAGGTACGCGGGGTTGGCCACCACGAACCCCCCCATCACTCCCGAACTGCTAGCACATAGGCTAACCAGCACGTGCAGTCGTGGCCAACTTCGGGTCCGCGGGTCACCTAACCAGGAGCGGTGGCGTCGGCTGAGGTAAGCAGGCGCCCTGACTAAATGTCTGTGAGAAAGCCACAGGGGCGCATTCACCGTGCGCCTTCAAAACAAATGGAAAGTCAGGGCTGCTGCTTCCCTGGTCGGCCTCACCGCTCAGCATTGCCAGACGCGTTCATTTTTGTGTTTTTTTTTTTTTGAATTCGGTCGTGGCTCCTTTTCGCTCAGCTACAAGCTATCCATTTAATGATCAATTTGGGGATATTCGTCTCCCAATAATTGTTACTAACACGGTTTTATTATACTTAAAGCTCTTAAAACGTCATATAAAAGTGGTCCCAACAATATACCGTCATGTATATTAAAATACTGCTATGAAAAATTAGTAACTCCTATCACTTTGCTTTTTTCTTCTTCATTTAAATCTTGCTATTTTCCAGTTGCCAAATGTGTGGCAACGGGTCTTTAATCGGTAACTATCGTGGAATTGCGAAATTAAGCGTTTTGCCGAAGCTTTTCGAGGCAATCATTACTTCACAATTATCACATAGTGTTAAATCTTTATTGTCTCAACTCCAACATGGATTCGTTTCTGAAAAATCTACAGTTACAAGCCTACTTGAATTTACTTCCAAAAACATTGAGAATTTTGGAAAAGGTTTACAGACTGATGTTATATACACAGATTATAGTAAAACTTTTGATGTTGTTAATCATAAACTCTTAGTCTTAAAGTAATCTCTTGCTGAATTTCTCACAACACTTGTAAGATGGATTGAATCTTATTTATGCAATAGAACACAACGTGTTCTTTTTGAACTTGTGAAATCTCATGAGTTTCCTGTCACTTCTGTAGCTCGTTCCTCTAACGGCAAGTTACCGATTTGTGTGACGTCATGCGCTATCGATCTATAGCTACCGATTTCGTGACAATTTATGTTACTGTACGTTTAAATTGGTAAAAATTCGGACCGTGATGAAAAAGAACACAAATCGAGAAGAAACACTGAGAAATTGAGTTAGAAGTATTAGGAAATCAATTATTTAATGGATTATTGTTTCAGTAATATTCAAATGCATTCAAAAATTGTCCCTTTCCGACGTGCCGGTGCTGCTTCATTAAGTCCAACAGCCTACGTCGCTGCAGTTTCGATTTAATTTGCTCTTCAAATTAATTTTGTTAGTTATATATATATAGCAATAATACAAATATAAATAAATTCATCTTAAATGAAAGCAACCCTTTTTAAAGGTAATTTCGAGTATTTATAACTTAATAATACACAACACTACAGGCATTAGATAAATCAGTAGAATTCTCACTTGCCGCAAAGCCAGTGAGAAAAGTAACACATTTTTATCGATTCACTTTTTGTACAGAAAAACTTTTTCAAAAGGTTCCATTGAAATGAAATCGGAACAGTTGACACCTTATCGATTTGAAACGACCGGATTGAACAGAAATCGAAACAGATTTGTACAGAAACATTACAGGTGAGACTGACGTCAGAGTGACGTAAAATCGGTAATATGAGTCGGTAACTTTGATCGGTATGAGTTACAGGAACGAGCTACTGGAAACAAAAATTTGGACTTCAATTTTATATAATAGTATATATATATAGTTGCGTTGGACAGCAGCTGCAGCGCTGAAAGAAATAAAAATTAACATAACATTAACAAAAAAACATATCGAAATATTTACAATCAGCCGAAAATTAAAACACCACCTCTGGTCACTCTGTCGGATGTAATTGGCAGCAATGAGAAAAAAATATATGATAACAAAACAATCACTAAACTGCAAGGGTAGTGAGGTAAATTATATACTCACTTGCTAATAATGGAAAGCAGGCTGGCTTCAGTGGTTTTCAACAATTATCTGAAATAAATAAAGGAAACAAAAATAATTAAATCATATCCTTACCTGAGCCAATCCATCGTCTTTATGATTCGGTACAACTGTGAGCATCCATCATGGCCCAAGCCTGAGCGTTCCTTGAAAATAGTGAAGAGAACGTAGTGAAAAATGGGTTATAGCAATAGTAAGACAGCATTTCCAGATAGAAATTTTCATTCAGTGGTAGTACAAAAAACTGAAAGCTGACTTTGGGATGATTCATTCAGAAAAGTATTCAATCGGATACCTTCTGAATAAACATGAGCACAATTTATAAACATGATGACAATTTCCGTTTCTTCTATACTGATGCGGAATAAGGATATAAAAAGGAGGGAAGGGAAAAAAAGTTTAAGGAAAATAAAAGGTCAAAAAGGCGGGAATGTAGATATATAAAACATAAAATTTTTTTTTTGGAAAATATAGGAAATATGTTAAAAGACATATAATTTAGGCATATATTTATAGAAAGGCAAAAAAAAAATAAAACGGTCAATGCGCCAAAAAGGAAAGGAATCACGAATAAATAGAAAATGGAAAAGTTCAGTTCGAGAAGAGGAAATCTAGGTCAGGAGGAGGAATTTTTTTAGCTCAGAATTCATTATGTGAACAATAGTAAAAAGTGAAAGTTTTAAAGCAAAAAGTGTCTCTTGAAAAGTTTAAAGCATTGAAAAGATTAAATGATTTAAAAGTTAAAATTATTGAAAAGTTAAAAAAAATAAAAAAATAACTAAAAATTGAAACACTTGTTGAAAATGATAAAAAAAATTTTTCTAAAAAAAGAAAATCTATATAAATAAATTTTGAGTGCTAAAAGATCTAAAAGTGCAAAAGTGCAAGAAATTAAAAGTGAAAAAGTGCAAAAGTCTAACATAGACAAGGAATAGGGAGTGGCAGATAAAAAGGATCACTGGGAGAAAAACTAGGAAGGAGACAAGGCTTACTGAGGCAACACTAAAAACTAGATAAGGTAAAAAAATATTGTGCTAATGAATTTAAGAAAAGAGTTTTAGTTTTTGTTAGTTTGTTTTAGTAATGGTTTTTTTGTGTTTTCTTTATCTATAAAGGAACAACGAATGCAAAGGTAGCACTCAAGTAGGAGAAAGTACAGTAAGTAAACGGTGGGCAACAAAACAATTGTAAGGAAATTAAGGGAATAAAAAAACATCGATAATATTAAAAACATACATTTCCTAATAGTGTGGCTGGGAGGACAAGGACGACGTCGAAGGTGTCACCAGGAGGCATGAGCGCTGGGACCGAGCCGCGCTTAAAAGGATAAGTCGGCAACAAATTGTTTTTATTTTAAATGTATAAACGTAAGTAAGAATCTAGACACAAATTGTCTAAAGTTTAAATGTCCATGAAAGAAAAAAAAGAAGGAAAAAAATAAATACAACAAGATAGGAGTAGATTGATATTCACTATCTAAAGTAAAGCAGTAGATGATGTGCTAGTCGATACCACAACCAGTACAGCATCCTCACAGCATTACATAGAAGTCAAATGGAATATGTGGAAAAGACCACATTTGTGTTGGATAGGAAAAAATTGTTCTAAGAAAAAAATAATGTTTTAGATACTCGGATTATGCTGCTTCTCAGCGAACAAATAGAAGTTAATATAATAGAAGATTTAGGATAGTATAAGTTTGATAGAATTTTTTTTTTTAATTATTTTAGAATTTTTATAGTATAATAATATATAATATATAAATTTTTTTTGTCATATTCAAGGTGTTCAATACAATATAGGCTTTATTTTGTTTAAATTTTAACTGGTTAGTCATGTTTGTTGTTTTTACCCCCTCTTAAGAGCTCTTACTAGGTCATGGTAACGTGTAATTAAAAAAAAAAATAAAATAATAAAATATAAGGAAAGAAAGAAAATTAATTTAGAAGAGATATTGGATTGGCCCGTATTGATGATTGATGCCTAATACTTAAGCGCATTAATGCTTTAATATTATAAATGAATTTCAGATAATTTTTTTTAAATTTACATTTAGTGGTTTAATGATTTAAGAACTTGAATTTAAATTTTTTTAAGTACAAATTACTGATGTTTGTTGTTAAAGGAAAGGAAAAACATACTTTTATTTTTATTCAACAAATTTTCTAGTGTTATTTTTAAATCTCTGTTATATATTAATTAATTTGTTCCATTTTTTTTTTTAAATAAGTCAATGTGATCGTTTGGAAAATATTGAAATATTTTGTTATTCTTTGATTTTAAATTGATGTCCTTTTTTTGTACGGATTATAGATAACATGGAAAAAATTAATATTTCGAATTATTTAAATAGCACTTAAACATATAACATGGATTTTTTCTTTGTATATAAAATAGGTTAACAGTTTTTTTTTATTTTGAATATACATAATGAATTTGATGGTGTTACTTAAGTTCGCCTGGTGGCATTTAGTTTTTATTGTTGATGGTGTAGTGCCAATGAGCTGTAAAGAGAAAAAGAATATTGTTAAGATTGGCCGTAGAAGTAACAAGTTTTGAATTGTAATAAAAATAAAGGAATATGAATTGTTAAAATTCCAAAGTGGAAATACTAAAGCCTGAAGACAGGGGCGGTTCAAGAGATTAGTGCTGTGATGGTCGTATGAAGTCGATCGATTGGTATTAAAGTTGTTGGGGTTATAATAAACAAGTTAAAGATAAGATAACCAAGGATGGGCACATAAAGGAGAATATCATCTTCTCCTCTCTTCTGTGGTGATTATTGTTGGTTGGCAATGTGGTTCAATTTGTTTTAATGCTGTTTTTTCGTGTGTTTATTTTGCTAGGGGCACAACAAGATTTATTGGTACAAATTCAAGATGCTTAAAATTCTTCATAGCAAACGATTGGTATGGCAGATTTAAATTACTTGTTGTATGAATATTTTTGATCATTAATTTATTTTGGTCACCTACTCCTTTAATTTCTAGACTCACTCGTGTAGAACTCTCTGTGTTTGTTTTTTCGCCATACCACTGGAGAACTAATGGCTGTTGCTGGCCTTTGACACCTAGCTTAATAGACACGTCTTCTTCTAATATACATGGTGTGCCTCAACTGAGTTCAACTATCTACGGAGGTGGCAGGTTATATCGAGCTTAGCAAAATATTGTATGGGAGGGGGAATCTATTTTCACATTCTTAGGAGCTACTTGGCTAATTAATATTTCACGACTTTGATTCACTTTATTGTGTCTAGCAGAAAAACTAACATACAGAAAACATACAGAAAACAGTAAAGGCAATGAAATCACCTTTCTAACGATATATCAACAAACCCCACTGACTTAACTGTAACCGAGCTGTGCTAGTGTGAAGATGAAATCAATCGGTTGAAACAACTAAATTTCAACTTTGAGTGCAAATTTCTTAGAATTTAGCGTAATAAATGAAATTTTGTTTATGATCAATTTTGTAATTTATTCAATGACATGAAAAACATAAACACATCTCTAAAAATAAATATATTGGCTGTACTAAAAAAATTATACTTATTAGAAAACAATCTACTGCATAACTAAATATAATGTCATCGTATGTCATTATTTTCTAATAAGTATAATTTTGTGATTATGTTTTTGGTGTCATCGAAAAAGGAATTGAATAAATTACAAAATTGATCATAAAAAAATTTCATTTGTTAAGCGAAATTCTGAGTTGAAATAAGTAAAGTTAATAAGTAGAAATTCTGAGTGAGATTAAAAATAGTTGTATAATCAGATCTATGTATACGCATGATTAGTTGTTACATCTTGTGTTGTCCCTGAACCCTACCCATTTATTGGTGGGTAAATTTTTCCCACATAAACTTCTTTGTGGTCTCTAGTATCCATAAAATTGATATTTTTCAATGATTATTGGGTCGTATCTTTAGATGGGTAAATGCTGAGGAAGTGCGAAATAGCTGTAGTAGCTGAACTCTTTTGTTATTGCATGATGCGCTGATCTCTTGATTGGTCGGTGTAGCGATGGAATTCCATCGAATGTTTAGTCACCCCATAAAAAAATATAACTAGTTCACACTCACTTCGGCCTACGCCGCCACCTTGAGTCTACTTAACCTGGCATCTCTGGAATTACCACCAACTACATGTCTTATACATGTTTTGGTTTAAGTCTATATGGGAATGCTAAGAAAAAAAATCGTAACCTTTAAAAAAAGATTCGATTTAAGTTAGCTGTAACAACACAAATATTTGTTTATTATAATGCAGAAAAATAAAGTATGACATTGCATTTTATTATATTTATTTCAAAACACTTAACTTACTGTAGTGGTTAACTTAAAAAGTCTAATTACCTACAATATATATACTTCTTTAGATCTATAATAATAACTTATATATAAGCTATGAGAAATGTCTGGAATGTACATTTTTATTGTTTTTTTTTTTTTTTCTAATAGTGAAGGCATTTTTTCTAATAATGAAGGCAAAAACTGAGAACTAGTTTAAACCAAGAAAGTAGATATATCATATCTGCGAGACCAATATCTCTTATCTTATATTTATTTTATTTTTAATGTCAACGAAAACAAAGAACCGTGGTTTATTTAAACATTTTTTTTAACACATAGAAGAACAAGTAATAATAGTAGTTGTTTAATGCCTGCTATCAGGAAAACAGCCAATAAGTAAAATTCATATTTAATGCAAGCACCAACTAAAATTAGCAATACTTATAATAATATCAACCTGATTAAGGATTAAGATAGGATATGATAATTAATCTTAATGGAAATACATAAAAAGTTTTGAAATGTTTTATGAATTTTTCTTAAAGTATTAAGAGGTATATATTAAAAGATCCGTAGAAACCTTTAAGTGATTTTTGCTATATTGTTACCTTTTTTGAAAATATTGTGAAAATATCATAATTTATTAAATGTTAAGAAAAACAAAGCAAACATCTAAGCCCATAAGCGCAGGATTTGAATGTTAGTCAATGCTGCAGAGTTAACGCGTTATTGAACGTTTTAAATATAAACGTACTGAATTAGTAGTATACTTTTTTTAATGGTATATGGCAAAAAAAAATTATTTTGTTTTGTTTCGTCTGGTTGATATAGGATGATATTTTATTTTGGTTACTTGAACTTCATTTCAAAATTAATTTTTTTTCTTTTCGGTTAACCTTAGAGTTAAGTTTTAAGCTTTATATTTATCTCGATTTTATTTGGGTCTTATTTTAGTGTAACTCAAAATTTTTTTAATTGTGTTGCTTTGGTCTATTTTCTAAAAATCTTCAGATTTAGTGTAGTTATATTAGTTTTAAGTTTAATTATTGAGGTAGTTTTAGTTTTCGTTTGAGTTTTGTATCTTTAATACTAGATTTTTTAAATAATTTTTTTTCTTTTATTTATATTTGGCTTAAAGTTTAGTTTCAGTTTTGACTTTTTTTCTTTTAATGGTATGTTTTTTTTTTAATTTTTATCTATTGTTGTCCTACCATTGACCTCTTATTTTATTTAATTTATCTTATTCGCTTGTCTTAGACTATTAAGGAAAAGTCTTTAGAGTAAACAAAACATAATCAAAATATAGTATTATGACTATCGCCTTTTCTTGCCACTGCAGCTTAGGTGCTGCAATCTTTACAACTAAACCACAAGAACCTGTTATTGCGTTGCGTTATTTATTCTGTAAGCTAGTAAATCAGCAATAGGCTTAACAACTACAAAACTAATCTAATTCATATGGCTTACAAACATTAACATTTAAAAATCAATGATCACTTATTATTTCTAAAACTGCAAATAGAAGGTTGTATAAAACAAGAAATTCAACTCTTACTCTTCTACAGTAATCGGTTGTAGAATCCATCCAACTGGGGCAAGGTACCACCCCAGTTCACGTATAGCTGCGAAAAGATAAGTTTCTGTGTCCATCGGTGCATTGTCACTGCAGGTTGTTTGGTCTACGTTGTTGGCTGGAGTAGCGGTGGCCGATGCCGTTGTCCTGTTTTGGCTTCTTTTGCCAGAACTTTGTTGCTGCTGTTGTAGTAGAAGTTGTTGCTTTGAATTACATTAGTTGGTTTTTTTTTTGTATTCTATTGTTTTCGTTGTTGTTATTGTTATTAAGTCCGAAATATGGTTACAGAATTCGTTGTTGTTGATGTTGCTGATGTTGTAGATGTTGTTGTTTTCGAATTATATTAGATGGTTCTTGTTTGCATTTTATGGTTTTCGTTGTTGTTGTTTTTACTAAGTGTTGCTTTCTAGTAGTTTTTGTTATTGTTCGTTTTTTTTCATTTTCTGGCAAGCTTCTTACTTTCGATATTTTTGTTTATTGTTTCTTTTCAGTTAAGTTTCTCATTTTCTATTTTTTTCACTTATTGTTTTCTTTGCAGTTAATTTTCATCCTTTCTAAATTTTGTTCACTTATTGTTTTTTTTTGCATTTAAATTTCCTATTTTCTATATTTTTTTACTTATTGTTTTCTTTCACGTAATTTTCGTTTTTCTGGTTTTTTTTTATTGTTTCTTTTCAAGTGATTTTCGTATTTTTTGGTTTTTTTCTTTATTGTTTCTTTTCAGGTATTTTTCTTATTTTCTTTTTGTCTTACTGGTTGTTTTCTTTGCAATTAATTTTCTTATTTTCAATATTTTTTTCACTTATTGTTTTCTTTGCAGTTAATTTAATTCTTTTCTAAATTTTTTTTTTGTCACTTATTGTTTCCTTTTCAGTTAATTTTCTTATTTGCAGTTTTTCTTTTTTTTTCTCTTCTTGTTTTCTTTGCCGTTCATTTTCTTCTTTTCTAATTTTTTTTTACACTTGTTTTCTTTGCAGTTAATTTTATTATTTCCATTTTTTTTCACTTCTTGTTTTCTTTGCAGTTAATTTTCTTCCTTTCTATTTTTTTGTCACTTGTTGTTTTCTTTGCAGTTAATTTTCTTATTTTCTTATTTGCTTTTTTTCTTTTTTTCACTTCTTGTTTTCTTTGCAGTTAATTTTCTTATTTTCTATCTTTTTCCACTTTTCTTTTTTCTCGCAGTAAATTTTGCAGCTGGAAACCAATGATTCCTTCAGTGGCAGTGCTCATGGAGTGGGATATTTGCGCCCAAAATCCACCGGTGTAGTCGGGTTCAGAGATTGGTTGGTAGAGCTTAACCGAGAGTTGAGCGGAGTAGGCCTCTGCAGTCCGTTGTGATTGTAGCTTAACGACATCTAGCTTTCATTGCATTCCTGTGCGACGTTTTTCGCATTGCATAATCGCATGTGGATCTTGGCTGCAACAAGATAGTGGTCGGAGTCAATGTTTTCGCCCCGACAAGTACGCACATCTAGAACATCTAGAGGCATGTCTTCCGTCGATTACAGCATGATCAATTTGGTTTCGCATTTTTTATCTGGGGACTGACAGGTGGCCTTGTGGATGTCAAGGAGTTTAAGCCTGGTGCTACTAGCTACCATGTTTCGCTGCGCGGCGAAGTCGAACGGTCTTAGACCGTTTCTCGCGGAGGTTTCATGAGGATTGTACTGACCGACAGTAGGGTCAAAGATGCCTTCCTTTTCGACTTTTACATTAAAATCGCCGAGGACTATTTGCACGTCATGGACCGGAAGGTAGTCGTATACGTCCTCAAGGCCCCTAGAAAGCGTCCTTGACAGCTCGTCTTTTTCCTCCGTCGGGGCGTGCACGCAAATCGGGCTGATGAAGAAAATTTTACCTTGATGCGTATCGTGGCCAATCTTTCGTTTACAGGTGTGAACCGGAAAACAAGGAGGCTTAGTTTCTGGCTAGCGACGAATACACATCCGAATTCGCGCTTCTTCGCATGGTAGCTGTAGTAGATATCGAAGTCTGCTTGTTTAAAGCAGCCTTGCGCATTCCATCGCATTTCCTGGATTGTGGTGATGTCAGTTTTTATTATTTTGGAGGCTTCCGCGTGTTGGATAGTGGCACCTTCCCTATAAAGGGTTCGGACATTCCAGGTGAATATCTGTAAATCATTTTCCGTTTTTCGTTTACGGTGGTCGTCAACGTAATTGGGGTTCTTATTCGAGGCTGGTTTACTTTTTAATGGGCAGTAGTAATGTTGCGGAACGATTCCTCAAGTTTAACGTCAAAAGGAAGACTATGGACAAAAGTGCTTTTAAGCGACACCGACTCGCCTTGACAGTGCCAGATTATCAGTATATGTGGGCTTATCGAATTAGACGCAGTGCTTGTCCGACGCAACGCATTTCTATTTCTTTACTGGTCACCCATTGTATTGTCCGTGACTGCTTATTTGTTAAACTTCTTCGAGGCTTACCTTCATATCGGGAGGTCGTTGACAGTCCGCAACCTGTAACCCGCCCGGTGGCGTACATCTAAGCCCCCGCAGAACAGCCTTTTATTTCATATCATTAACTATTAAAAATGTGGAAAAAACAATTGAATTTCTTGGTAGAGTTTTATAAGACCCTCCTCTTAAACGCCAGAAATATGTCAAAACATAAAATGTGTTTAGTTGTTAATATCGTTAGTTATTAGTTACTTATTAGAATAGTTACTTAATTAGAATTGGTGCTAAATTGTCACAGAGAACTGAATTTTCGTGGTTAGTTTGTATGATATAAGTGTTTTACGTAACATTTTACTAGTGCTTTGCTCTACATATAATATCAATAAATAAGAAGATAAGTACAAAGTTAGGTGTTTATGCAAGCATTTTTTAATTAGATTTTTATTTTAGCTCTAGGCAATTTTATATCGTTATCAAACAATATCCAGCATATTTCAGCTATAAGAGAATGGATACTCTTGCCTTTATAGCGTTCTTCAATAGGTGCACGTGTCTGATGAAATCGTTCACCATGTTCTTCAGATTCTGTTGCCAACTGATGCTCCAGGTATTCCATATGAAAATTCAAAAAACGAATTGTTGTTGATATATGATTCTGGTAACCAGGTCGATTGTTATTACTCTGACTTTAGTAAGGCCTTTGATAAGCTACCACACAATCTAATCTAATTTAAACTTGAGTTCATGGGATTTCCACAATATTTTGTGAACTAGATTAAATCGTAATTGGTGGAGCGATCTTATCAAATACGTTTCTGAGGCGCATTGTCTTCTGAATTTATTGCTGGATCAGGTGTTCCTCAGGGTAGTCACCTTGGTCCTCTTCTGTTTATTTTAGCTATCAATGATGTAACTCATGTCATTGAACACTCTCATCTGCTTATTTATGCCGATGATATGAAAATATACAGAACGATTAATTCTAGAGATAATTCAGATCTACTCCAGTCTGATCTAAAATCCTTTGAAGTTTGGTGTTCTAAAAATAATATGTTTTTACATCCAGATAAATGCAAAAATATGACCTTTTCGAGAAAAAGGAATAATTTTATTTTTGATTATAAGATTAAAGATACTGCCTTGAGTCGCGTAGACACCGTCCGTATGCATGGATTCTAAGCTGTCGTTTAACATTCATATTGATAATATTTGTAAAAAAGCATCTTCAATGCTTGTTTTTATAAAACGCTGGGCCAAAGAATTTAATAGCATGATTACAACTACAACGTTGTATTATGCAATCGTGCGTCCTCACTTAGAGTATGCAAGTCAAGTTTGGTCCCCAAGTTACAATGTGCATGTTGATCGAATAGAAAGAATCCAAAAACGTTTTGTTCAGTTTGCTCTAAGGGGCTTAAGTGGAGCTGACATATTAGACCTTCGTTCTTATGAGGATCGTTTAAAACTATTAAAAATGCTGTCTTTAGGTGATCGAAGGAAATCGGCAGATATCGTATATTTACACCAGCTCATAACAGGTGTATTCGATTCTCCAGAACTTCTTTCTCACATAAATTTTAACACTAACCGTACAAGCAGTAGAAACGCTAACAACTTAATTTATTTGCCATTTAGTAGAACAAATTATATTTCTACTGCTCCTTTAAGTCGCATGAGTTCCTTTGTTAACAATTGTAGCGTTTTTGATGTTAATTTGTCAAAAGGTCAACTCAAAAGTAGATTAAAACTAGTTGTGTAAATAGATCTATGTATACGCATGGTTAGTTGTTACGTCTTGTGTTGTCCCTGAGCCCAACCCATTTATTGGTGGGTAAATTTTTCCCACATTAACTTGTTTGTGGTCACGGGTATCCATAACATTGATATTTTTCAATGATTACTGGTTAGTGGCTTTAGATGGGTTAATGCTGAGGAAGTGCGATATAGCTGTAGTAGCTGAACTCTATTGTTATTGCATGTAATTAATCAGGGCCACGTGAAGCCGATCGCATGCGCCGATCAAAGGTCTATGGACCTTTACAAGATCGCGATCTCCAGAATAGGGGAGGTATGGCCGGGCGTGAGACTCGAAGTCGTTGATAGGGATCAGATCCCTAATAGACCAAGAGCGAGTTCCTGAATCCCTACTGAACAATCTGATCCGAAAAAAGTCCTGGAGGCAATTCGGTTGGGAAACCATAATCTGCCAACAGCAAACTGTAAAGTCACAGGGGTTGATGAGCCGAAGGTGGACTTTCGATCGGTAACTTTTGTTATCAATCAAGAGTCCCTGATGAATAAAGAAACCTTACAAATACGGGGCTTCAAAAAAGATGAGGCGTTATTGGAGGAAGAGCAGGCTTCCAACCCAATTGGAAGCGACCCATCTCAGTCCTGAACCCCTGCATCAGAATCGGAAGGCGCAAGCTCCAATACTGAATTATGACAATCGCTGCGGTTATCCTCGCTGGAAGATGACCTTCTGAGTTCGGACAGTGAATAATATAACACAGGACAGTGAACTGATATAACTGTAGTGGATTAACCTCCACCATTCAAAGGCTGTGTCCACCAGCGTTCAGGAGGAGGACCCACTGCCAACAACTCATTAGATCTAATCTAACAATCAAAGCTCGAACGGGCTATTGAAATCTTGAAACCGTTTAAGTCACCAGGACCAGACGGCATAGAAATACAAAAAGCTTATGATATCATAAACCAATGGCTTATGATGATCTACAAAGGCTGCCTAAGCCTCAATCACATCCCCACACATTGGTGACATGTGATTGTAGTTTTCATTCCTAAGGCGGGCAAAAGGATGATAAACTTCCTTTCTGCTAAAAACTCTCGAGAGATTAATAGAAATCCACTTGAGACAAAAGATAGTCGAAACACCACTGTCATCGGCACAACAAGCTTGCACCAAAGGCAAATCCGTGCAAACAGCTCTCTACTCCATAGTCCCCATCATTGAAAAAACTCTTCTTCAAATGGAATATACAATGATATCTTTTATTGATATAGAAGGTGCCTTTAATACCATCAAAGCAGAGGCTATCGCAAATCAAAAAGAGGCTATAAATCAAATGCTAGTGGGCAGAATTACAAGTGCGAATCTCTGTGTAGCATCTACTCTAAGATCTTAACTCCTCAAGGGGGGTTCTCTTGCCTCTCCTCTGGAACCTAACAGTTAATGAACTGCTGGAGAAACTCGAACGGGAGGGGTACAGGGTGATAGCTTATACAGATGACATTTCTATTTTCACTTCTGGAAAATGAATGTCTACACTTCGAGACATTGTGTAAAACGGCCTTAATACTCTCATCCATTGGGTTAATAGCTTTAGACTCTGCGTCAAGCCTGAAAAAACCGAGTGCTACCGAGTGTTACTCACTGGCTTAACACGGCAGTGGTAAGGCCAATATTGCTATATGGGGCCATAGCCTGGTGGGAAGAAGTAGACAAACACAATTATGAGGTAGGCTCATTTTAAAATAGCTGCTAAAAAGACAAGTTTTCTAACAACAAAGCTGTGAGGGCCTTATAGGCAGGGCAATAATAACTTTGACATCTAGCTCCCTTTTTTTAGTTTCTCTCCAAGGTGATCCAACCTTATGATTGTGTCATGCACAAGACAAACTAACACACCTCAACATACTTCACAGAATTCAAAGATCAGTGGAGCTGTCCATTAGTGAAGCTCTAAGAAACACTCCTACAGACGCATTAGACACTATACCATTGCAGTGTCTTCCAAGCGGAAGTAGTTCAGATGAATGCAATATGCTCCATGGATATCTACAAACTATCTGACAGTCCAGCCGCCTTTAAAGTCATAGAATCTGTTGAAACAACATCCAAAATAGTACTTCGCTGCCGCAGATCCCTAAATGAGATGGCAGAGCAGCTCAAAATACTCCTATGCTGGAATCACGGACATAGAGACTCTCTAGAAAACTGCAAAGGAGATGAACTCACTCGCACCAGAACAACCAAATAACTCTCGATATAGAAAGAAAGTATTGGTATATCCCTCACCACATGTAAACTACTCACAAATGAGCTATCCCTAAAAAAAGTCAACAATAGGTGGTCAACGGGAAGCACATGCCATATAGCGCGTCAGGTTTGGCTATAAATCACTCAAAAGTGATATCCCTTAGAAGGTATGCACGAAATACACGAAAACACTTTTACCGACACTTTAAAAATTCCAAACAACATTCGTATATTTCACATATTTACATATTTTAGATTTTGCAAACGTGCATTCGTAGAATGTACAAAGTGTACGCATTCAAAATTTTTTGTTTTTTTGAAAACACTACCAATGTTTTTAATATGTACGAAGCATTTGTACATTCTACAAATAGTCTACATTCGTATATCTACAAAGGTTTTATTCGTATTTTTATCCTAATTTTTTTTGAGTGTGGTATCACAACGGGCCTTATGGGCCTAAGTGTGTCTCAAGGGAGACAGCCGCTTCAACCTAACATAAAAACTTCGTTTTCTTAATACAAAATACAAAATCATCTTATTATAGCCTTAGTTGTATTATGGCTTAACATCGAGAAATAAATGGTAATATTAATTCTAATAAAAATTAACTTAAAACTAAAGTGGAAAAAATACATTTAAATGTATTTTGTAATTTTGCAATGGCAAGATTGTTGGATATTTGCTGATGTTGACGAAAAGGTAGACCAATTCACTTCATTAATAAACTATTTATATCAATAATATGTCCCCTTAAGTAAACTGAAAACAAAAACTCAAGCCAACCATGGTTTAATCGAAATGTTTTACAAGCAATTAAAGATCGAGGTAAAGTGTATATCCGTTGGAAACGTAGTCCAACAAATGCAAACTGGGAAACGTATCGTGAGGCTCGTAACTATGCAACGCTAGTTACAAAAACTGCAAAAATGCGTTATTTTGAATCGAAGCTGCTTCCCAGCTTGTCTCCAAAACAACTGTGGAACAATCTCAAGTCTATTGCAATTGGGAAACAGAAGAACTCAGAATATATAATTGATCCCGACACTTTGAATATCTAATTTTTGTCAGTAAATAGTTCCACAGATAGCTCGTCGTTTTTAGTCACTCCAAATCTACTATACAATCGAGAAAACCGCTTTAACTTTGAAATGGCAACTGAGGACGAGATGAGATGTTTGCTAAGCATTAAATCGAATGCTATTGGAGAAGATGGAGTAGACCTTAAATTCGGTAAGCTTATTTTGCCACAAGTCATCGGTATATTAACGCATATTTAAACTTATCACTGACAATAAAAATATATCCTTCCAAATGGAAGATTGCAAACGTGATACCCATAGCGAAAAAGAAACAGGCGCAAGCCGTACAAGACTATAGACCAATCAGTATACTAGCAGCTCTTTCTAAAATTTTTGAAAAATTACTTGCTAAACAAAGTGTAAAACACCTTAATACCTATAAGCTCTTAAGCGACTACCAATCGGGGTTTAGAGAAAAACAAAGTTGTGCTACAGCCATGTTAAAAATTATTGACGACATACGTGAAAGTATGACAATGGCGAACTCTCGATCATAGTATTATTCGATTTTCCCAAAGCTTTCGATACCCTGAACTTTGAAGTTATGCTCATAAAATTAGAAAAATATTATGGTTTTGATATAAACGCGATTGACCTACTACGAAGTTACTTAAATAATAGATTTCAACGTGTTCGTTCAGATGGCAGAGCATCAAATCTTGGATGCATTGTATCCGGTGTGCCACATGGTTCTATATTGGGCCGTATTCTATTTAGTATATTTATAAATGACATAGCACATTTTTTTATTTATGTTATTTATTTAAGAGATAACGTTAACATATAAGACATATAACATATAAGTGTCTTTTAAATGCAATACGAATTATATAATAACAACAGGTAATAAGCAACAATGAATAAATTTAGCTTAAAAATAACATTAAGTGAATTAACTTGATATAAAAACAGGAATTAATCTTATTCTAAAAGAAAAGAAGAAAGAAAACAGCTTAAGAAGAAAGAGAAAGTATTAAGAAAAGTATTGAAAAATTGCATGCTTAAAGTTGCGTTTATTTTTAATTGATTTTATTCTAACGGGCAACGAATTCCAGATTCTGATTGCGATAACAAAGAAAAGTCTGTTGGAGCTCAGAAAATTGTACAAAATGATCATGAGGTTCAGATTTCTGTTCGATCTACAAAATTGTATCTTTTCAAATAAATATTTAGGTGTTTTTGTGTTAATTAAGTTATGCAAAAATATGCAGTTTTTGGCATCAAGATAATTGAAAATATCGCAACCTAGTATTTGACTACTCAAATGACTGATGCGGTCGAACTTTTTAAGGCCATAAACGTACCTAACAGCGCTATTAAAAACATGTTGTAATTTCAGTTGGGACCTGGAATCAAGTTTACTACATACAACATCTGAGTATGAAATGATTGGCATTATGAGTTGGAGTACTAACTTTTTCCTATTATCGACAGGTACAATGATGCCTTCCACCTCAGGTTCCGAAGGGTATAGTAAACTTTACAAGCAACAGTATTAATATGATCTTCGCAAGAAAGTGTAGAATTGATATAATATCCAAGACTTTTCGCTTTTTCAACAAAGTTTAGCCCTTCGCCATTTAAATAAATCGTTGGTAACTCAGACGTATTCAGACAAGTTTTGAAAATTGGTAAGACAAATGACTTAAGAGGATTAAGATTAAGCTCATTAGATCTAGCTATTCAGTTATTTCACGTAAGTCTTCATTGATTCTAAAAGATAAACTATCAACTAGGCTAAACGGGCTGGACATGTACAGTTGAAGGTCATCAGAATATTCATGCATGGTAACATGACGGCATTTGCTAAAGAAATAATTTATGAACATTGAAAATAAAAGCGGACCAAGAACTGAGCCTTGCGGCACCCCAAAAGATAAATAACAGAACGCGGACAGACTATTTCCAGCCCTGACTCTTTGAGGCCTCCCGACAAGGTAGCTATATAACAGACGGACCGCCGTGCTTGAAAAATCAAAGTTAACATATAATTTTTGGCACAGTATTGAATGGTCAACGGAGTCAAAGGCTTTTGAGAAGTCTAAGAGACATAACAAACTTATGTGCCCAAGATCGAATGGCACTCTGATGTCATCTAAAATTTTTAATATGGCAGTGGAGCAGCTGTGGCTAGGTCGAAAACCGGACTGAAACGTAGACAAAAGTTCAAATCTTCTTATGTGTTCTGAGATTTGAACAGCCATGAGAGATTCAAATGCTTTAGATAAGGATGATAGCAAACTTACAGGACGATAGTCAGACGGAACATAAGCATTGGATTTCTTTGCAATGGGGATGATTGCTGTAAATATGTATCCATTCATTTATATGCTGACGATGCACAAGTTTACCTCTCCCGACCGAATTGGCTCATAGAAGACCTTGTTTGTAGGCTAAACGAGGACTTGCAAAGAATTTATAAATGGGCGGTAGACAACAGTTTAAGGCTGAATGCAGCCATAACGCAAGTTTTTCCCATCTCCGCAGCAAGTTTTGACATCCCATCACTTCCGACAGTTTGTGTCAACAATAAACCGATAAATTATGACGTTTGTATTTAGGTTTTAAGCCGAATAAGCACTTAAGCGGTTGTGATCATATTAATCAAACTTTTGGCAAAATGTATGCTATTATAAGAAAATTATGGGCTTCTTCCAGTTTCCTCTCTGTCGAAATAAAAATGAAACTAGTAAGAACATATTTGACCCCACTTATATCGTATAGTGCTATTGTCTATGGTTATCTGGATTCTGCCTCTAAGCAAAAACTTCAATTGGTTGTGAACAGTGCTGCGAGATATATATTCCTTCTAAGGAAGTATGATCATATTTCGACTTACTCTCGACAAATACTCAACTCTGATATATCGACCTACTTTAATATTTTAAATTTGGTTTATTACCAGTATGTTAAACTTAAATATGCTCAATCACGTAGAACATTAAATCTCATAATACCTAAATTTAAATACCTTGTGACCTCTAGAACGTTTTTTGTTAGTGCTGTCAAACATTTGGAATTCTTTACCAATACATATTAAATTAATTCGGAATAATAAACTCTTTTGACTGGCTATTATAGGGTTTTTTAGTGTATAATTGTAATTTGAATAATAAATTTTACATTTTTGTTAAGCTTTTTCTTCCTTTCTGCAACAGCGATAATTAGCGTATTAACTTTTGTAAGCAAACTTAGTCTGTAAGTCACTAATTAATTAACTGCAATTTAGATACCGTACATAAGATGTACTACATAAGGCTAGCCTCAATGTGCAATTGAATTTGAATGAAAAAATTAAAAACGTTTGGCCCTATCCGGCCAGCCAGAACCATGATTAAACCATTATAAGGTTATCCAGATTTTTGACATACCCTTATTTTATGATAACAAAAATATTTTTACTCTCTTGAAAAAATGACAGCCAGGCTTGTGTGGTCGTCCGAAAAAAAAAAGTATGTTTCAGTATTTTGCTGTTTTTTTTTTAATGTACTTTTCCATGTGCCTGTGGTTAAGATAAAAAAAACCAAATGTGCAATATTTTAGTAAAATTTATTGGCATGAAAATAATTTGTTTCTAATTACTTTGTGTCTTAGTATGTGATACTTCAATTTCGAACTAGTGTTAAATAATTCAAAATAAAAAATGCCTTCAACATGTATGTAGGCTATTTAAGACGTCGTATGTGTTCGGCAGTGAGCAAGTGCGAAAGTACGCAGTGCCGTTGGATTTCCGTATTAAAAAATAAAACAACTTTATTCTAACAATGACCAATCTTAGAATAAAAAGGAAATTCATGTTCAAATTAAAAAAATCATTTTTGATTTAAAAATTTCAAACCTAACCATACTTTTGTCACTATTGAATTTTAATTTAACATTGTTATTTTTAGGTTAATTAATTTTATATTGTTTTTTTCGGTGTTATTCTCTGCGTTGTGTGAACAAAACTAGCTTTCCCTTATCAAAAGAGGAAAATAGTATGTTTGCAACCATAGTTGACGACTTTGTCGAAATTCCGACTAATTCGAAACTATTTCGAGCTGTCTTAAAGAAATCGTAACAATTTCGTTACGCAAATATGGAACAGTTTCACTTTTTATACTAATTTATATAAAATTTCGTTATACGACTGCTTGTACGACATATTGAATGCGAACAGAGTGAAATTTCTTTTTATTCGAACTGTCTGAACGAAATCGGAAAGATTTCGAAATATTCTTAAAGAAATCGTAGCAAACATTTCGCAATCTTTCCGATTTGGAATCCGATTTCGTTACGAAATCGTAAAGAATATTGTATGAAGGGGTTGACACGACTTCGTAACAAAATGTCGTAACGAGTCTTAACGAAAAAGTTACGAAAAAGATACGATTTCGTTTCCAGGACGATCCAGGAAATACACAATAAAAAAAGTATAGCCACAACACACGTGAAACAAGTATTTTAAATAAATCAAATGTCTTCAATTATTTTAACATTCAATAATTAACATTAATATGGACCTTTTTCGATGCATACATTTTAGGTCCTCTACGATTACATTTCGATAGAGCTGTGTTGAAGTCAGGGGCGCCGGAAGTGGGGAAAAAAGGGAAGTCGCCCTCCCCCGGTAAAAATAAAGTGGTTCTGAAAAAATGGGTTTTGCAATAACAAAATAAAATATAGTGCACATTTCAATTATTTTTTAACTCCTCTGAAAATTTATTCCAAAATTATCACTTTTCGTTTGAGTTACAACAGCAACAACATATAATATGTTAGAAAACGAATAGCTTTTATTTTGCTTTTGTGATTGTAGTGTCCAACCGAAGGTTAACACAGTCCATTAAAATGTTAGAAATCTGTGGACATTTTACTTAACGACTTCTCTCGAGATAGGACAACTTTCCAAAGTTTTTGTATTATATATAAAATTTCAATGCCCTTCTCTTGGTCTAATCGCCGTATTTCTATGATTTTTAGATATGAAATTCAAATGAAATTTAACAAAACAACTTCCCTGACAATATATATTATTAATATATAATATAATATATTTATTAACGGAAATTCGACAAAACAACCTGTCTCCATATATTCCAAGCACATTTTCAACAATTCCCTTTTAACGAAAGAGCTTCTTTTGAAAGAAGTCGTTTTGTCAAAAGCAAAGTTTTGAAAATTTTCCTCACTTCAATTTAACAAAACGAATTGTCTTGACATAAGCGATTAAGATAATTTTCTATTCTAATAAAATTAATTTTGACAAAACGAGGTGTGTGATACAAGCCATTTATTTTTATTTTTCTTTTTGTAAGGAATCCATTTGATAAATTGTATTGTCTTTTTTATTATTGATTTTAAAGAAAACTATTGCTCTTAGAGAGGAAAAAATATCGCAAAAGGTTCACTTATGTCTAGTATAAGATTTCTTTCAATTTATATATAAAAAATTTTGTTAGTCATTTTAACACCATTTTAAAAAGTGGACAATTTACTAAGTACTTTTTATAGCAATGATCTACAGCAAGTCTCTGCAACACAAAACCAAAACAGCAAGTGGTTAGACTTAATATTTACTAACTCGAACGACGAAGTGAGGGTTCTACCAATGAAGCAGAAAATTTGTTTACTAACACTATCCACCATACAGCCTTAACAGTTATTTTCTCTGATGTAAATATCTCTTTTACCCAGTCTTTCAATAACTCCATTGTGTACGACTTCTTAAATGCCGATTACGAAAGCATAATATCTGTTCCAGATGGTATTAACTGGGATTGCGTTCTATCGAACTTAGACTTAGATAGCGCTGTTTCGAGTTCTTATCATTACATTTTTACGGATATCGAAATGTATGTGCCTAAAACAAGGAAGAAAAACAAACTCTCAGAACCTTGCCTAAATGCAGATCTCAGATATTTGAGAAACCAAAGAAACAGAATATACAAACTCCTCAAAAGTACCGCAAATGTAAGCGAAGAAATGAGGCTCAAATATGATGAGCTATCGAAGGAGTTCTCTTTCAAATCTGAAGTAGCGTAAGTTTTACACAAACTTAATTGGAGAAAAAATTGTCCAGGACCCCAAAACATTTTTTGACTTTGTTAATTTGAAGCGAAAATCAGCCGGTTACCCTTAATCCATGTTGGATGAAAGGTAATAGTCTCCTCCATGCCTCAGGAAATATGCAACCTCTTTTGCGGATAATTTTAATGAAGTATTCTGCCCACCAACTACTCAGTCTGATGTTTTCCCCCCACTCCAAATTTGCAGCATATAGTTGTAAACTTCAACTTGACGAAAGAAGACATATCAAGTGCAATAAAAGGTTTTGATACAACCAATGGACCTGGACCAGACCTAATTCCCCCAACGTTACTGGTACGATGCTTAGACCAACTACTTGCGTCCTTATATATAATATTTAACAAATCACTCTCTCTTGGAGTGTTCCCCTCTTATTGGAAACTTCGCACCTAATACCAATATACAAAAAAGGTGGTAAAAGTTCAGTTGAAAATTACAGAGGTATAGCAATTTTGTCAGCCATACAAAAGCAAGTGTGGCGGCCGTGGCGTAGTGGGTAGAGTGTGCGGCTCCTACGATAGAGAACTCAGATTCGAATTCTCCATCTGACACAGAAAATTTTTTGAAATGAATGAATTTGTCTGTTCGGCCGTCACCTCTCTGCAGACAATGGGAAACCTCAAAGAGTAAAAACTGAAATGAAAATCTTCTTGAGAACATAAGCCGTTCGGAGTCGGCATAAAACATGTAGGTCCAGTTCTCGATCATTTGTGTTCAAGCATCTCACAACACACACAACACAAATGATCATAAGAAGCTCGGTTAAAGTCCTTTCAAGGGCTGAAATGGCCATTTCGTTTTTTTGTTTTTCTTTTATATACCAAAGCTAATCGAAAAAATTACTTGCGAAATATGTCAAATATATTATATTATTTGGGTAGATCCCAATATGTCAAATTCCAAGCAATTATGTCGAAGAAAATCGAAGTCTCCTCTGGAGTACCGCAAGGTAGGCCTTGGACCTTTTCTCTTGAATATCTTCCTATCCGACTTGTCAATATTATAGGATATTCCACATCTTATGTATGCGGACGATCTAAAAATTGACCACGTTATTAAATCGCAGGAAGGTGCCAACTTCTTACAGTTAAACCTTTCATTTATTGAGACCTGGTGTACACAAAACAAACTTTACCTCAATGTAAATAAGTGTAACGTGAGAAGATTTTCCCGTAGAAATCAACTTATAATTCACAACTACCGCCTCAACCATATCGAACATAATAGGGTCATTTATATAGCTGATCTTGGAGTGGTCTTGGACAACAAACTGCGCTTTAATCTACACTATGACAAGATGGTATCCAGAGCCAATAAACAGGTCGGTTTCATTAAAAGACGAGCATGTGAATTCAGGAATGTGTGGGTCACGACATCCCTGTACTGTGCGTTAGTGCGCCCAATACTCGAATATGGCTTCATTATTTGGAATCCAGCTTTTGAATCCCATTGTGATAGAATAGAATCCATTCAAAAGCAATTCTTACTATTCGCTCTGAGAGAAACTTTTAACCCCCGCGATTATTTCAGCCTTCCACCGTATGAACACAGACTCAGCCTATTAAATTTGATGCCACTATCAATAAGATCAACGGTATTGGATTCATGCTTTACTTTCGATGTTCTGAACGGTGTTACTAACTGCGAACACATCTCTAACAAGATTACCCTCAATGACCCTATAAGACGTACAAGCCATACTCGGCTGTTAACAGAATATCAGCATCATACTACATATGCAAGTAATGAACCCATCAGCCGTTGCTGTAGACAATTTATAGAATTTATAGAGAAGAAATAAAAAAATAAATATAAAAAAGAAATAAAAATAAAATAAGTCAGAATAAGTAAGTTGCCTTGTTTGGCCAATAAATAAATAAACACCATTTTAAAAAGTGGACGATTTAGAAAGAAGTCATTTTGTCAAATGTCCACAGAATTATTAATACACAAGAAACAATTCTTTTTCGTTTCATATTGTATAAAAACGTTTTGTTTGCCTTAACATGCTTTTTTTTAACTTATTTTTATATAAATATTTTTGTAATATTTTAGGTTTGTTGGCTTACAAAGTATTGTTACAAATTTTCACTAGTAAAGCCTTCACGTACTCGAAAAACTATCGACGAGAGATGACAACGTGAGCGTAAAAAAGCGAGAGAGAAAAAAGTAGCTGCAAGTTCCTACTAGTAAAATTTCTACTTGCAAGAACTTGCAGCAACCAAACAAAATTGTTTGTCAAAAAAAAAAAAAAATAAGCTGTCAAAAGCTATTTCTTCTGGACTTCCTATTCAAACATTTGTGCTTAAAAGTCTTTGGCGATCAATTTAAATTTGTTTTATATGGCTCCATTTTATTTCTTTTAACAGTTTCAAATATTTTTTAATATAATTAAAAATGTTTTAATAAATACAAATTTTTTTATTGTGAAAAAAATGTTCTGAACCCCCAGTTGTATTTTCCCTCCGTTGAGATGAATGAATGGTTGAAGCACTTTTGCTTTATTTTATTTTATTTTTGGCATGGCCTCATTGAAATCGACTTGCTCTGGGTTCTGCATTTAGCAACAAATGCTTGCCAGTGGTTTGTTCCACCTAAAGCATTTTATAAATCAATATCTGCATGGAAACGTAGCGATTAACCGAATTTGCCTTTCGATGGACTGGCAGCGTAACTATTCTGCAGCTCCAGAACCGGTTTACCCAATATGCGCCATGTTGATTTCCCGACTATTGTGACGTCGAAAGCGGTGTGAAATTATAGTTTCAAAACCTTCCCCGCATCAGCTGATAATGGTTGGATGGTCACCTCCACGTACGATACTTTCGCCATGCTGTGAAGCTTACTCGATTGACCTGGACTAAGTTGCTCTTAATTTGCTGCTGTTTTTGGAATGCCCTTTTATTCAGTTTGACCCATTTTGCGTTGCAATATCTTTATTTGAGACCCATTCGGTTGCATTGGTTGCACTTATAGTTTTGGTTTTTCCAGTATTCCGCGAAACTCATTGAACCGCAATTCCAACACGGACATTTAGGAATTTTATTTTGCTTGGGTTTTCCAAATGTTTTCTTGAAATGTTTGTTGCTTACATGTTCTTATGGTATTCACGACTTTGGTTGTTCAACAAGCACTGTGTACTTCTTCAAATTCAGCCTTATTATGAATAAAATTTCGCCCGAAAATAAAAAAGGGAATTTTTATTTTGTGGACAGGGACTAATGTTTTTAAAGATTTTTTTCTTGGGATCTTAAAAATTGACGATGAATGCAAATATTTGTGCTAAAATTTTTCAAAAATTTCGTGCAGTGTTAAATATACGAAAATTCTCTTTTTTGATTCCGGGTGAAATTTTATTCACAATAGGGCTAATTTAGAATTCCCTCAGCAACGCTTACTACCTTGCTTAGCTTTTTGTCTGCCTCATCTTACATGCTAGCTATAAACTGTGTGCAAACTTCTTTATCTTGCTAATTCTACAGCCCGAGGACAAAAATTAAGCACTTCAACTGGTCGGCAATCATATCTGCTAGTATGAATTTTTCACAACACTCATTTAATCTTGCTGCATATGTTATTAAGCCTACCTGGGATGGGATCGGCTAGAGTGATAACTGATAGCTGATAATCAAAATCATCGCTTTTGCTCCATGTAAGGTGATTATCAAATTGACACTCACTTTGTTTCTATTGATTTCATGCGACAGCTACTTACGTGTCGTTTTCAAAAAAGACAATCAAAACAGTTACTCTCAACTATCACCTTAGCTTAATTCACCCCTGTGGTGCGTTCATGTAACTCAGTTGAGAAATTCTCTACTGGTCGTGACGTCATGCTCAATCACTCTGCTAAACTCTACCGATAGAAAACAAGTGTTTATGTATATCATGAATCTCACCAATTGAGATATTCGTGGTGGGTTGACAATTTGACATTTTTGATTGAGAATTTTATTATTTTTTTAAGAAAATTTTGTGCAAAACGCATGGCCAACAAATAAATTTATTTGTGAAATACGCGTAGCCAATAAAGTTTAAAAAAATTTTAATCGCAATTGCTCTATATCAATATGTAAGGAAAACAACTGCATAATTTGAATTTGAAAATTGCTTGTTATGATTATACTTTGCGTGAATTTTAGCGTTGAAAATATGAGGAATATGTTGCGCATCCACCGACGAGCATTAAGAGACGGAAGTGATCCATTTCATTTGCCAGAGGCACGTTTTATTGAGCTGTTTAGGTTTAATAAAGATACAGCAATTGTGCTTCTAAATGAAATAGGACCCTTTATGATATGTCAGAAATGTGTATATGTCAAAATCAAATTATAAAAAAAATTATTAATATTAAGAATTAAGTGTCAAAAAAAATAAAATCAACTGTCTAAATATGAAAAAAACTTTTAAAAAAAAACAACTGACTAAAAATACTTTTCCTTTTAATTTCTTGGTCATATTTAATAATTTATTTAAACATATAATAAGATATGAAATCTTATTTGAATTTTTTTCTCATTCGTTTTATTATCATAAATACATTAATTTCTTTATGATTACAAAAACTTTTAAGGTCGGCGCTAATATAATCACACTTTTAATCAGAAGCGCCAACTTCAAAGGATTTGTATTCATCAACAAATTTTTTATTTATTTATTTAGCCAAACAAGGCAATATACTCATTCTAACTTATTTTTCTAGCAGGTTTTTGTTGTATTTATTTTTTTATTTTTTGTTTTTCTCTCCTCTTTCCTTGTTTTAGGTGTAGAAGATATGCAATTCTCAGTGGGCGTAATCCGCCCACATGAATCGACACATTTTCAAAAACACGTCAAAAAGAAAAGACAAGAAGAAGAACGAAGGGGGAACTTATATACTAAGCTAACAGATTTTATGCACATAGTAAAAATATGTACTAATTTTCAATACTATGCTAAAATATTATTAAGATGGAAAGCTAAATGGGAGAACAACTAAATTTTGTTTAGGTATGGGTGGTAGACGGCAATATAAGAAGAGGCATTTGGATATGGATAGAGTTAATATTACAATGCGGTGTTTTACTTATTTAACATTAAAATTTTTCATTTACAATTTTTCTACAAATGCTAGATCAAGGAAATAGAAGAGGGATCAGAATGGTGAAAAGGAATTGGAGAAGATTCACTTATATGTACCATTGGACATAGGACGTGAATTGGTGTTTAATAAAGGGATAGTTATGTAAAGGAAATTGCTTTGGAGAGGGAAAGCTTGAATCGATATTGGCGGTGTATAATGCTCGCTGATATTATTAAATATTTTACAACATCTATTCAAGCTCGTTCAATGCGTAAATAGTGTTGTGATGCGATTCTTTTAACAATTTTGTATACCTTGTTCGCCTTATTGGTTCATTAAATAGTACCTTGCTCGAGATGTATTCGCTACCGATGTTACCAGTAATAACATCAAATGTAAAGCATGAGCAAAGTAATATTCTCCTTGATGACAGCGACATTAAATTGAGGATTTTAAGTCTTCTCTCGTATGGTGGTAAATTTGTATAGTCACGAGGATCGTATAGGTCTCTCAATGCAAAAAGCAAGAATTGTCTTTGAATAGATTCTAGCCTTTCACTATGCACTACAAAAGCTGGGTTCCAAATTATGCAACAGTATTCTAAGATTGGTCGCACTAATGTGCAGAGTAAGGTTTTAGTTACCCAAAGGTTTTTGAATTCTTTTGCACGTCTTTTTATGAATCCGAGCATTTGGTTTGTCCTGGATCTGATATGATCGTAGTGAAGGTCAAAGCGCATCTTACTATCAAGAATTATTCCAAGATCTGCTATGTGGTTGACCCTTTTAAGTTCCACCTTATTTAGCATGTATCTGCTATATGTTATTACGTTTTTATGGGCAAAACTTATAACGTAGCACTTATTTATATTTAAAGTAAGTTTATTTTGACTACACCACTGTTGCAGAGACAAAAGCTTATTCTATAAGAATACTGAATCCACTTCTGATCTAATGGTATAGTATAATTTTAAGTCATCTGCATATTAGAGATGGGGGACATCATGCAAAACTTCAGATATGTCTGCAATAAATATGTTGAAGAGAAGTGGGCCAAGATGGCTACCTTGAGGTACACCCGACGAGACAACAATCTTTTTAGACAAAGTACCCTGAAATTTTACATATTGGGATCTTTCACAGAGATAAGACTTGAGCCATTTCAGCCCAGTACCTGATATACCAAATTTTTCTAGTTTCTTAGCTAGGATTTCGTGATCAACACGATCAAAGGCTTTACTAAAATCTGTATACACTGCATCTATTTGGTGGCCCTTTTCCATTTTAGTAAGAATATCTGATGCCATGATTGCAAGATTTGTGGTTGTTGATCGTCCTATACGAAAACCATGTTGCTGCTCGTTTAAACACGGATTATTTACGCTCGTGAGTTTGGAACACACAATTTTTTCAAATAACTTTGGAATAGCTGACAATATTGCAATACCCCTATAATTTTCAACTGATCTCTTGTCACCATTTTTATAAATTGGCGTAATATGAGAAGAGTTCCAAAAAGTTGGGAATATACCTGCATGCAAGGATTTGTTAAAAATCATATGTAACGGCGTAATTAATTGTTCTAAACATTGAACAAGTGAAATTGGTGGTATAAGGTCTGGACCTGGAGATTTATTTGGATCTAATTCTTTAATGGAATTGGTTATGTCACTCCGTGTAATATTAATTCCACAAACCAATGCCGGTCTACTAGTTATACTGGCAAATGTAGGTTGATTTTGGGAAGTATTTGAACAAAAGACGTCTTTAAAATGATCCGCAAAGAGATTACAAATTTGCTGTGAGTTAGATGAAGTAACATTGCCTTTAAACATGAAGTTTGGGTATCCGGTCGATTTCCGTTTTACATTTACAAAATCGAAGAATTTTTTCGAGTCTTCAATAATCCTTTCTCCAATTAAATTGGTGTAATGCCTATAAGCCTCTTCGGACTTAATGGAGAACTCCTTAGACAGCTCTTCGTATCTAACCTTTACCTCATCACTTACAATGACGCAATTTTTAATGACTCTGTAAAGTTTATTACTTTGATTTCTCAAATTTCTAAGATATGAATCAAGGCACTGTTCCGATAGTTTATTTTTTTTCTTTATTTTTGGAACATGAGTATCAAATACAGAAAAGACTTTTTGATAGAAAGACGATACGGCATCGTCCAATTCTAGTGCAGACAAGTGCACTAGAACAATTTAAACATTTTTAATGTTATTGTATTCGGCATTGAGGAAATCGTATACAATAGAATTATTGAATGACTGTATAAAAGTTATGTTGTTAGTACATAACTCAGTAGTAAAAGCAGTATGGTGGAGGGTATTGGAAAATATCTTCTCAGCCTCACAGGTTGGACTAACCTTTGCTTCGTCATATGAGTTAGTAAAAATCAAATCTAGCCAGCGATTGTTTCGGTTTGGAGCTGGAGCTACTTGCTGACAATCATTACTATAAAAAGTACTTAATAAATCGAAGTCGACCGCATTGGACAGGTTAATTGGAAGGAGATGGTTGTCATCATCATCGTGCACAAAGTTATATTGGGACGGTTGAAGTCTCCAAATATAATAATTCTATCATCTTCGTTTAACGCGGCTGTTATTGACGTTATCATTTCACATAATTCATTATAGGAATTGTAGGTTGAGTTCGGAGGAAAATAAATAACACCTATGTATACGGAAGCTTTTTGATCTAGCCTTATTTTGATTATTTTGTGCTCGAAGCATTTGGAGGAGCAGGTTACAATCAATTCACTAGATAAGGAGTTATGTGTGGCAATTAAGACACCACCTCCTCGAGACAGGCCAGAGCTTGCATAGTCTCTGTCATTCCGGTATATTGTCCAGTTGCTATCTAGAATTTCTTCATTTTTGATAGCGTCATTCAACCACGTTTCCGTAAAGACAAAAACATTGAAATGACAAGATTTAGCTTCAACAAACAGTTTATTGAGTTTGCCTCTCATGCCACCACAATTGTGGTAGGATATATTAAAAGACGCAATTGAAGGTACTGTATTTCGGGAGGCTGGATAATCGGACATTGTTTTAGGATGAGAGTTAGGGACAATAAAAATTTTTGAAGTTAGAACGTGCTCTTTTTAAATGCCATATATACTTTGAGCTAGTATCAGTGGGTGAAATGTTGAGGCTTTCATGGAAGTTAATGAAAATTTTTTTCAGCTCGACAGGGTCGGTAGGAAGATCTTCTTGTTGGATTGACACCATAGCACTTGTTCTTGTTGTACATTCAATACAGACTGAGTCAGACTTATTATGTAAATAAGACAGGTTTAATCGAACATTATCATACAACCGACGGTCTCTTAGACGAGACATAACGAAACGACCCTCACTACTAACGTCAGCGAGATTTCGTGTCAGTGAGCTTCGCATTAGGTGGCAGAAGAGGATCCAGAAAGGCTGGGGTAGCATTAGTGAACGTGTGAGTATTAGTGCAAGTAATTAAGGGAGGAGGTGTGTTATTGGAGGGTGTGATTGCTGGTGAACGTGTTGCAGTAACAGGTTGTGTAGAAGTAGGCTTAGGTATGACTATTGCGGGCTGTGGGGATGGATTTAATGTATGGGAATGGACGAAATTAGGATATTTATATGGATAAGTCTTATTTTTTTCGTCGTTATTGAGGTAAAACGAAACCCGTTTAACTTTAGGATAAGGGAGTTTCGACGATTGAGTAATAGGAAATTTAGAAGAAGATAACAGCTGAGAAGATAGTTTTGACTGTGGAGAAAACTTTGGGAATAAATTGGTTTTATATGACCAGTTTTGATCTTGAGCTGGTTTTGAGGGTGTTCTAGCAGGTGGGCTTATATTATTTTTATTACTATCAATATTAGTAGGCTTAACACTAGGTGCCTTAACTTCCGATTTTGGTTTTTCCGTCCATTCAGTTATACGAATGTTTCCTTTCGTACGCATACCTTCACTAGAAAACATCCACGCATATGCCTTGGGTATATTAAATTTTAAACTGCTAAGCTTGGATCGTTTTGACGACTTTTATGGCAGTCTGAGATGGTTAATTTATACTTCTTTTTGAAGTTATTTTCTACCCAAGTTGCATATGTAGTTGTGGGGAAGCCTTTCACGAACAAAGCAGTGCTATCACTTTGGTTTCCTGTCTTCAGTTTTTGAATTCTGTGATTCCATTCTGAAGTGGTCCAAGAGGTTCCAAAGTGATTAATAATTTTTCGAGGTGCAGCAACAGGTGGTTGTATTAATGGTGTGGGTGTTGGTTGGCTAGGTTGCGAATCCGAGTTAGATGTTAAGGGACGCAGTGAAGAGGATAGCACGGAGGCTTCCATGATTTCATCGAAGAGGGAGGATGAATTGTGTTCAATGGTTTCTGTCACGTTGATTCTGTTGGTTCCAGTGCTGATTGCATCAGATATTTCCGCAAGCGACTCTCTAAATAAGACAAGATCGTCACTTATTTCATTTATTTTGTGATACAAAACTTCGATAATTGGATCTGGTACAGTTGGTGATTGTGTTGTTTTTTTGGAGTTCGATTGCAGCAAAATGTCGACGTCATTTCTTAAGCACGCGATATTTTCAGTTACATTAATATATAAATTGTAAATTAATATATTTATGATAATAAGACAAAAAGAAAAAAATTCAAATAATAAGATTTCATATTTAATAATATGTTTAAATAAATTATCAAATATGACCAAGAAATTAAAAGGAAAAGTATTTTTAAAATTATTTCTTACATTGTAGTGATTTCGTAGTCGGTTGTTTTTTTTTTAAAGTTTTTATTTCTTCCTTTTAAGAGAATATGATAAATTTTCGAAAAAAGTGTATAAACAACATAAATACAATTGTTCTGGAAAAATTTGTTATATTAAATTCTGAAAGTTTGTTGGTTATTTCAAATATCTGTCTCTCAAATTGAAATTTTGTACCCATTCTTGTAACGAGTTTTATTACCCTAGTGTCAATATTATTCGAGATATAGTGTTTTTCTTATATTGCCACGCCCCTTTGTTAAATAAGTGCCCACTTTCTTGAGCGATATTTCCAATAATTGTGCATACCCCTGTACTTTATTTTAGTACGCCAGCGTCAATATTAACTGTTACGAATGTAAACTTGTTTGGTTTAGATTTTTTAGTTTTTTTATTAAGGCATAAATAAATATGCACTAAAAAATTCCTGTAAAGGATAGTTATTACAATATAACAATATAAACTTTTGTTTAAAGTTATTCAGTATAGATTTCTTACTTTTTTGGACAAGTCAATGGATTTTTATACTTTAATTAGTAAAAGTTCGCGAATAGTAAAACAATGTGGTTGAATGAAAATTTGCAAAAGAAAGATTGCTTTTGGCGCCTCGTGGTTTTTCTTATCTTGCGGCTGTCAATTTGTTTTTATGTTCTCTTCGGCGACATTCGCAGCTCCTGTTGCGCCAGTGTTGCTAACACTCCCCCTTCGTATGGACGGCAGATTGTCGGACTTACTCTTCTTGAGAACATCAAGAACGGCTAACTTGACGGCTGGCCTAATGTAGATACCTTTAGAAGTCTGCACTGTTGCAGTCCGCACCTGGCCATCTTTCCCTCTTGTGACTTCTAAGACTTTTCCTTTGGGCCACGAGTTCCTGGGTTCTGCTTCGCTAACAATGATGACGATGTCTCCTTTTTCAATCGGCTTAACTGGATGGAACCACTTCGTGCGTCTAGTCAGAGTCGGGCGGTACTCACGCACCCACCTATTCCAAAAGACATTAGAAAACTGCTGAGCTTTAAGCCAATTCTTACGCAAAAGAATATCTTCTTCTATGCATACACCATTAGCTTTCTCGCCATTAGAAGAGCCCAATAGGAAGTGATTTGGAGTAAGTGCCTCTTCGCTTTCTTCTTCCAATGGAACATATGTCAATGGACGACAATTTATTACCTGCTCTACTTCCAATAACATACTATACAGTAGCTCGTCTGTAGGGTTCCTCGTTGGCAAAACCTGGTACAATACTTTTTTTACAGATTGAACGTTGAACTATAAAATTCTTCTTCTACGCGCTCGTGCTCTTGTTTGCTCATCTCTGCAAGCTCCTTCTCAGCTTCATGAAAATTGGTGCCGTTATCGCATCTTATTTCCAAAGGTGTTCCTCGCCTGACAATAAATCTCTTTATAGCAAGAATGCATGAGTCCGATGTTAAGCTACATGCCACCTCTAGATGTATAGCTCTGATTGTAAGGCAAGTTATCAAGACGCCCCACCTCTTCTCACTTCTTCGCCCAACGACTACGTACATTGGACCAAAATAGTCCAGGCCTATAAATGAAAACGGGCGTATGAAGCTTGCGAGTCTAGCTGGAGGCAGCGCTGCCATTTGTGGTGCTTGAGGTACTGCTGTCTGATTTTTACATTTTTGACAGAGTCGTTTTTCTTTCTTCAGAAGCGCTCTTAAACGTGGAATATAGTATTTCTGCTGAAGTTCATTAAGTACTGTCTCTGTGTTTTGATGGTGGTATCGACGATGGAAAGAGCGAATAATTAATCGAGTAATTCCATGTTGTCCTGTTGACTGGTCGCTTCATCTCCTTTTTTATTCCGCGAGCAGAGTCAATTCGTCCACGACATCTCAGCACCCCAGCTTCATCTAGATATGGTGTTGATTTATATATTGGCTTGACTTCTCAAGTGCTGTTTGACTATCGACAGGCTGCTCCTTATTTTTATGCAGAATAGCAACTTCTTTGTTGTAAAATTCAGATTGTGCCAGGCGATATAAATGGTTTTCTTCAGCCACATATTCTTCTTGTTTTAGCGGTCCGGTTCTTCGTTGTACTCCTTTTATGCCTGATCTTAAGTTCCATATAAATCGTCGGGCATGTATTTGAGTTCTAATAAGCCTTCGCCAGCTAGGAAATTTCTCATAGTCGAATAAATTTGAGTTTACATCCATATGATGAGATACGGATGCTCTTATTTCCTCATTTGTGGAATTTTCTTCTGAAATATTTTTTGGCCACATTTCTTTTGGTAATTGGAGGAAGGACGGTCCACAGAACCAAGAACTTTGCTGCTGTACACTTGGTAAGCGGCTCCATTTTGTTGCTTCATCAGCTACATTCTGTTTGCTAGGCACATATCTCCATCCTTTTACATCAGTCAACTCAATTATTTCGCTCACCCTGAAAGCCACGTATTGTCGGTATTTTCGGTGATCGGACCGTATCCAGCAGAGCACTGTCTTTGAGTCAGACCAAAATATCTTATCCGAGAAAACTATTGAGTGCCCCTCACATATACTGCTTGCTAGTCGTGCTCCCAGCCTAGCTGCTTCTAATTCCAGGCGTGGAATTGATGCCATTTTTAGAGGAGCGACGCGCGTCCTTGAAGCCACTATAGCACACTCCACCTGAGTCTTTTTTGTTGCTCTCAAGTAAGCAACGGCTGCATAGGCATTCTCGCTCGCGTCGACCTAGGAATGTTTATTTCATTTATATTTTTTACAATGCTCACCCAATTACACCATTTCTGAAAGTGATCATCTCCAATAAGCTCATCCCATCCGACTTGTGCCCTCCACACTTCTTGCATCAAAATTTTGATATAGATAACGATATGTGCAATGAGGCCAAGCGGATCGAATATGGTCATCATCACACTCAAGAGCTGTCTTTTTGTTGGTCGTGTATTTCCGCTTATGAGTCTTTGCACTGACGCTTTTTGTGATAGTGTAAAGGTAAATCTATCTGTAGCTGTGCTCCACCACATGCCTAACACACGTTCTTCCTGATTCAGCTCTACCGACGAATTCAAACTCTTTGCTTTAATTTCCGACCCGCCTAATGCTTTTAAAACTCTTGGCGAGTTTGAGATCCAATTTCGCATTTCGAATCCTGCTTTTTGGTGAATCATTTTAACTTCATTTGCCAGTTGGATTGCGTCTTCTTCATTGATACAGCTGTCTAAGAAATCATCCACATAATGATTTTGCATTATAGCTCTTGCAGCTCTGGGAAATCAATCTTCATATTCTTGCGCATTTTTGTTTTTAATATACTGCGCGCAGCTGGGAGAACATGTTGCGCCGAAGGTTAATACTTGCATGACGTAAACTTCTGGTTCGTCGTAGTTTTTTCGGCTCCAAAGAAATCTTTGAGCATGTTGATCAGTGTTTTCCACCAACACCTGGTGGAACATTTCGCGAATATCACCACAAATTGCTACTTGCCTTTCTCGGAAGCGATATAAAACTGAAGGTAACGATACAAGCTGATCTGGGCCTTTCAAAAGAAGTGAGTTCAGTGAGACTCCATTTACTCGTGCGGCTGCATCCCAGACTATCCGCAGCTTACCAGGCTTGTTAATATTGGTAACTGTAAAAATTGGCAGATACCATATCCTTTTGCACTGTAGTTTCAAATCATCATCTGAGAGCTTGCGGATATAACCCTTTTCCAGAAAACTTTCAAGTTGCTGATTTAGAGATTCAGCCAGCGAAGTATTTTTTTCAAGTTTGTTGCAGAGGCAACTGTGTCGTCTCAAAGCCATAGGCAGACTATTCGGCATTTCAAAATGATCATACTTCCATAGTAGCGATACCTCGAATCGTTCGCCCTTTTTAGTAGTTTTTGTTTCTAAAATATGGCATGCACGTTCCTCTTCCACTGGTTTTATTATTTTACCTGGAGGTTCCACTCCCAAGCTTTCAAACGAGAAATATCTTTTCATCATATCTATGATTTGGTTGCTGTCATTGCTGCATTCGCATATATGAAAACTGTGAAACTCATGTCGCGCTTCTGACTCTACTGCTTCTTTAGCTCCTCCATATATGACCCAGCCAAGGCGGGTCTTTGTTGCGCCAGGTTCATTTGGCTTACCCTCCTTTGTGGCTTGAGGAAACCCTAGGCTGCTATTGTCCAGCCCTATTAATAATCTCGGTGCCGCCTTCTCATAAGGACGTAAAGGAATACCTTTTAAATGGTGATATTTAGAAACTAGATCAGCAACGTTAAGCGATTGGATTGGTAGATTTAGTGATTTAACTGTCCTTACATTGTGCAGCTGGTATTTCTTCGAGTTGCCCACACCTGATATTTGAGCTGACACTACTTGGGAGTCGTCTTCGACTCGATGCGTTTGACCAGTCCATTTAAGACACAATGATTTTACCGGTCCTTAAATATTTAACTCTGATGCAAGCGAGCTATCCATTAAAGTTAAAGATGAACCTTCATCTAAAAAGGCATATGTAAGCAGCTCCCTTTGTTTCGTTATATAAAATAACTGGAACGACTCTAAAATAAATCGATTGCTGAGATGATCCATTAGCGTTGCAGGTGAATTTTGTTGGTGCGGTTGCTGAGCTGTTGGCGTTGTGCTGATAAAGCTGTGGAGCTGTTGCTGTTGTATTTAATGGTTGTTGGCTGTATGTAGATCTGTATTTATGTAGCAAAGAATTATGTTTAAAGGTGCAGCCATCTATACCACATCGTTGAGCTGATCTGCAGCGCGTATTAGCGTGCTGCTTAAGACAAGTGCGACAAAGTCGTAACCTATTAACTGTATCCCATTTTTCGTTTAAGCTCATGTTAGTAAATATGGTACAAGTTTCAATGCGCGTGCAATTTTAGTTACAAATTCTGCATTTATGAGCACCTAATTCACTTACGGGATGGTGTGCATTTGCGCCCTCTGCATGTGTATGTACTTGCCCTTTATCCCTTGATGAGCGCGACTCATTGTTACTTTGTATAAAACTAGAAGCTGTAAAGGTTACGTCACTTATTGTTTCGGCTAACTCAAACAACCATGCGCCAAAACTTAACAAATTTATGACTTTGAGTGTGCGCTTATGAACAGCCCAGTTCAACTTTATTTGAGCTGGCAGCTTTTCTACTAGTTCTTGAAGCAGTGCTGGATTACTTAAATGGTTCACAAGTCCAGTCGCTTCCATCGTAGAGCACATATTTTGAACTGATAATGCAAACGAAACTATGGATTCCAATTTTTCTGCTCGTGGAGCCGGTTCATTGCGCACTTTTGATATCAAAGTTTGAATTATGAGCTCGGGACGTCCATAAATCATGCGCAATGAGGCCATTATTTGAGGGACATTATCTGGAATCAGTAATTGACTTCTCACTAACTCCAAAGCTTTTCCCTTCAGGCATTTTTGAAGCCTGAGCAAATTCTCGGCATTGCTGTAACCACATAAGTTTGTGCTTCCTGTGAAGCTGCTAAAAAATATCGGCCAGTCTTCTGGATGACCACTGAAGGTAGGTAAATCTTTTGCGAATGATTGCCGTGTTGCTATTTGTTGTACACTGAGCTGCTCGGAGTTTTGCGCCACCATTTTGGCTTGATTCCTACCATCATTTTGGCCACCACAAACTGCGGGCGTTGAAAAGAAATTGGGATCAGTTTGAATAACATGCTGATTACTTGAACATGAAGCTTGGTGCCGATTAGGTTGCTGCGTTGCTTGATTTGCTGTTTCCGTTGCTTTGGATGTTGGCATTTGCTGTTCAGCTTCACACGTATTTTGTTGAGTTGTTGACTCGTCATAAGCTAGGTTTTCTTGTAGTAAAGCATATTTTTTCCGAATATATTCTTCCTTCATTTTCCTCTCCTCCTCCAGCATTTGCAGTTGCAGTACCTTGCGCTTCGAAAGGGATCTAGTTGAGCTTGCGTTTGACAGTTTGTCAGGTTCATCTGCTTGCTTTCTAGTGGCACACGTCGTGCATATCCAGTCATGCTCCGCAATGTCGGATGTTACTCCTGCACATAGAAAGTGGAACCAGCGGTCGCATTCATCACATTGAACCATTTCATCTGTGTCGATAGAATTACACAGAACGCAGTTATATGTTGGCGTTCCATTTTTAGCCATGGTTGGTTGTAATTAAGAATTTTTTAGAATGTTACGAATGTAAATTTGTTTGGTTTAGATTTTTTAGTTTTTTTTTTAAGGCATAAATAAATATGCACTAAAAAATTCCTGTAAAGGATAGTTATTACAATATAACAATATAAACTTTTGTTTAAAGTTATTCAGTATAGATTTCTTACTTTTTTGGACAAGTCAATGGATTTTTATACTTTAATTAGTAAAAGTTCGCGAATAGTAAAACAATGTGGTTGAATGAAAATTTGCGTGGTTTTTCTTATCTTGCAGCTGTCAATTTGTTTTTATGTTCTCTTCGGCGACATTCGCAGCTCCTGTTGCGCCAGTGTTGCTAACATGAGATAGTGTTTATCTAATATTGCCACGCCCATTTATCAAATAATGCCTACTTTATTGACCGTAATTTTTAATAATTCTGCCTACCCCTGTACTACAATAAATTTCAGTGCCCTAGTGTCAATATTATTCGAGATACACTCTTTTTCTTATATTGCCTCGCCCAGTAGTCAAATGCCGCCCACTTTCTTGACCGTAATTTTTACTAATGATGCCTACCTATATACCAACTTGCAGTACCATAGTATCAATATTATTCGAGATATAATCTTTTCCTAATATTGCCACGCCCATTTGTCAAATAACGCCCACTTTATTGGCTATAATGTATAATAATAATGCCTACCCCTATACTAAATTGCAGTGCCATAGTATCAATATTATGCGAGATATACTCTTTTTCTAATATTGCCACGCCCATTTGCCAAATAACGCCCATTATCTTGGCCATAATTTGTATTAACTGTGTCTACTTAATTGCATTACACTAAATTGCAGTACACTAGTGTCAATATTATTCGAGATACAGTGTTTTTATAATACTGCCACGCCCATTTGTCGAATTACGTCCACTTTATTGACCATAATTTGTAATAATAATGCCAACCCCTATACTATTTGCAGTACTCTAGTCTACAAATTATTCAAGATACACTGTTTTCTAATATTGCCACGTCCATTTGTCGGATAACTCCCATTTTCCTGCCGGTAATTTGTAATAATTGTACCTACCCCTACACTAATTGCAGAACCCTAGTGTCAATATTATTCGAGATACAGTAGTATCTAGTATTGTAAGATCTAGTGTTGCCACGCCCAGTTCTCGAACAACGCCCACTTTTTTACGGGCACCTCCATGCTTATGATATCTATCTGTTCCCCAAAAATTATGGCAATCAACCATATGGCTTAGGAGTTATCGATGTACATACATTTTAAAAAAAAAATAAAAAAAAAACAGAGAAACCGAAGAACATGAGAATCTCCTCCTTTTTGAAGTCGGTTAAAAATCAAATTAAAGAAAAATTTATATTCAAAATTAAAACAAAATTTTAGAAATATAATTGTTGGATTTATTAGCAATCGTTATTCTTGAATTTCAACAATAGTTTTGGGAGAGTATTAATTTTTGTTTTTGGATTTTATTCACCCGAAATAAATAAAAAATTTTACTAAAAAAAAACTCGACTTTAGCTTTCAATCGGTAGTAATAATAACAAAAATGTCACTTCTAAGTTAGAAAACATCTAGTTATGGCTCGCCTGATTCTAAGTCAGTTTTAAATTGACATTTGAAACAATTGTAGTGAATATGGACGATGAAATATTTCGGGATCTAGAAATAACAAATGATGCCAGAAGCACAAGTGCAAAGAAAAACTACAAAAGCCGTTTAAACGCTTTATTCTACAATGATGTAAAATTTTAAAAAAACTACATGTAGATATAATATATAATATAAATAAGCAATTGAAAAAATAAGCAATAAAGTAAACAAACAATAGCATAAGCACACAAAAGTATAAATTTACTTTTATAGCGGCTTCCATTTATTTTGATTTGTGTTTAAAAAATAAGCAAATAATAAAATCAGCTCTTAAGCAAACCGAACAAAGGGTACGTTCAGACATAAAATTTAAGATCAGTTCACAGTAGAAGCACTGAAGTCGATTTTGTTAGATTTGTTTTATTACTACGAATTCTTAAAAGTAGCTTAGAATATCACCTAACTAAGTTTGAGTTTAGAAGTGAGTTTTTACGTTTCTATTACTAAGGGCCATTGACTTTGCATTTCAAGAAGCTCCCAGATCTTTTTGTCTGACATTTCTTTTTTGGCGAAGAAAATGTTTCATTGCGCCGACTGCAATTCCAAGAACATACATGTTTCTTCCTCTCCGACTGCACGTCAGACTGCTAAAATGTAACAGCTTCAATGCAGTTCAATGCCGCACACTCTAATCATCGCCAATTTATATTGTGGTCCAGAAAGCAATAAATAAACATTACTTTAAAATTTTATAATTAATTCAATTTATAAATAATAGTTAAAGCAAAAGATTAAAGAACAGAAAAACTAATAACTCATTTTAGTTAAAACTTGTGTGTGTACCAGAGATCAGCAACAAGTAACTTAAAAATCAAGTTACTTGAAAAAAATCAAGTTCCGACTTGACTTGTAGAAACTTGATTTGTTTCTGCCCTACATGTAACGGCTTGCTTCTGAAAAACGAATCCTAAGTCGAACTTGATTCCATTTTGTTTCTTCCCTACATCAGTTGGAAGAAAAAAAATCAAGTTTTCTACTTTCCAAGTCTGTTTTCAAGTCTATGCGACTGCGCTACCATCGAAAGCGACTGGAGAGCGTATGTTTGTTTATTCGTTTCATAGATAATGCGGAGTTTGTGTGGCATTTTTTTTTTTTGTGTCGGATAAGTTATTGCGTTGTGGATGTTAGTTTTTTTTTTTGCTTTCATTGAATTTGCTGTTTTATGTATGTATGTATGTTGTTCATATGTAGATGGGGTATCGCTTTGATCGTGGAAATAGGTTCGAATTAATAGGTGTGTTCCGTACTATACACCATGGTGTAAGAAAACCAGGTGGTAGCGCATTTGTCACCTCTCTCACAAAAATTGTCCCCGCATCTGTCAAAAACAGCAGAAATAAATGGCTGCGTTCAGCAAGTACAACCATGTTTCAATCATTGGCTGCATTCAGCGGAAAATTTGCTATGTAGCTGTTGAACAACTTCGGGCTGAATGGTATATTGCATTAGGTGCTCGCACAACATGTTCCCTGAGCGATCGCTATCTTAGGTAGCGAAAATATTTTATGCTACTTCAGTTGAGCGGCTCACGCTTACTTTATTTTGACAGATAAATATATCAAATATTAAATTTATTAATTACTAAATTATTAAATTGCTTAGTAGTGCATTTAATTAAAACTATTTGTTTGAAATGTGTGCACACAGAACATAAAAAAATAAATTTGAGACAAAAAGCATTTATTGTCGAACAGCTCTTTGCCGTTTGACATTTCAAAAAAAAATAGTTCAGCAGAAAGTATCACTTTCTGCATGGCAGAATTGTAAGGTAGTTGCAAGTAGTGCGGTCGCGTGTGTTAAATTTGTGATAATTTGAGTGAAAATATTATCAAAGCTGTGTAATAACAACTTTAAAATGTGAAAGAAGTCTTAAATTGGCAAAAAAAACTGGTAAAATTTTAATCTAAAATCGACTGCGAAACATGAACATAAAGAAACTTGAGATGAACAGCTGATTTTGACATCTAGCCCACTTTATTCTGCTCTCTACTTCATTCCTCTCCGAGTCGTCCCTACCTTATAATTCTGCCATGACTTTATGCTACTTCTCTACCTGAGCGCTCTTTCGGATAGAATGCAGCCATTATAAGGCTATCCAGATATTTGACATACCCTTATTTTATGTAAACAAAAGACACAGATATTATTGTAGCCGTAGAATTTTTTGTTTGCTATATTTTTTGATAAATTTATTTCAATCTAAGGTTTAATTAATGGAAATAAATATTTGGGAAAAATATGAATTTTTTATTTTTCCCAAGTAAAGAGCTATATATATATCTTAAATTAATTTGAAAATTTAAAATTTTAACAAACAAAACATATTTTTAATATGTAATAAGTAAAAAATTAGTTCAATAAATAATTCGAATTTACTATGATATTTAAAGAATCAATAGAGTTTTCATAGCACAATGCGTATTGTCACTGTATATGTAAACCTGCGTAGTAGTAATACAAATTCTTGTAGCTGCATACTGGCTCTACAGCACATCTCTATAATACATCTGTATTGTTTATTGTATTTATCTCGCTGAAGATAAACAAAAACAATAACAAACGATAAAAATTAAAGCAGCTAATATGCATATATAACATAAATGTAAATTTTACATACGTATTAATAACAACGTTATTAACGTAACAAGCCGTTACTGAGAAATTTGTAAAACAATTCATTCCAAGAAACAACACGATGTTGCGTTCGTGATTTCGGCACGAACAAAAGCAACAACCATAAGAACGTCAGCACCAACTGAAGCATCAATGTATGATTTTTCTTATTATATAGATAAAGGGTCCGCCAAAGAACTTTTTTTTTTAAAATGCAAAAAAAAAGAAACTACTGAATATTTTCTCAAATTTCTTTTTTTATTTGAATGTACAATCCTTCCGGTTAATAATGGCTGCCTCGGCTGGCCATGCAGTAGCCTACACGATCGGTCCAATTTTTAAGCACATTATCGATTGTGTGCAGCTGTATTTCACCAATGGCTTCACGAATATTGTCCTTTAAAGCGTCAATTGTCTCTAGCTTGTCGGCGTAAAACTTATCTATGAGGGCAACCCACAAATAATAGTCCAACGGTGTCAAATCGCAGCTCCGAGGTGGCCAAACGACATCAGCTCTGCGGCTGATAATGCGATCTTCAAAAACAGGGCGCAAAACATCGGCTCTGTGACACGTAGCGCCGTCCTGTTGAAACCAAATGTTGCCAATATCCTCCTCTTCAATTTTTGTGAACAAAAATTCGTTCAACATGGCCCGATAACGATGGCCGTTGACTGTAACGGCCACTCCTTGCTCATTTTCGAAGAAAAATGGCCCAATTATGCCTCTGGACCAAAATCCGCACCAAACAGTGACTCGTTTGGTCAAATGCGACAATTTTGCTTGTTTACATACCCGCCAAGATCAAAATGAGCTTCATCTGAAAAGATGATTTTTTTTGGCAAAATCGACATCTCTGTAAATCGATCGCAGGTCCACTCAGCGAAGCGAAAACGCATTGGATGGTCAGTTGGCTTCAACTCCTGAACCAATTGGACTTTGTATGGCGTCATACCAAGGTCTTTATGCAAAATTCGTCGCAATGATGTCTCCGAAATGTTGTTCACTCCGACGGTGAATTGATGTTGATGCCGCTTCACGCACACTTTCTGCCACAGCAGCAATATTCTCCGGTGTACGCACTGTTTTTGGCATTTCACGCTTTGGTTTATCGATGAGAATGCCAGTTTCTTTCACTTTTTTTACAAGATAATGAGCATACGGAGCTGACGGTGCTTCTGTTCTTCCAAAATCCGTACGCAATTTTCGCACACATTCTGCAACATTACCATGATTTTCAAAGTAATCTCGCGATATTTCCCAGCGTTGTTCAAGCGTATACACAACCATATTCGTTCAGCGGAAGGGTAAAACTAATTACCTGTCAAATCAGACATGTGGTAAGTGTTACCATTCACGAAATAAGCACTAGTTGAAAAAAAAACGTTAGATGGCGGACACTTTATAAGATATAACTGATTTTTGACATATATTTTATCTTTGTAAGATGAATATTAAAGGCTGTAAGTATATTCCAAAGTGTCCTCCAAAAACGTTAGGATGTGCTTATAAAAAATTTGTGGAAAAGACCCCCAAAAATGACAAACGTGCTATAATTCTACGTCAAAGATATTTTTACGTTCTTGAAAAAATGACAATGGTTATATCACGAAACACTAAGAAGACATATTAACACAACCATTAACTATAAAATATAGTTTTACATATAATATACAAAAAAAAGTTCTGTGTTGACTGAACAAAACTAGCTATCTTTTGTCAAAAGAGGAAAAAAGTAAAAATTTTTGATTTTCCCAAATACGAATGTAAAAATCATTTTTTTATACTTTTGGTTAAAGAAACTATTTTAAACTATTTTGAAAACATTATTCCAATAAATTTAACATATAAACTGACTATATAATTTTTACTTATTTTTACTCAAATATAAAAAAAAAAACATAAATGTAATAAAAATATTCATACAAACTCTGTACGAAATGTGTACAACATTCAGAAGTTTTATTTTTCCAATATTATTTTACGTCTAAAATGTGACAATAACAATTTTAAAGCTCATAATATTTTGGTTCAACACAAGCAAGTATTTCAAAAAGTTGTAGTCAAATGTACCTTTATTGGTTTGTACTATGAAAAAGAATAATATTCCGGCAACTGCGTAATTTTTATGTCCTTACAAAATTGCTCTTTTGCTCTCCTCTTCAAATAATTATACATTCTTGTGAGTAGACGTCAAATATCTGGAAAACCTTAAAATAATTGAATCATGCGACAATGATGTTGTCGTCGTTAATGTGTTTAAGCTATTATTCTTGTGAGTTGACGTCAAATATCTGAACAACCTAATAATAATTGAATAATAGGTACAACATGTTGTGTCTCTAAACAGATATCAGTTTACGTTCCTTTTTCATTTCTGTGAACACAATTGTTTTAAAAGTGATCAAATAGGGGAAAAATTGTGTTTTCTCGTTATATTTTGCGTTATTTATTTCATTTGTTATAAAAGCACACTTATTCTAAAAAAGCCAAATTTTTAACTGGAAATACTCAATACGTTGAACAAATGTACCAAAAATATAAAGTGCGGCGACAGACAGACATTTTCACATGTGATTAGACACTGATATTTTTTCGTTCAGCAGACACACACTAACCGGTTGCACAAAAGTTGTACCTGCTGAACGCAGCCAATAAAATTTGGCGATAATCAACAGTTGCTCTCTCCCTGTCAGAATTTTTTGACAGACTTGGGGCAATTTAAAGTGTGGTGAAAATTCGCTTCCACCTGGTTTTCTTACACCATGCTCTACAATGTGTAAGATTTGTGTAAGTTCAAACTGAGAGTAAAAATTAAATGTGTTACGGGTCCCCGTGTCATCGTACCTGGCATGATATTAACCCAAACTTGCTCATGGTTTTAGGGCGCACTCCTCAACCCATCATGCCAGGTCGAGGGATGAACAATAACTTCCAGTTCGCACCGGAAGTAAAATTGAATATTTTATTATTATCAAAAATAATGACAAAAACGAGAAAAAACTAAAATTCACAGATCTAAAAAAAATTTTAAAATAATTTAAAATAATCTTAATGAGGAAAACCGAATAACCAAATAGCAGAACGAAACTCTTGAAATAATCAAAAAAAACCAAATGAAACTTGCATCCTTACTGCAGCACTTTCCGACCACGAATATCGAGTGTAGGGATGAGATGTTGATCCCCGAATGCACCCGCCCAACCTGATTATCCACTCGATATTTTTTTGGATAATCCCACTAAAAACAAATGATCGCCGCATCAGCCCATCGCACCTCTTTTGATCCCCATTTCAAGCGCCCCTGTCTTCAGACCTTTAGAATTTAGCACTCCATTGGTATATACATTTTTTTTTTCGATAGCAAATAACAATTTTATTAATTATCATAAAACCTAACATTTTTTTTTCTTTTCAGAAAGTTGGCAACTCTATTTTCTTACTCTCATCGCTATGGGATTTTATACTATAATTTACATGAACAAAAATCCAAATGAAATCAAAATTAATCTAAATAAATATGTATAAAAGATAAGGTATAATAAAACAAAATATATATATATACAAGTAATGCCACAAATTTAATAACAAAATTTAGTACTCCAACAAAACATTTATGTTCAACTTTTATCAAAATTTAAAAACAAATTAAAATTTTACATGGGCTCTATCACACCCAAAAATAATAAACGCTGAACGTTTTAAAATTTCTTGCCAATTTTAAATTTTTCCCAAAAAATATTTATTAATTATAGTATATAAAATATGTTCTGTTTATATTAACGCGCAGCCAGCATATTTTCTTCTACCTATCTTTTTCTTCTAGCTCTTAGGGGTGTTCATGAAAATATAGCTTACTCGTATTACAAAAACCGAAATTTTGATCGCATACCAAAAAAAAAAAACAGGCAATGATTTTTTTTTTAACACCTCCAGACAACGGATTTTTTTTTTTACTAAGTTGGACAATTCTTACATACTAAAAATTTAATTTAATTAACAAAACCTTACATAACTAGCTTAAAAAGACTAAATTAAGTCGCGAAGAACGGACCGGTAATTGCTATCAATCTTACGTTATTAATTACAGCAAATAAAAACAGACTATGTTTGTACTTAAATTATGCACTCATGTAAAAACGGAAAATTTTAAACAATCATAACACTAAAAATCGCAAGTAGGGGTCTTTCCTTTTTATTCTATAGAACTACAAAATGTCCACCATCTGACGCCGTTTCGCCATTTTTTTATCGGCTCGGTTTTTTTTCCGATGTGGAATTAAAAAATTGGTGGTGGTCTCTACTTAATTACTGTTGCTGTCGTTTAAGTAGTGTCTGCTACTATTGCTACTCCTTTTTTTAGATATTTCTAAAATAAAGCTTCTGACCTCAGTGTTGGATACAACAAGCAAATAATGGCACTACGATAAAAAAAAACAATTTGTGGCCGACTTAGCATTTAAGCGCGGTAAGGCCTCAGCGCTAATTTCTCCCTCGAAGTCCACCGCACTGTTGACTCCGTAGCCACACTGTTACAAGAATTCCTTCGGATTATTATTTTCCTCTTCTATTGTCACTACTCACAAATGCTGTTTTTTTCTTTTTTCCTTTTTCCACCAGGTTACGACTCTCCTGAACGATCCTCTCCTTGAATGTCCTTTTTCCCTTTTCACAACCTGGCAGCACAAAAATAAAGATAGAATCTTTACTCTAATTTTATTCTAAGTCTAAACACAAAATTTTCCTCTTTTTTTATCTTTTCATACTTTTTTTTTCGCCTTTATCTTCCACGTATGTCCTTCTCGTTACCCTTTTGAAACCGCCTTTTCTTGTGCCCTTTTTTGATTAATTTCCTTATCGATATCCTCAAATCCTTTTTATGTGTTTTTGCTTTATTTCACTTTCTGAATCCTTTTTTTATTTTTTTAGAATTCACACAATTTTCACCAAAAAATATTTAAGCACTTAACATATATATGTACATATATATATGTTATCCCTTATAATTGACTGTCACTTTTTTCACTGGTTTACATCCTGTTTAAACGACGAACTTTTTGCAACTATTACTTCCTAGACTTTTCAATCTTGTCTCTACCAGATTTTTCTCCTCCTACAACAGAACTTTTCCAGCACCTACTGTATGCTTTTCCTCCTCTTACAGATCCATATCTCCTATGCAACACCCTACTCTCTTTACTCCTACCACTTTTCCTTAAACCTACCTATTGGCGGGACTTTTTCCCAATTTCAGCCTTTTTTCGAGTTTTGGCGCAATGGACTTTGCCCTGACTCGGTTCCATAATTTTCCCTCACTCTCCCTACCGTTTCCCCTACCAACACGCCCATTTTCCATCATCCTACAAGCGACTTGACGATAGCCGTACCAGGCGCTCATGAACACGCAGATAGTTGGTGTGCCCGTCATTACCACTGGGTCACTCGCCTTACTTTTTAGTAGTAAAATTACAGTCCACAACTTTTCATTCATATTTCAGCCTTCCAACACTAACACATAAGTGTCAGCGCTGTTGTGAATTTGGTAAGTTTTTCTTATTCGATTTTAATTAGTTTTATACATTAAAATTGTATTTTTCTATCAGATTATCTCATAAAAAAACAATCTTCATGGCTGGACAATGAATTGGTGCACGGAACACGCACCATTAAGTGGTTATGGCGCATTAAAACAGGTAGGAAAATTATGTATACAAAAACAACAAAGTGCATTGCATTAACCCTCGTGCGTCTCTTTATTTTTTTCTTTTTTTTTTCAGGCACATACAGGTGGTTGTTTTTCGGACGGTCACACGCAACAAATGTGAGAATAGTTGCAAAAGTACGGAAACAGCTTCTAGTAAGTTTCAAGCACAAAACAGCTGATTTTGACTGCAGACATGTCAAATGTAAATTGCGCTAATTAAAATTGTCGTCAATTTGTTTGTGAAGTTGATGCTTGTTCTCTTGATGCTTGTTCTTACTTTACTCTGTGTTTTGAGTTCTAGCACTCTCTGTGCACTATGTGTGAGAGCAATTTTATGCTTGCTCTTCTTCTCCCATTTTAAGCCCAAAAAGTACGGAAACAGAAAATAGTGTCCCACAAGTTACACAGTGTGAGTACGGAAACACACCTAATGCTCGATTGGATCGTGGAGAAGACAGACAGCCTTACCAAAAAAATTATTTAGTGCTGGCTCTAATTAGTGCTAGCTCTAAAAAGATTTTTAGCATAAGCTTAGCAGAGGCTAAAGCTGCTACTAAATTAAAAAGCTGACGCTAAACTTTAATACCAGTTTTTTAGTAAGGCTAAGAGTATTTTAAATTTAATTAAACGCTATATATATTTTAGTAAATAATGATGCAGGGACAATGCGATGGAAAAAGGGATGTTAAGACTGCATATGGGAAAAAATACCACCAAACATTTTTAAAAATGGTTTATATTACAAATTTTAGAAAGTCATATAATTGACGCAATCGAAGTAATTTAAGCGATTTGTAGTAAAAGTTATACTCTTATGATACAAGAACTCCCACGCTATGGAATCAGCTGTAATGTGTAAATTATAAAATTTTAAAAAATTAATTATATAAAAGCATACATATGTATATCAGAAAAATCTGACGTAGAATTACGTCTCACACGGCTATTCCATATGTTACGGTTGGGACAATGGAACACTTTAAGTGTGACAAATTTATTAATTAAAATGAGTTTGAAGCAATTTGATGAACTCACAGAAATATTCCATTGCATGTATATATTTCACTATTTTTTTTTTTAATATTATAACTTTTTGCTTACACCATTAATAAAAAAGTTATAATCCTTTTTATAGGGTTACGGGTGGGACCGCACAAAATGCAATTTAAGAGATTCACTAAAAGATGATTAAATTTCTGTGAGTTCTAACATATTTTCGGAAAAAAATGTATTTATTTGAAAAGTCAAAATAATAATGAAAACATCATCAATGACTTTTTTAAAATCAAAAGGCTTTTTATTAATTTTTATCAAAACAAAAATATTTTCATCGTTACGGGTGGGACGTTACGGATGGTACATGACAAATACATTTTCAATATTCTTTTTTTTTAAGATTGTTGTCATGGGTGGGACGCTAAAGCAACATAACAAAAAACAGCGTGATTTTTATTTATTCATTCTTACTAAAAGTTTCTTTTTATACAAAACAGATGTCGATTTTTAAGTCAAAAGCTGTTCACTTATCAGCTTATTGTCTTTTACTTGCAGTGCAGCAAATTTAATGAATTTTTCATTCAACTTTCAGATTTTTTCAAAAAAATATTTTTAAATTTAAAAGTGCATTTTATTATGCATAATGCTTGTACTTTTTTGTTTTTAAGGACGAAAAATTATTTCTATCCCAAGATAAATTTGATTTAGTTTTTTACCTCATGGTTGACATTTTTGTGGAATGGCCGCAGTCACAAAATAGCAAAATTTGAGAAGAAAAAAATCACATTTTTGTTCAGTAGCTTGATTATGTTGTTGCTGCTAAAATCGCAAATGATTCAGGGAGATAGCATTTAAAGACGAGACTTCCTTGTGTATTATGAGATCTAAAAACATTGCTCTCGCCTTCTCTAGTAGGAGCGATAAGCTGCTTTATAATTGTAAAAGCAGCTGGTAAAATGTCACTCTCAAACTGTTCGATTTTTAATTGGACTCTTTCCATTGTAGATCACTCTACAGTTGAAGCGATAAACCGGTTTGTGTGAGTAAAAGCGGCTAGAAAAATGTCATTCTCAAGTTGTTATTTTTTAACTTAAATTAAGTGCTTATTGCACAATCATGATAAGCTGTATGATTTTGTAAATCAATATTTCTTGTGCGTTTAATTACTTTTATTTTTTTTTTTGTTTTATTCACTTGTCTATATGTTTTGTAATATGAAATGTTTTTTATTTTTAAATCAAATAAATTGAGTAATGCAATGTTTGGTTTTGTTCTTCAATGTTCCATATAACTTGATTTTACATATTTTATTAAACATGAAATATCGCACAGTAAATACAAAACAGGCACAACTCAGTACTTACAAAATTTTTATTTTTTAAAGTGTAACTATTAGTAGTGATCATATACTTTGAATGTAACACATCAAATACATTTTGTCACATCTTCTTTCTCTATAGTTAAAAAAAGTTTTGTCTCATTGCTTTGTATGCAGTTCCTTCAAATAGTGCAGTTGCTTCACATAGAAATTTAAAAATTTTGAGTTGTGCTGTTTTGTATTTAGTGTGCGATATGGGCAAATCACAAAAATGGTCAACCACAGGTGAAAAATAAAAAGTCATTAAAAAATTTAAATTTTAGGATATTATTTTGAAGAAACATTTAAATGTTGTTGTTTTTTTGGCTTTTGTGAAAAATTGTGAAATTTATTTATTTTTCTATTCCCCGAGGAAGGCTTAAATATTAAGACGATGTATCGGACAAAATAAAGAAACAAGAAAATTCAGTCTGTTTTTTCTTATTTACGGCCAAAGCCGAAAAACAACAATATTAATCGTAGAAGGCCGACTTGTTTCAACGAAACATTTAAATTTTAATCATTTAAGCAATTTATACATTAATTCATTTACCATTGTGATCAAATCCCTCGCAGTGTTTCACAAATGTAGTTTTTCTTTTTAGTAAAAGTTTAGTAAGTGTTTCGTGAATGTATTTGTTTTATTAAAAATAGAAGGTATTGGCTAAAGATAATAATGAAATGATTAAGGCCAGAAGAGAACAACATATTAAATGTGTTTCTTAATAACTTAATTACTTAATTACTTACTTACCCAATACATAACTCCGCCAGGGTTGCGCCTGCCTGTCCCAAGCCAGAATAAAGGAGGAGGGTTGTTTGTAGAATACGTCCTGCAAACGGGAAAACTGATAGGGCCAACCAAGAGCTCGGGGTGGCGCCCATCTTGGTAGCAGGTCATATTCGGTATATCGATATGAAACAAGCCTGCGAAGGTATAGCAATTGACCTTAAAACTTGTTAGTACGGGGACAGTCTTTACCCGTCGGATGGGGTAGACCCTATCTGTCCACCGCATGGAGACCTTAATTCGGCTGGAAATACTGGATGTGAAGATGCGTGCGTAAAAGTGTCAACTCTTCGGCTTTCCGAAGTGTTGCTTGTCAAGAGTTTGACTCGCACCCTCAAACTGGCACGGCAGTCACTGAGGGAAGTGTTGACGTTGGTTGTTTTAACTAAGGGTTCTCATACTGAGCACGGCAGTCCCTGAGAACAATGGCCAATACTCTATGTCTGGATGGTGAAATCCGAACGGCCAGAGTAAGAGTGGCAATTACAAAGGTCCTCCAAAGTAGGTACCGGTCAAGCGCAATAATTTTCCAGTTGAGTCGGCAACTGCAAGTTGTTAGACTAGCCTTTAAGTGCTCATTGAGCACAGTCATGCATAAGAATGCACTTTTTCATAATTGCATTTGTGTATTCTTGGTCTTTTTGCAGGGATGTTGTGGATCCTCATCTGTCGGGATCGAGCTGCCCAGATGACTGTCGTGGGCTGGCCTTTCGGGGAGTCTCGTACTGGTTGTGGTTGTGTGAATGCTACACAGGTCTAGATTGACCGGCGGGGTCGCGCAATGGTACGACCGGGCTGGCATATCTGTCTTAATATGCCAGAGATTGGGTAGGTCTCGTCTCCACCAGTAGATGGATGGAAGTATGTCGCTACGGAAGTCTAAACTAGTACTGCTATTACGGGAAGTATGTAATAATTCATAATGCTCCTAATCAGCAGGGCACTGGGTGATGCTTTGTGTTTGTGAAACAGCTTCCAGGTTCGTGTTGCCACACCGGATGCCCCGTATGTTTTACTTGTTAAAACATAAACGGGTCCGTATTGTGGTACAACACAAAGTTCATGGTTGTCTATTTCATGAACTATTACCCTAGGTTTTGGGTAACCCAAGTTGCTTAAGCCTAACGGCAGGCGACTTGTTAATCTTAAACTCAATCACCCAATACATCCAATTTAAAAAATCTGAAACGTCCGAACAAATGAAATAATTTACTGTGACCTCACTATGAGCTTAATAAAGACGACTTTTCTGAAAGCTTGTTAAATTCATAAGAAATATTGTCCCTTGACTTTTTTTATCCGGCTGATAAGTTCGCAGATCTAGGCATAGTATGAACCTATTCTCAAAATGACTTCCGTTTCGAGAAACTTCCGAACACATGTTTAAAATAAAAATTTTGCTATAAAATTAAGTTGAATAAAGATTGTTTTATTCATTTTCTTATTATACCAATATGTAGCTTTTCGATAATATACACTTATCCTAAATATATCTCTGGATCGTATGGAAAATTTTCAAAAGAAGCGTCCGAATGCAACGTCCGACACGCTGGGATTTGCCCAAATATATGAAGTTTAAAATAAATATCGTCTTTAAAATTAAAAAAATTCGGCTCTTTACTTAGGACCAGCTCAAAATGTAAAATAATATAATTGTTAAATTTGATGCAAAGTAACAATTTTAAATATAAGCAGCTCAAGATTTCTTTCTAAGATCTACAACTTAACTCATAACTGTATTGATAGCTTAATTGGCTTAAATTACTTTAAAGTAAATTAAATGTTAAAAAGCTTTTTCTAATGCTTTTAACGCTTAAAAAAACTCCACTGTGCGCACCACCACAATGAAAACAACTCCACACCACAGCTGAAAACGCTTCATTTAATACAATGCTGTCGTATCCCACTACACGCGCAGCCATAAAGTCTAATAACAGCAAACAAAAAAATCTGTCCAAAAACAAAATACAACAAAAAACAAAATAAAAAAAAACTACATCCAACATAAACCTCAATCCAATGCTTTGAAGTATAACTGTATTCTCAACTTGAAAAACGAAGTTTACATTGATGAGACGAACTTAATTCCACGAACATCGTAAACAGACTTGAAAATAATCAATTAGTAGGCAAAATAATTGCTTATTGCCTACATTTCAAGTTTCCACATTTTAAGTTTCCTACATATGCAGTTTCCACATTTCAAGTTTCCTAAATTTGGCGACTTGATTGTTGCTGCGACTTCATTCACGCAAGTTTGTTGTTTGTCTGCCTCAACTTGCAAGGAGTTCAAAAATTAAAGGAACTTGAAACAGCAAATGAATCCAATCATGCAGATCTCTAGGCAGAAACAAAATAGACGAAACGAGATGGTTGCAACTTGACGAACGTCTGATGAGCTGAGACGCTAGCAGTTCGGATCTTACGGAACAAAACATATTTACAAGCTGTTTCGTTCAGCTTCGTTAAATTACGTTTGTTCATTTTGGGCAACAACATTGAATTGCATTAAAGCGAACATTTTCGTCTCTACTCGTTACGAAGCAACTCGTCTGTTTTGGTTGGGCCTTCTGGTGTGTACACAAAGAAGTAACTACACAAAAAGCGTTGCCACATTGCTATAACAAAATAAGTCAAATTATGTCGCATGGCCCCAACACTTTGCAATCTATAGCTTTCTCAACTCTATTTCTTTATTTTTGTAAATCCACATCAGCTTTTATTTAATTTGAACATTGCGGTACATTTCGCTTGGAACGAGAAAGATGTCCATTGATAATTTTGGTGCAAATTTTTTTAATTTTTTCAGCAAAATCTTTTGTTTCTTCGGAAATTCTCTTTGAGCTCTGTGTAGCATTTGGCCAATCAGGGACCTACACCGTCGGAACCACTTCTGGAGACGAATCTTCGTCAAAAGCAATTACTTTGTAATATTATCGTCATCTAAATACTCAACATCCACAGCTATGTACTTGCGTTTGCAACTGTACTAAGTAAATTGTCCATTGTTGATGAATTGCCGCTGTTTATTACCTTGAAAGCCCTCCGTCCACGATTCTTTTCGTCGTAAATTGCGCTCATCTGGTAAGAATGAGGGCACGTTTACCTTCAACAGTGGACGTTCCTTCTTCTTCCTCAAGGAGGCCAGCACCAGTAAGCCTGGCCCAATCAATAGCCAATATCTTTAAAAAAACAAATAAATATAATCTTTGTGAAAAGACTTGCTGCAAAAGATATTAAGTCTGTACCCGTACTTTTTGAACTAAAAATGGTATAACTGGCAAAAGCGTTATAGTAAGAAAAAATCTCTCAAAAATACGCTTTTCGCGTCAAAATAAAGTCAAATAAATAAAATAAAATGTCAAATAAAGTCGTTGCTGGCCTTATGTGAAGCAGCGGCAGGGCAGACGGCATGCTAAAGATTTTTTAATATATTGAAATGAGTTTTCAAATTAACATTTATATTTAGTTTTTACGCAATTTTCCATTCTTCCATCCACAATGTTTCCATTTTGATAGTTTTTATTAATTTTAGAGAACTTATAATGTTTTGCTACTTCTTTGTTATAGCTTATGGCGTTTGCTTTTCTCGGCAAAAAATGCTGCCCTCTCAGAATGCAGAATTTTTTAAATTTTGACCTTAACTCAAAAAATGTTGACCTGTCCTTAGTCGAGAAAATAACATATAAATGCAACATTTTTTTTTTCAATGTTGTGTTGGCTGCCCTGTTATATGGAGAAACGTCAAATAAATTGCAAAGGTATTCCGTCAAATAGCAAAGCACAAAATTAAATTCAAAATGTCTGGCGACGAAAGTTTTGTTGAAGGTAAATTTACTTATTTGTCATATTTTGTTAATATCGTTAAAACTTCTGATCTGGCTATTTCGTTAATATCAGCCATTTTATGCTTAATTATAATAAATATATGTAATTTGTAAACAGAAGCTCACTCTTTAATAAAATGTCAAAATAATGTTCAGTATTTTCTTAACATGTCACTTTTTTATATCTTCAGTTGGTAGCATTTGAGGGCAGATCTCTGAAACCGTTGATCTTGAGCGTGCAAAAATTAATTTTTTATACTTTATACTTTTCAGTGGTGCGTTACTATTCTCTACTAGTTTTTTCTCAACTGGTTGAGATTGTGACGTCATAATGACGACATTCTTAACTATAGCGTTCATAGAACTGTGGTAAGTTGAGTATTGTACTTCTACTAGCTGGAAAGTTCTCGTCAGCTTTATACTTGTAGAGTCTGTCAATTTGGATGGTGTTGTAAGTATGATTTTTATTTCGTTCAAATTTATTAAAATTTTTTTTTTATTTCGGGTGACTGAAATCCAAAAATTAAAACATTCTCTCAAAATTATTGTTGAAATCCAACAATAACGATTGCTAATAAAATCATCAACTGCATTGCTAAAATTTTGTATAGATTTTAAGAATTAATTTTTCTTCAATTTGATTTTTCTCATATTTATACCCCAACGCGTACTGCGTAAGGGATATATTAACTTTGTCATTCGGTTTGTAACGCCAAAAAGGAGGCGTAGAAAAATAGAAGGCATCACCTCCTCAGTCGATTTCCGTGTGTTCGTCTGTCTGTCAGTCCGTCGACACGATTACAGCCGTAATTTTAAAGCTATCACGATGAAATTCAAAATTTAAGTTTATTTTTGAAAAAGGAAGATTAAGTTCGAAAACGGGCCAAATCGGATGAAAATCACGCCTACCTTCAATACAAAATGACGTCATCAAAATTGAAAAACTTTCGTAAATATATAAAACTAAATGACATCGTGTCTGTATGTACTCAAGTTCCGCCCACGTCGTTTATCCAACCCATACATATATTCATCGGTAAAATGTGGAGTCTTTATACTAAAAAAGTGGGTGTGGCATTTTACTTTGTTTACAAATTACTCTATGTGGCAGCTGAGGGTAAAATTAAATTAAGCGTATGACACAAATATTTTTGCAGATTATACATAAAAATTTTATAGACGTCTAAAGACTTCGAATATACTTCAGTACGGCCGCGGGGGGGGGGGGGGGTATTTTAGCTTCGGTACCCTGCCGAAGCCCCATTCCTTACTAGTTTCATATTTATTTTAATTTTTTTGACATTTAATTTTTAATATAAATTTAAAGTTCTTCGCTTTTATTTGCTTTATCTATTTTTTCGAGTTTTTTTCGAGTATTTTTTGGTATTTATCGATAAAAAGTTCGAAAAATCTTCGGAAAAATATAAAATGTTACATATCTCGAAGGGGATATTGAGATATGAAGTAATTTCTTAATTTTTTGTTTGGATATCGTAAGCGCCATATCGAAGAAGAAGAGAGAAAGTTCATCATGCTTTGAATGGTTGTCACATTAAATTTAATAATGTTCCCTGTATCGGGTATTTCCTAACGTCAGATCTCGGCGAACGTTTGCAGTGTGCTGGTGCTCGGTGCTAGCATGTGGGTGCTCGGCGATTTCTGTTTGAACTTTTTACATGTGTTTGCTGTTGAGAGTGCAGCACACTGTACAGAGCTCCGGTGCTGGGGCTTTTGGGTGCGCACCATTCCGAATACCGCTAGACAGCATCAACTACATAAGCGACAGTACAGCGCGATCAAGCATTTCAATACAAAAAATGAAAATTTGCCAAGTTTTCAAGGCTGAAATTCACGCAAAAAAAACAATCATTACAAACAATTTTCAAATTAAAATTATACAGTTTTTACCTTATATATTGATCTAGATGCAGTAGAGATTAAAAATTTCTTTTTCTATTTACTTGATTGGCACAAATTTTTCTCAAACAAGAATACAATTCTCAATCACAAATGTCAAATTGTCAACCCACCATCAATATCTCAATTGGTGAGTTTTATGATATACATAAACACTTGTTTTCTATCGGTCGAGTTTAGCAGAGTGATAGAGTATGACGTCACTACCAGTAGAGAATTTCTCAACTAAGTTACATGAACGCACCACAGGTCAAAATATTCGAGAAAAGAACACGATTTAATTTTAGAGGTCAAAATTTTTTTGAGAAAAGAACACTAAAAGGTGCAAAATTCTCAAAGAGGGCAGAAAAAATGCAGAATTTTTTCGAGAAAAGAAAACGCCATTAGTATGCTGCAGGAACGAAATTTTGTGGGCATATAATTCTACAAGCGAAATTTTGGTGTAGTCAAAATGTTTGTGTGGAGGAAAGTACGAGCTGTTCTGGTTAACAGATTCATATTTTTATTGCTGCAATTTTATATCTTATAAAAGGAAAGGCTACCTATTAATAAACTTGTTAAATAACAAATTCAACACCAGCACATTCTTACCGCTTATTTTTTTATTGTTGAATGTCAAATTTACGCGGCAATTAAATGTACGGGCATATAATTGCCAACGAAATTTTGACATTTTAACTCTCTACGCATGGTTGTGAACTTGGCTACACAGAACCAATTTTTCCCTCAACAGCGTACTACCTAACGAAAAAAATGCCGCTGTCTGTTCGCAGTCAAAAAACTCAATGTACTTCTTAGGGGAATTTTGTTTTTAAGTATACTGAGCTTAAATTGTGAACAGCTGATTTTAAGCATTTTAACACTTTTACCATTTTTGCCAGAAAAAGTTTCTCGGACTAAATCTTGCAACTTATGACAAGGAAGGGAAATTTTTTGCTGTCTGGATTGCACTCTCTCTCTTTTACCATTTTTCCGAGTACGGGAACGCTTTTCGGTCTGAAACCTGCAAAACTGGCAAGTTGGACTAAAACTTTAAAGTACGGGAACAGACTTATTAATAAAAATGTTAATACTCGATATAAAAATAAAAAAGACACTCTTTACCGAAAGTGCGAAAAGATATTAAATATGCAAATGAATTAAGGATTCTCTTTAGTTTCTTCCCTCAATCGATTACAAGCTCGAATTAAACTTTCAATTCTTGGCCAATATCAAAGGTTGACGAAAATATTGAAGCATTTCTAACGCTTCACATGGAAAGCCATGGAAAAAAAAAACACATAGCAAGCATTTAAAATAAATGTTGTTTGTCAAAATTGATTTCTTTGTTGAACGAAATTGAAAAAGTCGGTGAAAATAAATTTATGAAATGGACTTTGAAGAAATTTTGAGGATAATATTAATTTTAATAATGCTGCATGAAGCAATTAAATGCTCTGCATTACCTGTCAATGCATTCATGCTTAATAGCCAGTTCTCACGGCTGCATTATGTTCCTAGTTAAATAATTCGCCATTCAAAATTTGACAAGCGAATTTCCTCATTTGAAGGTAATTCAGTTTGAATTAACATCCGAATTACGTAGAAATCGGTTTCGTCTCTAATTTTTATCGAAAAGTAATCGAAAACCACAAGCAAAACACAAGAAGAAATAACAAAACAAAACAAATATTTATTTTGCAGATTTTTTTCCCCATTTTCGTTCTCGACAACAAATCAAATAAAATACACAAAGAACAGCTGTCAAACCGAATTACGATTGTTTCGTGAGAACAGGGTAGTTCACATTCGTAATTCATAGGCCGAATTACTTAATTCAGACTGCCGTGAGAACATGCTATAAAAAATTAAGAAAGTTTGCCAACTTCAAGCATGCATATGATGCTTCATGAGAGTATGCTTTGTATGAGCGTCACCCCATAGTGCCTGTCTATATGGCCTCACTCAACTGACTCACTTTGACGTCTACAGAAGAGATGAGGAAGTAGGAAAGTGAAAGTTTCGTGAGGCAAGATGTTCAAAATTTTTAAAAATTTCTAGATTCACTCTTATTCTCTTTGCTTTGACATTCATCGTTGGTGGGTTTCTTTGTTGTACTTCAGCATTTTAGTGCAATGTTCCTTAGTGATAATGAATTTAAATGAAAGGTAATATATTTACGTGCAATAAATCGCAAATTTATGCTTCGATAGAGCTCCAAAAGTGAAGAATTTTTTATTGAAATAATCGAGGTCAAAGTAAGGTAAATTATATATGTGAACATTTGGTAGCTGCCTCACATCAAAATGAGTCGGTGAAGTGAGGCTAATGTAAGCCGGCACATAATCTTACTTGATTTCAACTTGAACGTCAGTTGCTTTAATCCATGCATGCCTTCTATAGGCCAGAACACATAGAAAGCATGCGTGCATCGTTGCTTTTGAAGCATGCTTTTTGAAACACATAGATTGATTTCTTTGTTGTAAAAAATTGAAACAGGTTGTGAAAATAAATTTAAGAAACGAACTGTGATGCCATTTTGTGGATAAAGGTTATCGGCAATGCCTTTATGCTTGAAAAAAGTTGAAAGTTTGCCAACTTCTAGCATGCATATTGATGCCTAACAGTTCAACCTAAATAGGCGCGCGTTGCGATGCTTTTCCAAATTCGTCAAAAAATGTTGTATGAGCGCTACCTAAACAAAACGCTGCGTGAACTTCAAAAATCGTTGCCTTTGTTCTTGTTTTTTATTTTTGTTCTCCTTTTCGCAGCCAACTTACCTACCGAACGCATTGTCAAAATCGGAAATTCAAATCAAGTTGCATTACTGCGTTGCGTATTTGGGTAGGCTTCATACAAAATGTATGTGCATGAACCAATTTAGACAGTTAACTGAAGCAAGCGCACTTATTTAGGTTGCACTGCAATGCTCGCATGTTTTGTATGAGCGTCGCCCCAGAAGCTTACTTGTTTTCAACGTAAACGTCAGATGTTTTAATGCGTGCATACCTTCCATCTGTTATCTATCTGTTCAAAATAGACGAAACGAGACGATTGCAACTTACCGAACGTCTGACGAGTTGAGACGCTAGCAGTTCGGTTCATACGGAACAAAACGTATAAACAAGCTGTTTCGTTCATCTTCGTTAAATTACGTTTGTTCATTTTAGGCAACAACTTTGAATTGCACTAAATCGAACATTTTCGTCTCTACTCGTTACGGACCAACACGTCTATTTTGGTTGGGCCTTATTGTGCATTGAAGATGTCAAAATTATTTGTTAATATCGATAAGCTCTTAAATTTTAAATCAAAAGCTGTCATCACTGATTGTTCAACTTAAACATTTCTCGTAAATTAGTTGTTATAAATAATGGAGAATTTGAGTAATAATTCACGAAATAGCAATATAAAATTACGTCGTTTAATGCAGGAGTACAAATCAAAATCACTTAAACAGGAAAACTCGAAAAAGGAGATTAATTCACCATTAGCCAAATATCCTTTTTATTGTATTATTGTTTTCTCAGTGGACGTTGCTTTATGTTTGGCATAGTTGAAGATGAACGGAAACTCAAATATTATTTAGGCTATTCACAGTTGAAACTTATATTAAAACCCGTATATATAGCATTTTTTATTTTTGAAATAGCACCTCGGGATGTGGCTCGTATGTTGTAAGTTTTTAGGTCTGTTTGCGTACGCGATTGCAGTAACTTGCAATATGCTAGAACGTGTTTCCATGCTACAATAGGTCTGTTTCCGTACACATTCTCGAGTAAAAGTCGAGTAAAGTTCAATATGAGAGTAAAATTAAATTTTAGAATAGTGTCAAAAGAACGGAAACGACTTCTAGCTAGTTTCAAGCACGAAAACAGTTGATTGCCTATCAAAAGTAACGCTGCGTCTACACCAGACAATTGCCATAAATATTTCATAATCTGTATTAGTTGTCAAATTATTGTCAGCTGCAAGGAAATTGTCTGATTATGACGTAGGTGGGCAGACAATTGCAAGACAATAAATGACATTTATTTCGTTATTGGACGTTTCCTTTGAAAGCAGAAAAAGAATAGAAAATAAAAAAATCGTAGTTTTGGTTGTGAAAGTTTAAAAAGAATTAAAAAAACGCGGGTTTTCGATGTGAAATTTGTGAGAGTAAAAAGTATAGTTTTGCGCTCCAAATTTTTTTTTTTTTCGCTGGCCAATGATCTCCAAGTGCCACCACAAGCAGCACAAGTAAGTGCAGCGTTAATTTTTGTAAAAATCCTCCAAGTGACACCACCAGCAACACAGCAAGTGCAACGCATTTGTCTTGATCCTTTCGTTGCAGTTGCTTCTTTTGCAGGTGGTGGCACTTCGAGGAAGTTAACAAAAATTACGCTGCACTATTAAATTGTTAAACACTTATTAAATTGTTATTTAATAAAACACTTATAAGCATAACATACTTATGCTGCTGGAGGTGGTAATTGACGAACGTTGGCCAGCGAAAGAAGCAGGAAATTTGCGCTGTACTGATTTGTGCTGGTGGCGATGGAACTTGGAGGACGTTGGCCAGCGAAAGAAGCAAGAAATTTGCGTTGCACTTGCTTCTGTTGCTGGTGGTGGCACTTGCAGGATGTTAAAAATTTTTAAGAAAAATTTAACTAATGCACCGGGAGATCGTTGGCCAACGAAAAAATTAAATTTTGTGCTTAATTTTCAACTTTCTTACTGCGTTTCTGTTTCGAAATGCTTTTTTCAAGTTTTTTAACATTTCTCAGCATTTTTTCCTAGGAAACGTCAAAAATTGTCAGTATACGTCAAATCGTTGTCAGCCCAATTGTCTGCCTGACAATTGAGCTGCCGACTGAGAATATGTGAGTGTGTTAGTAAAAAATGTGTGAGTGTATTGGGATTGTTAAGACAAATTGTCTGGTGTAGACGCTAGGTAAACACCAATTTTAACTTGTTACAAACTCAAACTGCGCCGATTTTAACTTGATAATTTATATTTATGTTTTTATATTTATTAATATTTAACAATTTGTAAATTTATTTTTTTGTAGTTGGAGTGTCGACCAACGAATGTCAAAATGAGCTGTGTATGCGAAGAAAGAATAAAAAGTGAAAAGGAGGTGAATATTTATGTATTGAAAAACAAACAAGGTCTCTTTCCGTACACAATTTCGAGTAAAAGTCGAGTAAAGTTCAATATGAGAGAGTAAAATTAAATTTAAGAATAGTGTCAAAAGTACGGAAACGACTTCTAGCTAGTTTCAAGCATGGCCGAATTATAAGGTAGGGGCGACTCGGAGAGGAATGAAGTAGAAAGCAGAATAAAGCGGGCTAGATGTCAAAATCAGCTGTTCATCTCGAGTTTCTTTATGTTCATGTTTCGCAGTTGATTTTAGGTTAAAATTTTTACAGGTTTTTTTTTTTTGTTTTTAAAGCTTTAATTTAAAGCTTCTTTCACATTTTATAGTTATTACACTGTTTTAATAATATTTTTACTCAAACTATCACAAATTTAACACACGCGAATGCACTGTTTGCAACTTTTAAACATAAAATATTTTCTTCATTTGTAATTCCTGGCAAATTCGTCATTTTGACAACTAACCAACCTTTTCATTATCCACTATTCGTTGACGCGTGAGGACACTAAGCCGACCGGCCCTACCTTATAATTCTGCCATGGTTTCAAGCACGAAAACAGCTGATTGCCTATCAAACGTAAACAGCGCCAATTTTAACTTGTTACAAACTCAAATGGCGCCAATTTTAACTTGATATTTTATATTTATTTATATGTATTGATATTTAACAATATGTAAATTTATTTTTTATCGCACATCATAAGTAAACAACGAACGACAAATTGACATTTGCTTGTTCTTCTGGATGCTTATTCGTCTTGATGCTTATTCTTCTTGATGCTTGTTCTTATGTAGCTGGAACAATTTTCTTCTAGCACACTTCGAGCAACTTTCGAGTTCAAGAGAGCAATTTTATGATTGTTCTTCTATCAATTGTTCTTCGTACAATCGAGTACGGAAACAGACCTATAATAAACATTGTGGCTGTTAAATATGTTGCCGCTACTGGCCTTGCGTATACTGATGACGTCACCTTCCTCTGAAAATACTCCAGTAGTCTGTACGAACGCTGTGTTCTCGGTAGCACCCTGGCTGTCACGTGCATCATATGCACCGCAAACACGATCCCATTTGCCACGACCAGTGCGTTCATGTACTGTTGTGTCCTTGGAAGTTTCCACATTGCTATAATAACAACAAGAAAGGAAATGTCGAGTGTCTCAATATAGCAGCAAAAAAATTATGCAATTACATTTTTCCTAATTGCATTCCTGATAATTATTGCATTATAGCTTTTTTCTGTTTCTTTGTTCTCTGTTTTCGTTGCTGTTTTTGACAAATGTTGGTCGACAAAAGAACTGTCACTCTTACCTTAAAATTATTATTAGGCTATTCACAGTTTAAACGTAAATTAACAAAGCGTATTTATAGCATTTGTTATTTTTGCTACTGTGAGCACCTCAATATGTGTTTGCCGTATTCAATGATTTTGTAACGCTGTTATATATGCTGTAGATAGGGCATAAATCGTAAATTAAACAGGTCTGCGTACTTAAACTGTGAATTGCTTGTATATTATGCGTGCTTCCGTACTTTTTCTAACTAGAAGAACAAGCATAAAATCGCTCTCTCGAGCTCGAAAGTTGCTCGAAGTGTGCTAGAAGAAATTTGTTCCAGCTGCATAAGAACAAGCATCAAGAAAAATAAGCATCAAGAAGAACAAGTAAATGCCAATTTGTTGTTTACTTATGTCGCGCGATAAATAATAAATTTACAAATTGTTAAATATCAATACATATATTGAGAACTCTCGTCTTACCTCAAAGCTGTGCGCCTATTCTTGCTCCCGCGATTTACTTTATAAATTTTGTTTTTCGCATATTAAATATAATTCTTTGATCATTAAAGAACTAGATTGCATAAATTCTATCATATTTCGTGCGATTTATATTATTCATTGCTGATAACTACCTCGTAAAGTTTTAGTTCTTCATAATTGCACTTAACCTCAATAATTTGACCGACATGAGCACCGGTTGCAATGTCTGCAAATCTGAATTTACTACATAAGGGTCATTTATCTCCTGCTTTGGATGTTCCTCTTTATATCATCCGAAATGCGCAGGTTTGTCTGCATGAGTTGGCGACGCTCTTACTTCCCCATCATCTAATGGTCTGCAATGGTTCTGTGTAAAATGCCGATGTGTCTCAACAGCCACTTTACTGGGACTGTTGACGGAAGTTATGTCGTCATCTTCAAACATCGCTGAGTCTTTAGTACATCTACAGAGCATAGTTTCTGGTCAAGTAAAGCTCTGCAATAAGTTGATAAACTTCCCAATGGCTCCAGGTCCCACTAATTCAGCGGGTCACATCAGTGCACCTGCCGCTCCGGAAAAATCTGCCGTAATAACCAGACAAAAAACTAAAAGTAACATCGATTCTGAACCATCAAACGTTCGCTTAAGCCTCGACTCTCAAGTGCAGATGAAATGCTTAGACGAACCTAGTACAGCTACTCCATGTTCTTTATCTTCAATTTGATCAGTTTTAAATGAAGCCTCAGCATATGATTCTTATCCTCCTTCAAATCCTACATTTAATTCAGCGTTGACACATGATGTCGGAATGCGCAGTGCTGAAATGCCTAACAACTCCCAGTCAATTACTTCCACTGTGCCAACACAATTCGATATTGTAACTACAACTAGCAACACATTTACAGAAAATGCTGTATTTTCTAATAACTCACAGTCAAAGTTATCTACCGCACCTAATTTAACAGGAACTGGAACTGGAATCGAGTCACTAGATCGAGCTGAACATTGTGAGTTGGTTGTTATTAAAAAATTAGTCCGCAAACAGATATTTTTGTATAGACTGGCTTAGAATACCGATGCAGATGCAGTCCTTGCATATATTCCCAAAAGATTGCGGTTATCTCCTACAGCAGTGAGCTGCTATAAAATTAACTATTCTGTTCCGAGAGATATTGCTTCTTTCATTTCTTCCTTTCTGTTCTTTCTTCTGCTTTTGACCAACTGGTATCGAAGGAATTTTGGCCTGATGGAATCGTCATTCATGAATTCTTACCTAGAAACAGTGTTAGCACAGCGGTGCAACTAAGCACGTCAAAAAACTTCAAAACAATTCGTCCAGTTTTGTCACAGCCCCTAGCACTAATTATTCATTATATTATCAAAATTGCTTTAATTGCATTGCTTTAATTATGATTTTATTATTATTACAGAAACTTGGCTTACTGACAAGCATTTCACCTCTGAAATAATTATCAGCGCCTCTTTCAGTGTTTTCCGTAAAGATCGTTGTCCAATTACCACAGGCCAATCGAGGGGTGGTGGTGTATTAATAGCAATCCGTAACTCATTTATAAGCTGTCAATTGACTCTTCCACATCAAAACTTGAATGTTGTTAGCTGTCTTGATGTTGATTAAGTTATTGTTTACAATACCCATATTGAAAATTGTCGTTTTCTTTTAGAAAACGCAACCCAGACTCAACACTTTATCATAGCTGGTGATTTCAATCTTAGCACACCTGTTTGGAAACCAGTGTGTGATAAGTTTTATCTTGTACCATTCAATGTTAACACTGAATCTGATGCGTTGGTAATTGATTTCTTTTCTCAGTATGATTTGGTACAAATTTATTATATTTTTAATGTCTTTATAAGAGATTAAAGATCTTAGAGATTAAAGAGATTAGAGATCTAACCGTTTATTAGAGATTTAATCTATGTTGATAAAGAATTTAATGTTTTCTTGGATTCTCCCTCTTCTTTAATTGGCAATTAGGATCTCAGCATCACGTACCTCTAGATTTAGAATTCTCAATTTACAATTATCAAATTTTAACGTCAAGTGTTTCTTTTTTTAATGATTACAAAAATACTGACTCCGGCGAGTTAAATATGGCCTTGAATTCAATACCTTGGTTTGACCAATTAGTAGGCATGGATCTTGTTGATATGTATGCTTATTTTCTGTCAGTTTTTAAAGAATATACGGGACGTTGCGTCCTCAAAAAGCAATCTTCTCTGGTCAAACATCCGATTTGGTCTAACAAAAGACTTTCTAATTTGAAAAACAAATAAAAAAAAAAATAAATAAAAATAAAGCCTACAAGCAGTTCAGGGAAAATCGTAATATTCCTATGTTCAAATCTGCTATCTATCCTGCCAAAACGATTTCGATGTTCTTAATAAATTTCTTTGTAACTCATATTTTATCTATCGAAAATAAGTTAAAGCAGAATAGTAAGTATTTTTGGACTTTTATTAATAATAAAAGAAATACTAATGGGTTACCCAACTCCATGTCTTACAAAGGCGGTTGTTCTGAGCAGTTAACGACAATTTGTAACTTCTTCGCAGACTATTTCAAATCGGTTTACTCACATTCCGTAGGTGTCTCTACTTCCTCTGCTACTATCCGTCATGATAATTCTGTTCTAAATATCGGTAGCCTCAGTATTGATCCGTGCGATGTTTTTACTGCCTTAAAAACTCTTAACTCTAATACTAAGGAGGGCCCTGACAGCATAGCACGTATCACCCTAAAAAACTGTGCAGAGTCGTTGTCAGTTCCATTGTCTATTATTTTTAAAAAGTCCCTTAGGGCGGGTCACTTTTTAGATGTTTTGAAAGTTTCGCTTATTGTTCCGATTTACAAATCTGTTCCTAAGCAAGATGTGTGCAAATACAGGCCGATCTATAAACTCCTAAGCATTCCTAAAGTTTTTGAATTGATTGTTTATAAAAAGCTTATCTTTCTTGTAAAAAACATTATTTCTACTCAACAACATCTTTATCTAGAAATCTATCTTTAGTAGCTTTATTTTAAATAATTTTACCAATGGTTTGCAAACGGATGTAATTTTTACAGATTTTGCTAAAACCTTTGACAAGGTAGATCATAATATCTTACTTTTAAAATTATCGTCGTTGTACTTCCACTCTAACTTTTTAAGCTGGATAAAATCTTATCTTTTAAATCGTCGTCAAAAAGTAGTAGTATGCGATCGCCTATCAAATTCAATTCTTGACACCTCTGGAGATTCACAAGGAAGTCATCTCGGTCCCCTTCTATTTTTACTTTTTATAAATGATCTTCCCTGTTTTATAAAGAATTCCAACGCCCTTTTGTTTGCAGACGATTTAAGAATATTCCGTGCTATTTCATCCAATAATGATTTCTTGTTACTTCAAAGAGACATTGACATGGTATAAGATAAATAAACTACCTCTGAACATTTCTAAATGCCAATGTTTTTCTTTTTCTAGGTCAACGTCTCCAGTCTTGTGGGATTATTCGATCAATTCAGTTATTCCTAATAGAGTTTTCGTTAAGAAGGACTTGGAAATTCTGATCTGAATTCTGAATTCCCATTCTGAATGACCATTTAGATTTTATAATTAGCAAAGCTAATTCGATGTTGGGTTTCCTTAAAAGGAACTCTAAAGACAGTTCGGACCAGTATACTTTGTTGACACTTTTTTTTCTGTGCTGGTAAGACCGCACTTAGAATATTGTTCTACGATTTGGAATCCAATTTTTCAAATACATTCCAATCGTATTTAAAATGTTCAGAAAAGGCTCACTAGGTTTGTTGTATACAAACTTAATTGGCACTTACCGGCCATGCCTTCTTATAGCACCCGTTGCGCTCTAATTAATATTTCATCGCTTGAAATAAGGCGAAAAGTTTCGTCAATTTTGTTCATCTGGGATCTTTTACACCATAATATTCAATGCTAGGAGCTCTTATCTCAACTGAATTTCGATTTCCCATCCAGACACCTCCGAAGCCAATTTCGCTTCGTCTAGCTCTAAATAGATCTACTTATGCTTCTAATATGCCACTAACTCGTTGCATTCGAGAAACAAATTCTATGCTGGCTTCCATTGATATTTTTGTTGATTGTACAAGAAAGAAACTTAAGGGGTTACATGACATTGGCAGTTTTTTAAAACGACTTTTTTTTAATAATTTTGTATTTTAGTAAATATTCTTAAAATTCCTCGGGTTCAAAAGTAACAGCCGGATTAGTGAGAGCGCATTTTTAATTTTTGCGCAACCTACGTACGGCAGCTGGTATATACTTGTTTTACTTGCTACCTGACTTTTGGTGGTTGTTATTTCGTACCTACTTGAAGAGTGAATGGTGAAGCCCGAATTGCTAAACGATTGCAAAAAACTATAAGAAACAGCACAACACAAGATAAGGAAGGCATACAGTGCGAAGCAGGCATGGCAGATTGAAGGTAACCTTTTTTTTTCTTTGTTCACAAACTTTTAACGCGTTTATCTCGAAACCATGTTTTTCGTACTGGTTGCGGCACTAGCGGGTTCATTTTTTGACGAATTTTTTTTTTGTATGTTTTTAAACTTGATTCGTTATCGTATGACACGAGCTTTTTTTAAATTTTTTTTTCGATTTTTTATGAATTTTTAAAGTCAATTTTTTTTTCGAAAAAACACACTTTCAAATTTGGAACATCACCAAAAATTGAAAAAAAATTTAAAAAAAAGCTCGTGTCATACGATAACCAATTTTGTTAAGATTTAAAAAAGTAATTTTTTTCCAGATCGAGCAATTTCTGCAACTCTCAGCGCTGCAACCACGAGGCCCCGTTTTTTTCTCTGCCTCCAGTTTGGAGCTCTATAAAACCATGTTGGAGTGAAAAATATATTTTTTTGAATTTTTTTTCTTGTAATGAGTTTTTGTAATGAATTTTTAAAAAAAGTCTGTTTTCTCTGCCGCGAATGTCATGTCCCGCCTTAAAGACAAATTATAAGATATGTGCTACATTTCACTTTCGTTTGAAATTGAATGTGAAACCGAAATACCGTGTGCTGTAATCTGCGTTATACTTCACTTTTTATGACCATGTCAAATCGTTCGTTTTAACAAGTGACAGAAATCAGTTTTTTACGATGTAACGCCATTTTTAATTTGGTCAGTTGCTTTTTTACGAACTGAATTCACTTCGAATTGATTTCGCACGGAATGCAGCACATGCCTGTATTTCTTCACCTTTTGGCCCGTGATGCTTCCATTACCTCGTAACCTCTTAACTTATTGAATTTTATTGTTAACTAAAAGTTTATATATTCGTGATTGCTGGTCTAATATTAATATTAATATAATATAGTATTAATAGTATTAATATTAATACTAGTATTAATCAATTTTGTATGCTTTATTTATTATTTATTTCTATCCTGTACATTCTCTTAATTTTGTGTATATCGGTGATTCCATATCAAAACGCCCACGTTTCTGACATCACTATTTTTTAAAATTTTGAAACTCTGGGTTGATAGTTCTCCTGAAACGTATTTGTTGCCGCCGTCACTGCCGGGCAATAAAAATTACTGAAATAAAAAATTAATTAAATTTAAAATCTTCATAATTTCTTGTTCTCTTTTATTTAATTTAATCAAACTCATACACATGAATTTAAAAAAGGCGTTGTATATTGTACTTGAATTCCAATACTACTGTGCACTTATTATATATTTGTTACTTATATACTATTGTGCCTCTTTTAAAGTTAACGGGCCAGCACAAGAAGTCACGTAGGCAAATGCATTGGCCAGCATCTTTGCTGTATTCTAGGCAAAATCTAAGGCAGTTGCAGTTAATTTTTTCACAAAGCACGGCGCGTTGATACAAATAATTTTAAAGCGAATCAATCGCTAAAACCAAACTAATAATGAAGTTGTATTAAATAAACACAAAAAAAGGTTTTGTTTTGAATTGTAGCGACGAACGCTCTTAAAATTTGTATAAATTCATTTGTCGACAAAGCCAACAAATCTTTAAAATTATTTTGTGTTACGAACTAATTAATAAAGGGAACAGGGGGCGAACCTTCACATGGCAATGTGTCTGACCGCCTCAACCTGGCGAGGCCAGCATTATCCATGTCGAAATCGTCTCAAGTCGACTCAAACCTCCAAGTGGTGTTCCCTGGGCAACGGCAAACTGGCATTCGTCAGTTTGACGGCTAATATGAGCGGCGGGTCGATCCATAGACCTTAAACATGGAATGTGCGCAGGGTTTGGGTCCCGCCACATTACTACTGCCCAATGAAAACTAAACCAGCCTCGGATAAGAACCCCAATTACGTTGACGACCACCGCAAACGAAAAACGGACAATGATTTACGGATATGCACCTGGAATGTCCGGACCCTAGGACTAGGGAAGGTGCCATTATCCAACTGGCGGAAGCCCTCAAAACAATAAAATCTGACATCACCGCCATCCAGGAAATGCGATGGAAAGGGCAAGGCTGCTCTAAACAAGCACACTGCGATATCTACTACAGCTGCCATGCGGAGAAGCGCGACTTCGGATGTGGATTCGTCGTTAGCCGGAAACTACGCCACCTTGTTTCCCGGTTCACACCTGTGAACGAAAGATTGGCCACGATCCGCATCAAGGCAAAATTTTTCTACATTAGCCTTATTTGCGCGCACGCCCCGACGGAGGAAAAGGACGAAGCCGTCAAGCACGCTTTTTACGCTAGTCTTGAGGACGTATATGACCACCTTCCGGTCCATGACGTGAAAATAGTCCTCGGCGATTTTAATGCGAAAGTCGGAAGGGAAGGCATCTTTGGCCCCACTGTCGGTCAGTTCAGTCTTCACAAGACCTCCACGAACAACGGTCTAAGACTGATCGACTTCGCCGCGGCACGAAACATGGTAGTTAGTAGCACCACATTTAAGCACCTCGACATCCACGAGGCCACCTGGCTGTCCCCGGATCAAAAAACGCGAAACCAAATTGATCATGTTGTAATCGACGGAAGGCATGCCTCTAGTGTTCTAGATGTGCGTACATTTCGGGGGGGTCAACATTGACTCCGACCATTATCTTGTTGCAGCCAAAATCCGCATGCGATTATGCAATGCGAAGAACATACGCACAGGAATGCAACGAAAGCTAGATGTCGCTAAGCTGCAATTACAACGGACTGCCGAAGCCTACTCCGCTCAACTCTTGGTTAAGCTCAACCAACCAAACTCTGGACTCGACGACGCCGGCGGACTTCGGGCGCATATATCCCACTCCATGCGCGCTGCCGCTGAAGAAGTCATTGGTTTCCGGCGCCCGCAACCTTGGAACCAATGGTACGATCAGGAGTGTCGCATCGCGACAGCAGTAAAAAACGCCACATACAGAAAAACGCTGCAGTCAGCTGCAACGCGAGCCGTGCGAGAAAACTACCGCGAAAGGAGGAAGAAAGAGAGGCGCCTTTTCAGACGCAAGATAAGAGAGCAGGAAAAGCGTGAGCGTGAGGAACTAGAGGTATACCAGGGCAAGAAGGATGCACGAAAATTCTATCAACAGGTTAAGCGTCTAACCCAAGGTTTCAAGCCCGGAGCATCCACTCGCAGAGACGAAAATGGAAATCTGAATACACAGTGTGTGCTTAGCTTGTGGAGACAGCACTTCTCCAATTTACTTACTGGCGACGATTCCACCAATGCCGCCCATCGAGAGCGCAGTTCAAAGCCACCAATCGACGATGACGGAGTGGAAGTACCACCACCTAGCCATGAAGAGGTTCGAGTTGCTATCCAACGACTCAAAAACAACAAAGCAGCGGGTGCTGACGGCCTGTCAGCTGAATTGTTTAAAACCGGCGGCGATGAATTGATAAGGCGCATGCATCAGCTCATCAGCAAAATATGGCTAGAAGAAAGCATGCCCGACGATTGGAACCTCAGCGTACTGTGCCCTATACTTAAGAAAGGAGACCCAACAATCTGCGCAAGTTATAGAGGTATCAGTCTTATTTCCATCGCATATAAGGTTCTCTCAAGCGTACAGTGTGAAAGATTAAAGCCGATTACAAAAACACTGATTGGACCTTATCAGTGTGGCTTTCGACCTGGTAAGTCGAAATCCTGGAGAAAACCCACGAAAATCAAATTGACACACACCATCTCTTTGTCGATTTTAAAGCTGCGTTCGATAGCCCGAGAAGGAATTGCCTATACGCAACAATGTCTGAGTTCGGTATACCTGCAAAGTTGATTAGACTTTGCAGAATGACGTTGAGCAACACACGCAGCTCCGTCAAGATAGGAAATGACCTCTCCGAAACCTTTAATACCGAAAGAGGTTTCAGGCAAGGCGATCCACTGTCTTGCGATCTCTTCAACATCATCATGGAGGGGATCGTACGAAAGGCCGGTGTGCATCATAATGGCACCATTTTCTATAAAGGTGTCCAGCTCCTTGCGTACTCTGATGATATTGATATTGTTGGCAGAACCAATAGAGATGTTACCGCTGCTTTCGCCGCTATCGAAAAGGAATCAGCCAAAGTGGGTTTGACGATAAATGAGGGTAAAACAAAGTATATACTGTCTACAAACAAGGGAGCGCGGCGTTTAGACTCCCACGTTTCATCCGGCAGCTATAACTTTGAAGTAGTTAAGGAGTTTGTATACCTTGGCACCGCCATTAATACTAACAACGAAATCAGCCTGGAGATAAAGCGAAGAACAATACTACTACGGGCTCAGTAAGCAACTAAGTTCCAGAGCCCTCTCCCGATCGACAAAACTAACACTCTACAAGACGCTCGTTCTACCTGTGCTGCTTTATGTCGCTGAGGCATGGGTAGTTTCGCAAACTGACGCAGCCGCTCTGGGGGTGTTCGAGAGAAAAGTTCTTCGCAAAATCTTCGGTCCTGTTCTAGTGGGCGATGACTATCGCATCCGAATGAACCACGAGCTGTATGAGCTCTACGAAGACATTGACGTAGTTCGGTGTATAACTGTGCAGCGACTACGCTGGCTGGGTCATGTCTATCGTATGGACGACGAAGCTCCAACGAAAAAGGTGCTCGAGGCGAGGGTCGCTGGTCAACGACGACGAGGGATACCATGCCTCCGATGGATGGACCAGGCTGAGGAAGCCCTAACCGCACTTGGTGTATCCGATTGGAGAAGGCGCGCGCAAAGCAGATGCGCCTGGCGAGAGCTGATGAGGTCGGTCGAAATCCGGACATGGGTTGTTACGGCACCTAAGTAAGTAAGTAAGTAAGTAAGAACTAATTAATAAATGTCAAAATAATAAACATCTCGAAAATTTTGTAAAGTGACTTAAATTAAATTCCTTTAATCTAAAAATTTAAAAAGCAAATATGCCACAAACTAAATCAAACATTGCAAAAAATGTGATATAGAAGACAATGAACGTATGGTGCAGTGCGATGCCTGCAATGGTTGGTTTCATTTTAATTCTGTGCAGGTTGACACATTTGTAAATGATATTAGCTGGAAGTGCGATTTATGCGATTCCAGCAAAACAACCACAAATGCAAAGAGCAACGCAACTGTTGGATCAGGGCCAATCGCGACATCATCACCTACAACGGCAGAGCTGCAATCGGCACCATCCTCCCGACACGTGCACTTCACATTGCCACAGCTAGTATCACCAGAAATGCAGCCACCAATTCCATCCACCGCAGCACTCTCGTCAATATACCATAACCAGCAAACAGAACAAGCGGCACTTAATTACGTCACGCAGCCAAACAACAAAATGTCATCTCAAGCTTTATAAATACCGCGTCGAGGTCAGTAGCGCCACCTCTGTCTATATTTTCTACAGCAACTAGATACCGACGAAAAAACAGTACAACAACATCATCATACCAAAGGTACAGCGATAGAGAAAGGCAGCAAGAACAACATTGTTCATCAATTGCGCAGCCGACTTCGTTTGTACGACAACTCATTAAAGGTACGTAATTTGCAATTAGAGCGACTGGAAGAAGAAATGAACCTTCAACGACAATATTTGGACAATAAATACAAAATATTGTCACAGTCAGGTGAGTTTTCGTCATCGTGCGGTCAAATCAATATGCTGAACACGACACCTACAGCAGCTCAACAAGCAGCGCAACAGGTTATACCAAAGCAATTGCCAGCCTTCAACGGCGATCCTGATAATTGGCCATTATTTATTAGTAGCTTCGAAAACAACACAGCGGTGGCCGGATTTAGTTATGCGGAGAACCTGGTAAGACTACAATCATGCTTAAAAGGCAAAACCCGTGAAATGGTTAAGCATAAACTGCTTTTGGCATCGATGGTTCCTGAAATCATTCAGACGCTGCGCATGTGTTTCGGTTGGCCAGAGCATATTCTTGAGCGAGCAATGAACAAGGCTCGGAGTACGCCGGTACTGAAAGATAAATTGGAGTCCCTAATTGAATTCGCACTCATTGCTCGCAACATTTGCGCAACGATGGAAGGCTGCCATATGGACACACACATGCATAATTCTTTTTTGGTGAAAGAGCTAGTGGACAAGCTGCCAAATCATCATGAATTGAGTTGGGCGATGTACCCGAAAGATGAATGTAGGCCAATAGTAAAATTGTTTAGCGACTGGTTATACCAAATGGCAGAGGCGGCAAGCACAGTCGTATCATTAGCACCCGGCAAGGGCAGCGCTGCTTTAAACACTCACACGATCTTAGGAGACAACGAGTACGTGTGCCCGCCTAGCGCCGAGCGAAACACACAGCTTAGTAAATGTAGCGTTTGCGATGGTGAAGACCACAAGGATCCACAGTCCGATAAATTTAAAAATGCTTCACTAGATCGTAAGTAGAAGTACGAGCGTGAAAAGAATTTGTGCCGTCAGTGCCTCGGCACGAATCGCCGAAAAAGTTTTATCTTTATATAAAGCATCATCACTGCTTCACAAAGGTATAGCCGAAGGCCATGCAAAGCTTCAAGCAATAAATAGAGATGCAACTACGAGTTCATCGCAAAATGCACAAGTGAACACCCACAGTAGCAGCGGTAGTGAGAACCAGCCATATTTTAGAATTGTGCCAATTAATATTCACTCCAAAAACAAAATAATGAAAACGTTTGCTTTTTTAGATGAAGGCTCCGCTGTGACTCTTATAGAGAGGAATGTCTTTAATGAGCTTTATCTGCAAGGCGAGCAAGAACCACTGTGTTTACGATGGGCCGCAAATGCGACGCGCGCAGAGAGCGATTCCATGAGAGCTAACATCGATATTTCAAATGCAGCCAATGGTCATAAGTACAAGCTGAATGAAGTAAACACTGTTGAGAACCTGGATCTGCCTGCCCAGCCTGTGGACACTCACGAAATCGGTAAGAAATACCCATATTTGAAAGGGATTCCAATTGAATCTTACTACAGAATTAAATGGAAATTGGAAGTTCCTTTAAAAATCAGAGAAGGAAGTTGGAATCAGCCAATCGCATCAAAAACACGACTAAGGTGGGCCCTACAAGGCTGCTACAACAATCACGTTCGCGAATTTTGGCTCAAAATACACACCTGCAATTGTCAAGAGCAGTACGACGAGCTACACGAAACAGTGGAAGAATATTTCTGCATGGAAGAGCCTAAGTCTACGCAATTACTATCCTCAAACGATTGCCAAGCTTTACAAATTTTAGATAAAACATGCAGAAAAGTTAATGGACGTTATGAAGTCGGGCTGATGTGGCGTGATGACAATGTGGTGCTACCAGAAAGCTATTCTTATTCAAGACCAAATAAACAGTCTTCTTTCAAAAGGGTACGCTGAAAAACTCCCCATTAGGGTATCGACGATGCCAATAAATAAAATTTGGTATTTACCAATTTTTATAGTCACGAACCCTAACTTACTTACTTAGGTGGCCGTAACAACCCGTGTCCGGGTTTCGGCCGACCTCATCGGCTCTCGCCAGGCGCCTCTGCTTTGTGCGCGCCTTCTCCAATCGGATACACCAAGTGCGGTTAGGGCTTCCTCAGCCTGGTCCATCCATCGGAGACATGGTCTTCCTCGTCGTCGTTGACCAGCGACCCTCGCCTCGAGCACCTTTTTCGCTGGAGCTTCGTCGTCCATACGATGAACATGACCCAGCCAGCGTAGTCGCTGCACAGTTATACGTTGAACTACGTCAATGTCTTCGTAGAGCTCATACAGCTCGTGGTTCATTCGGATGCGATAGTCATCGCCGACTCGAACAGGACCGAAGATTTTGCGAAGAACTTTTCTCTCGAACACCCCCAGAGCGGCTGCGTCAGTTTGCGAAACTACCCATGCCTTAGCGCCATAAAGCAGCACAGCAGCGTCTTGTAGAGTGTTAGTTTTGTCGATCGAGAGAGGGCTCTGGAACGTAGTTGCACCTGCATAGGTGCGTAGTAGCACCTATTAGCAATTATTATTCTTCGCTTTATCTCCAGGCTGATTTCATTGTTGGTATTAATGGCGGTGCCAAGGTAAACGAACTCCTTGACTACTTCAAAGTTATAGCTACCCGGATGAAACGTGGGAGTCTAAACGCCGCGCTCCCTTGTTTGTAGACAGCATATAATTTGTTTTACCCTCATTTATCGTCAAACCCACTTTGGCTGATTCCTTTTCGATAGCGGTGAAAGCAGCGGTAACATCTCTCTTGGTTCTGCCGACAATATCAATATCATCAGCGTACGCAAGGAGCTGGACACCTTTATAGAAAATGGTGCCATTATGATGCACACCGGCCTTTCGTACGATCCCCTCCATGATGATGTTGAAGAGATCGCAAGACAGTGGATCGCCTTGCCTAAAACCTCTTTCGGTATTGAAAGTTTCGGAGAGGTCATTTCCTACCTTGACGGAGCTGCGTGTGCTGCTCAACGTCATTCTGCAAAGTCTAATGCACTTTGCAGGTATACCGAACTAAGACAATGTTGCGTATAGGCAATCCCTTTTCGGGCTATCGAACGCAGCTTGAAAATCGACAAAGAGATGGTGTGTGTCAATTTGATTTTCGTGGGTTTTCTCCAGGATTTGTCGTAGCGTGAAAACCTGGTCTGTGGTGGACTTTCCAGGTCGAGAGCCACACTGATAAGGTCGAAATCCACGAACCCTAACAATCCCGGCAAAATCCGATTAGTTTGGGACGCCGCTGCTAAATAAAATGGGGCATCGCTTAATGATTTTCTCTTGACTGGCCCGGATCTGCTTAATCCACTCATGGAAGTTTTGCTGGCATTTAGAGTTGGGCGAGTGGCTATATGCGGCGATATTGAGATTTTCCACCGAATTAAAGTGCGGGAAAGCAATACGCACGCTCAACGTTTTCTTTGGTGGGATGTAAATGACGATTTGGATCATCCAAGCGTCTATCACTGCATGTATCCCCATGTAGCCCCATGTCGCAACAGAAATGCTGAACAATTTAAAATCAATTTTCCCCGAGTAGTAGAAGCCATACAAAAACTCCACTATGTGGACGATTTCATCGACAGTGAGGACGACGAGTTGACAGCAATAGAGCAATATGTTAAGCCGCAGCCGGGTTCAAAATTCGTAACTTGTTGTCAATTTCTACCAATCTGTTACGACAACTCGAAGAAGATCCATCCACGGCGCAAAATTCTAAGGAATAGGGTTCCGCTTCAAAGGTCTTTGGTATGTTTTGGGACCCCACTAATGTAATGTTTAGGTATATTTGCAGATTTGCTAAATAACGTCGTGACGTCATAAACGAGCTCGTGGTGCCGACAAAGAGAGATAGCTGCAAGTTCTCATGTCAATGTTTGATCCTCTCGGATTTGTATCGTGCTATACCATTGGGCTAAAAATTCTGCTCCAAAACATATGGCGCTCTGGTATAGGATGGGACGAACCACTGACTGAAACTCTATTTGAAAACTGGTGTCAATGGAAGTCTGTCGTACAGCTTATTATGCCTGTTCAAATTCCTCGATGCTACTCTTTAGCGCTAAAAGAGGCACGTGATGTACAACTGCACACCTTCGTCGACGCTGGTGAAAATGCCTACTCAGCCATATGCTACCTGCGCGTTTAACACTCAGACCAATGTCGATCCCACGGTTAGAGCTGCAGGCGGCAGTAGTTGGAGTACGATTAGCGCACAAGGTACTCAACGTAAGTCGCATACACACAACGTCGCAATTTTGGTGGACGGACTCAAAGACAGTGCTGAGTTGGTTACAAATGGACCCCAAAAACTTCCAGCAGTACGTCATGCATCGAGTAGGCGAAATTATCGAGGCTTCAAATGTAACTCAATGGAGATGGGTGCCCTTCAAGATGAATCCCGCTGACTTTGCAACGAAAATATTCACGTGGACAAATTCTGAAATTTGGTTTTCAGGACCTACATTTTTATCATCGGACGCTAACAGTTGGCCAAAATGCGAAACGCTTAAGTCCGACGGTGTTGGCCACGGTGAGCTTAAACGCCGCGTATTAGTCATAGGGAAAGCTGATGCGCCTCTGAAGCCGAACGTAGAGTACTTCTCCAATTGGAGACGCTTATACCGAGCCGTTGCCACATTCATCTTGTATATTGAGAGACTCAAAGACACTACAACTTCGAGCAAAAAAAAAACCGTAACATTCGAAATGCTGCAGAGAGCTCAACAATTTCTTTTTAAATATGAAGAGTACGGTGAAGAGCTTAGTCGCATCAAGCAAGATAAATTAATCGACAGAAGCAGCAAACTAACAGCTTTAAATGTATATTTAGATCAAAGTGGCGTCATAAGAAGCAAAGGAAGGGAAGAGTATCTGAACAACCACGAGGACGTTCTACCTTATTCTCATCACGTGACCTTTCTTCTAGTATGCTCAATCCACGAAGAGTTTCATCACTAGATGCATGAAGCAATAATCAACAAAATAAAAGGTCAATTCCACATACCTCGACTGCGAGTTTTATATAGGAAAGTGCGCCACATGTGCCAACATTGTAAAAACAACAATGCCAAGCCACAAATACCGCAGATGGCAGCTTTACCGCTTGCAAGACTAGGTGCCTTCGAAAAGCCGTTTACTTTTGACGGCATAGACTACACCCACTTTACGTGGCTGTAGGCAGACGACGCGAAAAGAGATGGGGCGTGATTTTCACATGTTTAACTGTCCGCGCTGTGCATATTGAGGTGGCACACAGCCTGGACACAAGTTCGTGTATCATGGCAATCCGCAATTTTATTTCACGACGTGAGTCCCCCAGAGAAATATATACAGACAATGGGACGAATTTTAAAGCTGCTGAAAAAGTGCGCCTTGTATGAAGTTGAATTCATTATAAACTCTCGTCCGCTCACATTAGTTTCTGTCGAGTCAGCTGATGATGAGGCAATTACCCCAAACCACTTACTAATTGGGTCATCTGACGGCTACAAACCTATATGCAGTGATAACGTGGACTTACGGCAGCGCTGGTACCAAACGCAAAGGTTTGCTGATCATTTCTGGCACCGATGGCTCAAAGAGTACGTGGCGATCATATCAAGACGAAGCAAGTGGTTTGCCAAACAACCCCCAATAAAAGTCGGAAGCGTCGTTGTGATTTTCGACCAGGACCTCCCACGAAATTGCTGGCCTAAAATGATCGTGGTTGATACATTGGTGGCAAAGGATGGTCAAGTGAACCGTGACTGTGAAAACGGTTTCAAGCACTTTTCGACGCCCGGTAGCAAAAGTAGCAGTTTTAGACGTCGCCAGTTCTGATGGTAAACTCGACGAAGCGCACTCTTTTATGGGTGAGGGAATGTTGCCGCCGTCACAAATCACAGCCGAGCAGTAAAAATTACATTTAAAATTTTCATAATTTCTTGTTCTCTTTTATTTAATTTAATCAAACTCATACACATGATTTTAAAAAAGCAGTTGTATATTGTACTTGAATTCCAATACTACTGTGCACTTATTATATATTTGTTACTTATATAATATTTTGTCTCTTTTAAAGTTAACGGGCCAGCGCAAGAAGTCACGTAGGCAAATGCATTGGTCAGCATCTTTGCTGTATCCTAGGCAAAATCTAAGGCAGTTGCAGTTAACTTTTTCACAAAGCACGGCGTGTTGATACAAATAATTTTAAAGCGAATCAATCGCTAAAACCAAACTAATAATAAAGTTGTATTAAATAAGCAAAAAAAAAGGTTTTGTTTTGAATTGTAGCGACGAACGCTCTTAAAATTTGTATAAATTTATTTGTCGACACAGCCAACAGCATTATATCTGCATACTTCTTTTTTTTTATTTTTATTTCTTTTTAAAAGATATACACTGTAAAAAATTGGAAAATATCTCCAAAAATACAATTAGTGCATGTATTCAAGCATCTGTAACTTCGAAACCGTAAGTCGTAAAAAAAAAAAACTTGGACATATTTTAGAGACCTTGGATAGGTCTTTCTTGTGGTGTCCTTTTTTTGGACTATTTTTATGAAATTTTTTTAGACTGAAGTTATTTGTCACGTTTTTTGTTCGCAGTAAACTTTTCACCTTTTGAACATAGTGTCGTTATAATACATTAATTCTTAAGGCTCACACAAATTTTTTTTTTATTGGTTTATTCATGTGTAATTTAAAAAGCCACTAGGGCCAATAATACAAATTACAAGCAAAAATACAGCGCGAGTATATAACACATTAATTAGATTAAATTTGAACAGTTATAGTTAAAGTTACCAATACGAGGGGTGCCTTTTATATTTCGGGATTAGAGAACAAAAACAAATATTAATCATCGAAAATCACTTTATTGTTTTTCAAAATATTCTCCATTAAGATCTATACACTTTTGCATGCGTTTGAACCAATTGTCGAAGCACTTTTGCCACTCTGATTGAGGTATCTCCAAAACATGCATTCTGAATGCCGCAACCGCTTCTTCGGGCGTCGAAAATCGTTGTCCACGCAGTTTATTCTTCACGGTTGGGAATAAAAAGAAGTCATTCGGTGCCAAGTCAGGACTATACGGCGGATGACCCATCAAATCGATGTTTTGGGTGCTCAAAAATGCAGTTGTTTGAGCCGATGTGTGAGAGCTCGCATTGTCGTGGTGAAGAGTGATCCGTTTTCGGCGGTTGGTTTTCCTGATTTCTTGGAAGACAACTGGCAAACAAATGGTTGTGTACCACTCAGAGTTGACTGTTCTGCGTTGTTCTAGTGGTACAATTGCGACATGTCCATATTTTCCAAAAAAACAGGCGACCATTTGCTTGGAAGTGCTTCGTGCGCGAACAACTTTTGTTGGATTTGGCTCATCTTGAAACACCCATACAGTCGACTGCTGTTTACTTTCGGGCTCATACGCGTAAATCCACGATTCATCACCTGTCACGATGTCATAGACGTGTTTCGAAGTACCGCGATCGTATTTTTTGAGCATTTCCTTCGACCAATCGACACGAGCCTTTTTTTGAGCGATTGACAAATTGTGTGGGATCCAACGCGAACAAATTTTTTTGACAGTCAAATGTTTATGCAATATTGAATGTATGCTGGTCCCACTTATGCCTAAGGTTGCCTCAATCTCACGATAGGTAACATGACGATCTTGCAATATCAGTTCGCCCACAGCATCAATGGTTTTCGGAACAACAGCTGATTTCGGACGACCTTCACGAAATTCGTCTTGGAGTGAACTACGACCACGATTGAATTCACCATACCATCGATAAACACTGGTCCTTGATGGAGCTTCATCGCCAAAAATTGAATTAAGTTCATCCATGCACTGTTGCTGTGTTAATTCACGTCGAAAGTTGTAAAAAATAATCGCACGAAAATGTTCACGAACGTATGTCAAAACGTTCTGAGTACGTATAAGCCAACAAATGTCAAACTTTGCGATAGAGCTTTCAGTTGACAGATTGCAACACCAGGGTTGCCAAATCCCGAAATATAAAAGGCACCCTACGTATTAGAGATTAATAAAATGTTTTGATAATTTTATAAAATATTGTTTGACCTGAATTCGACACACACAGCCCCCCTCCGAATATAAAAAAGGTGTAATACAAATGAGTGAAAAAGAAAAAGAAAAAAACCCGTAGTATTACAGCGAAAAAGAAGAAATGAGCACAACCTAAGACAGGTGCTGTATATGTGCTAAGAGGTTTATTTTAAAGGTGTTTCTGATTTTGTTTCTGATTTCTGATCGAGCGAGAGAACGTAACTTTATTGACTAGATATGAGGGGAATTGGTTTTTCATAAAAAATAAACCAAGCATCTAAATTGAATAAAATTAAGAAAAGAGCAGTTCAGAAACTGGAGCGCGTAAGAGAAGACATGATCACGCGGCCGAAGATTATAAAGAAAACGGATAATTCTGTTAAACAGGAGCACAATTCTCTTCAGGTTATACGCCACTGTACCAGAAAAGACCTCAATACAGTATGTTAGGTTGGAAAGTAGTAGTGCGTGCACACTTTTGTGTTTAACATGATCGCCTAGGCATTTAAGCTCATCGACAAAACCAATCGTACTATCATCAATTTTAATAGTAAGCATAATATTTGTGTGATTCCTATTGGCGAAGAAAATTGCTTTTGTTTTGTTTGGATTTATGGTTAGATAATTTTTTTTCATCCAATCGCAAACTTGTGCTACGTTAAAATTTATGACGGCTTCAAAAGCATCTCGAAATTGCTGGTTACCGTTGAATAAAAGCTGTACATCATCAGCGAAGATAAAGGGAGTGCACGCAACAGAATCCAAACACTCAACGAGATCATTTATGTAGAAAGTAAAAAGAATTGGACCCAGTACAGAGCCCTGGGAAACGCCGCTCATGACATTTAATAAGTCTGAGTTTGAGTTTTCGTGAGAGACAAACTGTTTGTGATTTGAGAGGTATGAGAATATCAGCTCGCAGGCGGGTATAGAGAAATTGAATTTCGCGCGCAGTTTGCTGATCAGGTTAATTAATTAATCAGGCATGATTAATGTAGTCAAACGCTTTGGATAAATCAAGTGAAAGAAGAACTGACAATTTATTATGATTAAGAGTGCTCCTTATAGTGTCGGTAAGTCCCAATAGCAAGGAGGTGGTAATATATCCATTTCTAAAACCAGATTGACAACTATTGACCAAGGAATGTCGATTGGTATACTGCATTATTTGTTCCTTCATAAGATTCTCGACTAATTTTGATAGAACCGGTAAGATACTGATAGGACGCAGGTTATCGATTGAGCTTAAGTTACCTTTCTTTTTGATTGAGACTACGCGGGCTATTTTCCAGGCCATAGGGAAGTTGGATGTCATCAAAATACAATTAATAAAATGAACAAGGTACTTCAAAATATAAGGGAAAAGTATTTTGATAAACTTTAGCGGTATATTATCATTACCCACTGCGTTAGACTTGATCTTCATAAAGGCGCAATAAACCTCGCCATGGTGAACATTTCTGAAAGAGAAGATGTTATCATCGTGTATGTTGTTTTGAAGGTACGGGGCGTTAGATGAAGACGATGATTGGTTCGATAGAAAACTACGATTCAGTTCATTTACGTCAACATCTTCCACTGAAGGTTCGGAGGTGATGGCTCCATTATTTCGTAAGATGTTCCACATCTGCTTACTGCCAGCGCCATGAAAAATTTTGGAGTGCGCACGTTTTTTCACGTTTCTGAAAACTTTTTTGGCACGATTTCTGTACTTACAAAATATTTTCCAATTTGTATCCTTCCGATCCAAAGAGTATGCCTTACAAGTAATGTCACGTAAGGATTTGGCGTAAATGAAGTCCCTATATTTGCCCAGTTATAATTTTTGTAGTTAACTAGTCGTCTTACAATGGGTACAGGGGAGAAGAGTACCTCTAAATTTGAGTTGATAATTTTAAGCTTTTCGTCGGTATTGTTTGTGGTAAAGATGCCAGTAAAGTCACAATTATTAAGTACGAAAAACAACTAATCATAATTAATTGCATTGTAGTTGCGAAATTCAATATATTCGTCTATTTTATGAACTGTTATTTTCACAGAAATGAAAATGAAGGCATGATGTAATACGTATATACCCGGACATGACATTTGAGAGGAAAAACACTACTGACTAGGGTCTTACTTACTTAGGTGGTCGTAACAATCCGTGTCCGGGTTTCAACCGACCTCATCAGCTCTCACCAGGCGCCTCTGCTTTGCGCGCGCCTTCTCCAATCGGATACACCAAGTGCGGTTAGGGCTTCCTCAGCCTGGTCCATCCATCGGAGGCATGGTCTCCCTCGTCGCCGTTGACCAGCAACCCTCGCCTCGAGCACCTTTTTCGCTGGAGCTTCGTCGTTCATACGATGGACATGACCCAGCCAGCGTGGTCGTTGCACAGTTATACGCCGAATAACGTCAATGTCATCGTAGAGCTCATACAGCTCGTGGTTCATTCGGATGCGATAGTCATCGCCGACTCGAACAGGACCGAAGATTTTGCGAAGAACTTTTCTCTCGAACACCCCCAGAGCGGCTGGTTCAGTTTGCGAAACTACCCATGCCTCAGCGCCATAAAGCAGCACAGGTAGAACGAGCGTCTTGTAGAGTGTTAGTTTTGTCGATCGAGAGAGGGCTCTGGAACTTAGTTGCTTACTGAGCCCGTAGTAGCACCTATTAGCAATTATTGTTCTTCGCCTTATCTCCAGGCTGATTTCGTTGTTGGAATTAATGGCGGTGCCAAGGTAAACGAACTCCTTGACTACTTCAAAGTTATAGCTGCCGGATGAAACGTGGGAGTCTAAACGCCGAGCTCCCTTGTTTGTAGACAGCATATATTTTGTTTTGCCCTCATTTATCGTCAAACCCACTTTGGCTGATTCCTTTTCGACAGCGGCGAAAGCAGCGGTAACATCTCTCTTGGTTCTGCCGACAATATCAATATCATCAGCGTACGCAAGGAGCTGGACACCTTTATAGAAAATGGTGCCATTATGATGCACACCGGCCTTTCGTACGATCCCCTCCATGATGATGTTGAAGAGATCGCAAGACAGTGGATCGCCTTGCCTAAAACCTCTTTCGGTATTGAAAGTTTCGGAGAGGTCATTTCCTACCTTGACGGAGCTGCGTGTGTTTCTCAACGTCATTCTGCAAAGTCTAATCAACTTTGCAGGTATACCGAACTCAGACATTGTTGCGTATAGGCAATCCCTTCTGGGGCTATCGAACGCAGCTTGAAAATCGACAAAGAGATGGTGTGTGTCAATTTGATTTTCGTGGGTTTTCTCCAGGATTTGTCGTAGCGTGAAAATCTGGTCTATGGTGGACTTACCAGGTCGAAAGCCACACTTATAAGGTCCAATCAGTGATTTTGTAATCGGCTTTAATCTTTCACACAGTACGCTTGAGAGAAACTTATATGCGATGGAAATAAGACTGATACCTCTATAACTTGCGCAGATTGTTGGGTCTCCTTTCTTAAGTATAGGGCACAGTACGCTGAGGTTCCAATCGTCGGGCATGCTTTCTTCTAGCCATATTTTGCTGATGAGCTGATGCATGCGCCTTATCAATTCATCGCCGCCGGTTTTAAACAATTCAGCTGACAGGCCGTCAGCACCCGCTGCTTTGTTGTTTTTGAGTAGTTGGATAGCAACTCGAACCTCATCATGGCTAGGTGGTGGTACTTCCACTCCGTCATTGTTGATTGGTAGCTCTGAACTGTGCTCTCCATGGGCGGCATTGGTGGAATCGTCGCCAGTAAGTAAATTGGAGAAGTGCCGTCTCCACAATCTCAGCACACACTGCGTATCCGTATTCAGATCTCCATTTTCGTCTCTACAAGTGGATGCTCCGGGCTTGAAACCTTGGGTTAGACGCTTAACTTGTTGATAGAATTTTCGTGCATCCTTCTTGCCCTGGTACACCTCTAGTTCCTCACGCTCACGCTTTTCTTGCGTCTGAAAAGGCGCCTCTCTTCCTTCCTCTTTTCGCGGTAGTTTTCTCGCACGGCTCGCGTTGCAGCTGACTGCAGCGTTTTTCTATAAGCGGCGTTTTTTACTGCAGTCGCAATGCGACACTCCTGATCATACCATTGGTTCCGAGGTTGCGGGCGCCGGAAACCAATGACTTCTTCAGCGGCAGCACGCATGGAGTGTGATATATGCGCCCAAAGTCCGCCGGCGTCGTCGGGTCCAGAGGTTGGTTGGTTGAGCTTAACCGAGAGTTGAGCGGAGTAGGCTTCGGCAGTCCGTTGTAATTGACTGACTAGGGTCACTTAAAGGAAATAATCGATTAATGAAGTAGAATTTGTTCCAACATCGTGATGTGTTGGAAGCGAATTATGCATGCAACTAATATTAAGTCGATGGCACAATTGACGAAGTTTTACTGCTTTTTATGCTATTAAATAAATTCATATTAAAGTCACCCATGATTATAGAATTAGAATATCTAATCAAAAGATCACCAAGTGAGTCCTCTAAGGAAACAATATCACCATATGGAAGGTATACCAAACCTAATAAAATTTTTTCTGCTTCATGGCAAACTTCAATAAATAAGTATTCACACACACCAAAGTTGGAACTCTCTAAATCAACTTTATATTTAATGCGCTTGGATATATAGAACCCAACTCCACCTCCTCTATTAGTGGGACGATCAATGCCGCAAAAACTATAACCGGGAATATTAATGGCTTCATCCGATATATGAGACTTAAGCCAGGTTTCAGAGATACCCACGATGTCAAGGAAACAACCCTCCAAGATACACTTGATCTCATCAAGTTTGGATGATCGAGTGGAAGGCTTTAGACTCTGACAGTTAATATGACCAAAGTTGAGATTTAGTTGAAGATGTTCATTAGATTAGAACGCAGGTAAGAATTATCGCTGACTACAGGCCCTAGATTATTGCTAAGGGACATTAGCCTTGAATATATTGAAGAGACGCTGTGTATCTAGGTCGAATGGAAAAGAAAAGTTAACAAGAAAATTATTTAAAAATATAAAAAATAGTATAAATTATAAGAATATCTCATAATCATCGATCATAAAAATCGAAAATTGGAAAAGAAAAGTTAGTTGTTATTATAAGTTGAAAGTCTAAAAAATTTAATAAGATTTAAGGCAAAGGGTGATTAATATATACAATACAAATTTTGAAAAGATTAATTGGAAAATAATCAGTAATGTAAATTTTTCCGATATAAAGTAAATAAATTATAATAATAATTAAAACATTAATAGAAAATAAAAGGTGAGTATTTAAAAAAAAATATGAGATCATTGTTAATATATAAATACAGTTCGAAGATCGATTTCAACGTCACTAAACGAGTGAGCTGCCAGCAGCTTGATCCTTGGAGACATCGGGAGTGAGATCCTAACTCAGTACACTGGTGTAGGTTCATAACTTTATTCTTGTCATCGAGAGTTGTTATCGTGGCTTTCGGTACATCTGAATTAATGATTTTGAATTTATTTATTTTATTGTTTTTTCTAAGTTTGTGGCGGATGTAATTGAGCTTAGAAGTGGCAGTTGTCAGATAGTCGTTTAAGTAGACTCGTGTGTTGATGTCACCTCCTATGATATCAGCCAGTTTCAGGTTGCGTGACTTGTGATAACTCCTCATAATGAGATCGCGCATTTCAACGGAGCAAAATTTGGCCAGGATGGCTTTTCGATTTCTAATATAGGAGCAGTGCTGTAATTCTCTGGAGATATTAACATTGTAAAAAGCGGCTAGGGATATGAGAGTAACACTCATTATTTATGCCAGAGGGAAGTCCAGATACGATGATATCGGCTTTGTTAAGTCGGCGCTGCAACGAGTTGTTCACAGCTTCAAGCTCAGATATTTTATTTTTTGTAGTGTGAGAATTTTTTTTCTATTTTGTTGTTACATTGGTCGATATCAGCTCTTACAACCTTTATGTCAGCAGACAATTCATTACGCAACCCCTCAGCAAGCGAATCAAATTTGTTTTGAATGGCATCAAATTTGATTTGTATGTCTGTCATTGCTTGACGTAGCTCATCTCTAAGGCTTGAATCGATCAATTTGATTTAGGCTCAGCAAGACAAGTCTCGCAGGTGAAAGTTATTTTTTTGTTCTTTTTGAACAAGTTGAGTTCTTCAACACTGACACCGGCGCAACTGCTATGACCACATCCGACACTAGCCTGCGTCTTGGTTATATTCTTGAGGCAGATTATGCATTGAATAGCATCCTGAGGTGGAGCTATGTTTAATCGCGAAAACTCGGTTATGTGGCTGTAAACAAAAGTTAAAAGTAGGACAAACCAAAGATATAAGCAGCAAAAATGTCAGTACCAGCAATCGACCAGTTGCAGGCAGAATCAACGAGTAGCACAAGAAATAGACAGCAAAATAGCAATGTAGCAAAGACGGCATCCAAGCAAAAACAGCAGATGGCGAACTCGTTGTATTAACAAGCAACAAGCAAGATTCCGATATGGGTCGAAATGTACGAACTTGTTTGGGCGTTTAAGTGTAAATTTGCATTATTTTAGCTTTTATAGACGTAGTAAAGAATATATAAACTTAAAACTTCTTAAACACTTAAAAATTAACGTTTCGCACATTAAAGCGTTGCCAGATTCAAATTTTAGCTTGGGATACCAACGATTGCTATTTTTAACGAATTTTTAAAAATGCCTTCAAAAGATTTCTTTCTTTTATAACGAAAACTCCATATCTTTACATATAAAATTCTTCTGAACATTGTTTTGTCACTGAACTCCTCCTGAATGATGTGTGCTGCTGAGACTGTAGATGTTTTAGGTCTTAAGTTTGACCCGGTAGGTGCCGTTGTTGCTGCTGTGGCAGTGTTTAAATAGGTATTTGAAACCGGCGGCGATGAATTGATAAGGCGCATGCATCAGCTCATCAGCAAAATATGGCTAGATAAAGCGTGCCCGACGATTGGAACCTCAGCGTACTGTGCTCTATACTTAAGAAAGGAGACCCAACAATCTGCGCAAGTTATAGAGGTATCAGTCTTATTTCCATTGCATATAATGTTCTCTCAAGCGCACTGTGTGAAAGATTAAAGCCGATTACAAAAACACTGATTGGACCTTATCAGTGTGGCTTTCGACCTGGTAAGTCCACCATAGACCAGATTTTCACGCTACGACAAATCCTGGAGAAAACCCACGAAAATCAAATTGACACACACCATCTCTTTGTCGATTTTCAAGCTGCGTTCGATAGCCCGAGAAGGGATTGCCTATACGCAGCAATGTCTGAGTTCGGTATACCTGCAAAGTTGATTAGACTTTGCAGAATGACGTTAAGCAACACACGCAGCTCCGTCAAGGTAGGAAATTACCTCTCCGAAACCTTCAATACCGAAAGAGGTTTCAGGCAAGGCGATCCACTGTCTTGCGATCTCTTTAACATCATCATGGAGGGGATCGTACGAAAGGTCGGTGTGCATCGTAATGGCACCGTTTTCTACAAAGGCGTCCAGCTCCTTGCATATGCTGATGATATTGATATTGTCGGCAGAACCAAGAGAGATGTTACCGCTGCTTTCACCGCTATCGAAAAGGAATCAGCCAAAGTGGGTTTGACGATAAATGAGGGTAAAACCAAGTATATGCTGTCTACAAACAAGGGAGCGCGGCGTTTAGACTCCCAAGTTTCATCCGGCAGCTATAACTTTGAAGTAGTCAAGGAGTTTGTATACCTTGGCACCGCCATTAATACCAACAACGAAATCAGCCTGGAGATAAAGCGAAGAACAATAATTGCTAATAGGTGCTACTACGGGCTCAGTAAGCAACTAAGTTCCAGAGCCCTCTCCCGATCGACAAAACTAACACTCTTCAAGACGCTCGTTCTACCTGTGCTGCTTTATGGCGCTGAGGCATGGGTAGTTTCGCAAACTGACGCAGCCGCTCTGGGGGTGTTCGAGAGAAAAGTTCTTCGCAAAATCTTCGGTCCTGTTCGAGTCGGCGATGACTATCGCATCCGAATGAACCACGAGCTGTATGAGCTCTACGATGACATTGACGTAGTTCGGCGTATAACTGTGCAGCGACTACGCTGGCTGGGTCATGTCCATCGTATGGACGACGAAGCTCCAGCGAAAAGGTACTCGAGGCGAGGGTTGCTGGTCAACAACGACGAGGGAGACCATGCCTCCGATGGACGGACCAAGCTGAGGAAGCCCTAACCGCACTTAGTGTATCCGATTGGAGAAGGCGCGCGCAAAGCAGATGCGCCTGGCGAGAGCTGATGAGGTCGGCCGAAACCCGGACACGGGTTGTTACGACCAACTAAGTAAGTAAGTAAGTTTTGAGATATTGTCATGATTCTTTCCCTACACCATTACTTTTTATATAAACAAAATGAATAAAAATAAACAAGAAAAAAAAATTAATTTTAATGATAGGCTTGATTTTTCGATTTATAAAACGTTTTTAAATTTTAGCGGTAGAAACTTTAAGCAAACCCTACATTTATGCATACCATATGAAAGAATATTAAAAACCTATTTTTGGATTTTTTACAAATTTTTTTTTACCAACAATAAATATTTTTACCAAACCTTTTTGCGAAATAAAGAAATTCGTTAAGGCTTTCTTTCGAAATTATAAAAATTAGAAGAAAAATGAAAATAGAAAAGATGAAACACGATTAGACGGACAATTAATTAAAATTTTAAGCAAAAAAAAATTAATGCAATCCTTTGTAACATGACTGAGTTATTCACTTTCAAAGCCAGAACTTTAATTTTTGATTGATTCTTTTTTTTTCTATTTCACCAAAAAATAAAATTAGTATTAAAAACTTTTTGTGTTTCAGGTACGAAAGTTGTTGGCTTTGGCACCAAAGGACCTTGGTTTAAATCCTCTGCAGACAATACCACTAACTTTATTTTTTGGGAAACAGAAAAAAAATCAATCTAAAAGTAAAGTATTGGCTTTGAAAAAGAATAAGTTGGTCATGATACAGAGGATTGCATTATTTTTTTTTTTGTTTAAAAATATGATTAATTGTCCGTCCAATCGTGTTTCAATCTTTTCCATTTTCATTTCCCTTCAAATTTTCTAATTTTCCAAAAAACCTTAACGAATTTCTTTTTTTCGCAAAGAAGTTTGGTAAAAATATTTGTTGTTGGTAAAAAAATTTGTAAAAAAACCAAAAATTACTTTTTCAATATTTCATATAGTATGCGTAAATGTAGGGTTTGTTTAAAGTTTCTATCGTAAAAATTTAAAAACGTTTAAATCTCCCGTAACCTCCAAACCTCACCTCCCGTACGCCTAACGAAAGAGGCGAAAAGAAAAGACGGAAATAAAAAATCCCAGGGAAAAACGAAAGACGACGAACCAACTCATCCTGGAGTATCACAACAGGCGGGTGAAATACCAAACACGGAAGCAGCTCAAGAGCAGCAATCCAAATCTGAGTGGAAAACGGTTAAAAAAAAAAGACAACCAAAGGGCAAACCGGAGCCGGCGAAAAACCGCAGAGAGAGAGGCTTTAGAACTGAGAAACGTAAGCCACTACGCCCTGACGCTATTGTTATCACTGAAACAGGTGATTTGACCTATGCTGACATGCTGAAGATGATGAAGGTAAAACCCGAATTGCAGCAGCTCGGCGAAAATGTTAAAAAAATTAAAAGGACGGCGAAAGGCGGCGAACTAATGCTAGAGCTAAAAGGCAGGTCAGATCCCAAAACGTGTAGCCTTAAAGAAGAAGCGGAGAAAGCCCTGCAGGGATCGGCTAATGTTCGAATGCTATGCAAAGAAACAGTCATCGAGTGTCTTGACATCGATGAAGTTACAACACCCGATGAAATTGTCGCCGCCCGACACGAGCGACACGAGAGGGTACACAAACAGCAACGATAGGTCTTCCGGCAAGAGTAGCAAAAACTGTTATCAAAGCCGCTCATGTCCGAGTGGGATGGGTAAGGTGTAGAGTACGCGTGCGCATCAGCCCAACAAGATGTTTCCGGTGACTTTGGACACGTATCTAGACAGTGTAAAAGCGAAACAGACCGAACAGATGTATGTTACAGATGTGCTGAGAAAGGACACACAGCCAAGACATGTAAAGCACCTATGAAATGCGCCATATGTGAGCCGGAAACACCGGGTGGAAATAAGCACCAAACTGGAAGCTTTAAGTGCCCACAGTTCAAGAAGGCAATGAGGAATGCTATGACGGGAAATGTTTAGGTGCATACAACTAAACCTTAACCACTGCGAGGCTGCCCAAGACCTCCTTAAGAAAACAATTATAGAGCAGGAGATAGACATTGCGTTCGTTAGCGAAGCCTATAAAAAGCCAACAAACAGCTGTCAAACAGAAGACAAAACTAAGAAAGCTGCTATCTGGATAAGCGGATCCGCACCTTTCGAAATAAAGGGCAGCGGCCATCACGAATATTTTTCATACGCAAAAATAGACGGTGTGCACCTATACAGCTGCTATGTGCCCCCGGGCTTAAATCCTGGAGAATATCAAGCAATTTTGGACCGACTAGTAGCAGATGCCAGAGGGAAAGTGCCAATCATAATAGCCGGTGACTTTAATGCCTGGTCAGTTGAATGGGGCAGCACAAAAACAAATAGAAGAGGGACAATGCTTCTTGAGTCCATAGCAGAACTTGATTTGGTATTACTTAATAAAGGAACAAATCCCACCTACATCAAAGGAACAGCTAAATCGATAATCGACCTAACTTTCTCCAGCAGCGCACTAGCCCGAGTAATTCATTGGAGCGTTTCGGACATCTACACCCACAGTGACCACAACGCTATAATTTTTGAAGCTCGGCAGCAAACAAGTCGTAGAAGATTAAAAATACACCCAAAAGCGGAAAAGCATGGCTGGAAAATTAGACACCTCGACGAAGACATGCTAGAATACATGCTAGAAAGCATCGGTAACACCGAAGGAGACGCAGAGGCAAGGGCAAACCAAGCAGCAATGTTCATGACCGACTTGTGTGATGCAACAATGCCAAGATCAGGAAACGGCAACGGAAGAGCACCCGTTTATTGGTGGAATGCTGAAATAGCTTCGCTCCGGAAAGAATGCCATAAGCACAGAAGGAGGCAGCTGAGAGCTAGAGGAAGAAGGCAAGACAACCATAGTCAACTGCAACATGACTTTAAAGCTAAAAGAAGGGAGCTGCACAACGCGATCCAAAAAAGCAAAACCCAAGCCTTTTCAGCCTTTTCCGAACTCATCAATGACCTGGAACACAATCCACGGGGAAGTGCCTATAAAATAGTCTTCAATAAAATGAAAGGGGCTGGTGGGAAAGCTCCAACATGCCCAAAAATTATGGGAAATATAGTGGCGGGCCTGTTTCCAGTAAGGAACCCACACATATTGCCTCGAGAACTGCACTTAGATGAGAATGAAGTTCCACCCGTCAACACCTGCGAACTACTTGAAGCAGCAAAAAGAATTAGAGCAGAGAAAGCACCAGGCTTGGATGGCATTCCAAATAAAGTTCTTAAAACTGCAATGCTCAAGGCACCAAATTTCTTTTGTCAGATGTACACAACCTGCCTCCAAGAAGGAACTTTTCCAAGTCGGGGGAAAGAGCAACGGTTAGTGCTAATACCCAAAGGAGACAAGCCGCTGGAGGAACCATCATCATATCGACCTCTGTGTATGCTGGACACGATGGGAAAAGTGCTCGAACGAATTATTGTAAGGCGGTTGGAAAAGGAACAAGCGGCCTATCGCATAAGCAGTACGGCTTTAGACCAAAGAGGTCAACGGTAAATGCCATAGAAGAGGTATGCAAGATCGCGCGGAAAGCTGTGGAAGGAACGCGATGGCTAGAGGGAGCTAAACAATACTGCGCCGTTGTTACTCTAGACGTCAAGAATGCGTTTAACTCCGCCGACTGGAACCAAATAACTAAGGCACTATGCGAACTACAAGCCCCAGACTATCTGCTCCAAGCTGTGGCTAGCTACTTCGAAAATAGGACATTGGTATACGACACTAGCGAAGGTGTGAAACAATACGCGGTCACAGGAGGAGTACCCCAAGGATCTGTGCTAGGGCCCCTATTGTGGAATGCCATGTATGATGGGGTTCTGAAAATTCAAAAACAGACTGGCGTAGACATAATAGGATACGCGGATGATATCGCCATAGTCGTGGTGGCAAAGAGGCTAGAAGCTATTGCTAGCAAATGCAGCAAGACAATTGCGGACGTAAAGACGTGGCTAGAGCGTACTGGGTTAGAACTGGCCGACCACAAGACAGAAGCAGTACTAATAAGTAGTCGCAGAAAAATAGAGAGACTGGAAATACGAGTGGGAGGGCACGTGATAACTTCCAGCCCACACGTAAAGTACCTCGGCGTCTTACTAGATCACCGCTTAAATTTTAGGGACCACCTGCACTATGCTGGTGGAAAGGCAGTGAAAGTGAGTGGAGCCTTATCTAGACTCATGCCAAACACTGGAGGCCCCAAACAACAAAGCAGGAAATTGCTGGCAATGGTCAGCACATCAATCTTAATGTACGCAGCACCAGTGTGGGCAGCAGCAACAGCCCAGAGATCCTACATGAGGGAAGCTAACACAGCGCACAGACTGACCTCGCTCAGAGTATGTAGAGCCTTCCGAACAGTATCTGATGACGCGGTCAATGTTATTGCTGGAAGAATGCCGGTTGAAATTGCAGCAAAAGAAGCAGCAGCTCTACGGAAGGCAAAACCAGGAGAGAAATAGCAGGGATCCGCGAAAACAGCATAAGAGAGTGGCAAGAACGATGGGAACGGTCAACAAAAGGAAGATGGACCTATGAACTGATCCCTAGCATTAGAGCATGGACTACTAGGCGGCATGGTGAGGTAAACCACCATACGATGCAATGGCTCTCCGGACATGGCTGTTTCCGAGAGTACCTGCATAAATACAGGCACGTGGATAGCGTATTGTGCCTATACTGCAACAACAAAGCCGAGAATGCAAGACATGTAGTAACCGAGTGCACACGCTTCGAAGAAGATATTTTTAAGAACTACATAACAGCACCCAAGATACAAGTCCTTCGGAGATAGTTCGATATATGATGACATCGCCAGAAGCATGGGACACAGTCAAAAATGCAAAAAGTACGCGCTGATGAGATGTCACATAGAATAGAAGACGAAAATAGGCCAGTGTAGATTAGATCAGTATGGGTTTCTGTACTAGAGTGCAATTTAATCCTACACGGAAATAGAAGGGGCTAAATAGAATTAGTGACAAACACTAACGACAGATGACTAGTGAGAGATAGATGCTCTGTCCGCCTTCCGAAGCAATACCGATAGGTGGTCCCGGGGGGATTTACGGACCTGGTAGGGAGGTGTTTTTAGCGTATTAAAGTTTCGCACTCAGGCTTTCGATGCTTTTCACATACGGGGGGGGGAAAAAAAAAAAAAAACACACACATACACACACACACACACGCAAAAGAGGAGTTACCAGAAGAGGAAACCTACGCGTCCTGACGCTATTATTATATCCCAAACTGGCAATCATACATACGCGGATATATTGAAACAACTTAAATCCGAGCCAGAGCACAAAGAGCTTGGAGCAAGCGTCAACAAAATAAGGAAAACTGCGAAAGGTGGACTGCTGATGGAACTTAAAGGCAAGTCAGATGTCCTTACTGAAAAGCATCGAGCAGACATGGCGAGGGTACTGCATAACGCAGCCCATGTGAGAGCACTCTCGTACCAAATAACCATGCAATGCTTAGACTTAGACGAGGTCACTACACCAGACGAGGTGTGCAGTGCAATAGAAGAGCAGTTTCCAAGCTTTGGAAAAATCGAGCAGACCGCAATAAAATCATTGCGAGCTATACCCAACGGCACAAAAGGCGCTTATAAGCCTACCCGCAAAAGCAGCTCAAACGCTCATAAAAGCTGGGAAAATGAGAGTAGGATGGGTAATATGCCGGATACGTGAGCTTACTACTCCTACCAGGTGCTTTAGGGGCCTGGAGTATGGACATGTAGCCAAGCACTGTCGCAATACCGTTGACCGCACTGGAGTCTGTCTTAGATGCGGCAAGAAAGGGCACCTAGCGGAGACGTGCAAGGAAGAACCCAAATGCGCAATTTGCCCAACAGACTGTAAAGGCGAATCTGATTACCCAACGGGTAGCTTTAAGTGTCAGGCGTACCAACGTGCAGTGAGGGAAAAGGTACGATAGGATGATTAAGTGCCTTCAAATTAATTTTAACCACTGTGAAGCAGCACAAGATATCCTCGCGCAAACTGCAATAGAAGAAAACGTAGATTTAGCAATAATAAGCGAACCATATAAAGTCCATTAGAACCAAATAAGAACCATTAATAATGGAAAATGGGCTGAAGACAGAACTGGAAAAGCAGCAATTTTAACCTGCGGCAACCTACCTTTTGAGAGAAAAGCCAATCGACAACAAGATGGCTTCGTGGAGGCAACAGTTAAAGGCATACACTTTTTCAGCTGCTACGCCCCACCGAGCCTAAGCCATCAAGAGTTCGAGCAAATTCTAGATAACCTTGTCACAGCGGCACGAGGAAAGTCGCCACTTATCATTGCGGGCGATTTCAATGCCTGGGCAGTAGAATGGGGTAGCAGCAGGACGAACAGCAGAGGCTCGGCACTTTTAGAAGCACTCGTCTGCCTAGATCTTGTGCTCCTCAACCACGATGACGCTCACACCTTTCACAATGGAAGATCTGGCTCAATAATCGATCTCACGTTTACAAGCCGATCACTCTCAAGATTAATGGACTGGAAAGTTACAGACCTCTATACCCACAGCGATCACCAAGCCATCATCTTCAACACGAAAGAAACAGTGCCACGACATGAAAGAATAAGAATCCGCAAGGCGCAACAGAAAGGATGGCAACTTTCCAAAATAGACACAGAAGTGTTCCTATACATGACTGAAAGTATTGAAGCTATAGAAGGCAACACCGAGCAGCAAACCAAATACGTAATGACCTCCATAAAGAATGCATGTGACGCCGCTATGCCCCGACAGAGGAATGGAAACAGAAAAGCCCCCGTCTACTGGTGGAACGACGATATAGCTACGATGCGCGCACAATGCCTGCACTACCGTACGCGACAGATGAGAGCTAGAGGCAGAAATGAATATCCGCAGCTAAGAACAGAGTTCAAGGCAAAACGTAAAGAACTACGCAAGGCTATAGCCCGATGTAAAAGCCAATCTTTCTGCAAACTAAGAGACGAAGTCCAAAACAACCCATGGGGCAGTGCGTACCAAATTGTCGTGAAAAAAATAAAAGGAAGTAAAGGAAATGCAGCAAAATGCCCAGAAATAATGGCCATGATCGTACTTGGTCTATTCCCTCAACATGAACGTCAGCCACTCAATAGAGAACCACATATTGCAGATACATCCATACCACCAGTAACCTGTCACGAAGTCCTCATTGCTGCTACCACAATCAAAAGCAGTAAAACGCCGGGGCTGGACGGCATACCAAATGCAGCGTTGAAAATGCTGATAAGCAAGAAACCAGAAGTCTTCAGTAACCTTTACACATCATGTCTCAGAGAGGGTATTTTCTCGAGAAGATGGAAACGCCATCGAGGCAACAAGTGCGTTATCAGATGACCAATACGGTTTTAGGCAAAAACGTAGTACAGTCGACGCAATTGAGAACAAGATGGAGAGGTGGCAACAAGAAATACTGTGCAGTAGTAACGCTTGACGTTAAAAACGCGTTCAACTCCGCCAGGTGGGAGCGCATACTGACCGCCCTCACGAGTATCGATACACCAGCCTACCTACTGCGAATCATCGCGATCTACTTTGAGCATAGACTACTTCTATATGATACGGATGAAGGTCCTAAGCAGTACCATGTAACCGGAGGCGTACCACAGGGATCCGTTCTCCGACCGCTTCTTTGGAACATAATGTACGATGGTATCTTGAGAGTGCAAAAGCCCGAAGGCGTGCATATTATTGGATACGTAGACGATATTGCTATTACGGTAGTTGGTAAAACACTATCTGAAGTTGAGCAAAATTGCAACGTGACAATTCAGCATGTCAAAGAATGGCTGCATGTAGCTTGACTAGAGCTCGCAGACAATAAGACAGAAGTAGTTCTAATGAGCAGCAGAAAAAAAGTGGAAAAGATCCAAATTTAAGTTTGCGAACATACGATCACATCGAGTCCATATATAAAGTATCTTGGAGTTCTACTAGACCATAGGCTAAACTTCAGGGATCATCTTAAGTATTCCAGTGATAAAGCGGCTAGATTAGGGGCAGCCTTAGCAAGACTGATGCCAAACGTTGGTGAACCACGACAGCCCATAAGGCAGCTGTTAGCGAGCGTTAATACATCCATCATAATGTATGCCGCACCAATATGGGTAACTGCGACGCATACAAATTCATACATGAAAGAAACCTTGGCAGCATACAGATTGACATCGTTAAGAGTGTGCAGTGCATTCAGAACAGTGTCCAACGAAACATCGAACGTAATATCAGGACGCTGGCCCATAGACATAGTAGCTAAAGAGGCTGCAGCCAGACGAAGTCTTTTAAATTACGAGTCAGAACGTGAAAGCATTTCTGAAATGGAAAATATAAGAAGCCGTAGCCAACAAGAGTGGCAAGAAAGATGGGAATCTTCTACCAAAGGCAGATGGACGTACACACTAATCCCGTGCATACAAACATGGACCCAGAGAAAGTGAAGTGAACTACCATCTAACGCAGTTCCTAAGCGGACATGGGTGCTTCAGAGAATATATCTGCAAATACAAACATGTTGCGAATCCTCACTGCCTGTACTGCGCAGATATGGTGGAAAATGCAAAACGTCTTAATGGAGTGTGTCCGCTTTGAAGAAGCTAGAAGACTCCTAAGGTCACACATGCATGAAGCGATAACTCCCTTAGGTGTGGTAAGATACATGCTTACATCAAAGTATGAATGGGATATATGTACAGACATCATCAGTGGAATGATGCAGCAACTGAGGCGGGATGAGCAAGCAGCGAGGGCTATCCACACTAAAGTATAGATGCGTAAATAATACTCACTCCTGCTCTGCGAAGTAATGCCTTGACTGGTGGTACCGTAGGGTCTTAACAGGAACAACGAAAAGTAAGGAGAGGCTTAGTCAGTATACCATATTGGGGTTTCTGACACTATTTGGAAGTACGGGGTTCCGTTTGTCTATAAAAGATTCCCTCCTGTCGTCTTAAAAAAAAAAACAACACACACACACACACACCAAATTTGATCAAAATCGGTCAAGCCATTCAGAAAGAGTTCAAAAAACAATGTACAGAAAATTTTATATGTAAAGATATGGAATTTTCGTTATAAAAGTAAGAAATCTTTTGTAGGCATTTTTTCTAAAATTCGTTATAATTCACAAAAATTTTGTTCGCTAAAAAAAGAATTGTATTATAACGATGCTATGTTCAAAAGGTGAAAAATTTACTGCGAACATTACAAAACACGTGACAAATAACTTCAGTCTAAAAAAATTCATAAAAACTGTCCAAAAAAGGACACCATAAGAAAGACCCATCCAAGGTCTCTAAAATATATCCAAGTTTTTTTCTGTATGACCTACGGTTTCGAAGTTACAGCTGTTTGAATACATGCACTAATTGTATTTTTGGAGATATTTCCCAATTTTTTACAGTGTATAACTTAAAAAATAAACTTTTCGCAAAAACAAAAAACACAGTTTAAGTTAACAAAAATCGAAATCACAAAGGTCAGATTTTGCTCAAAAATAGTCGAATTGATATGGAATCATCTATATATAATTAGTCTGTAAGAGTTGATCTCTGTTAGATGAATGAATAAATAAATGAAATGAAATGAAATATAAATAAATGTAAAATATCAAGTTAAAATTGGCGCCGTTTGTGTTTGTAACAAGTTCAAATTGGGGCTGTTTACGTTTAATAGGCAATCGGCTGATTTCGAGCTTGAAACCAGGGCCTAATAGCCCCGAGGTCGCAATTTTTTAAAAGAAAAGTTTACTGGTTAATGTATGTGATTTCAATATGACAATATTTTATGACAAAAAAAAAATCGCCCAAAAAATTTTACTAAAAATCCCCCAAACGAAAAATTACTCAAAAAAATGTATGAAAAGTGTAAGGCGGGGAGAAATAGAATAAAATAAATTTTACCCAATAAAAACGAAAAAATGTCCAAAAATTTTGGGAAAATGGCGCAAAATGCAATCCAGCGGCGTCAAAGTGCTTGGCAAAAATATAATGAAACAACTAATATCCGTCGTCACAAAGGGTCTTGCTTCTAAATTGAAAATATTGTTGCTTGTGTAGATGACGACGAAGAAATGATTGTAAGACTCCCAGAACTTACGCCCGAAAAACTGGCAAAAAATCCCGAAATTTTTGAAGCATTCAATTTTGGAAAAAACGCCAGAGTTTGAAATGGCACTTGAACCCGAAAGAAGTAAATAACGTTCAAGCGGTTTGGAAATAAAGCCCGAAAGAAAATAGAAAATGGAAGAACATTTTCGGGCATAATTTAAGTGATCCAGATTCAATGTTATATTATCAAAGCATAAAACAACAGATTTGAGTAGTAAATATATTTATATATATATATAAAAGTAGTAAAAATATCTGCAAAGATTTCCTTCATTCTATTTGTTTTTGATGTTATTCCATGAAAAAAGGGATCCATGGAGATTATGTCCAGATAAGGTCCAAATGGTGTTTTTTTTTTAGATACAATGATTTGCTCTATTGCGGAATGTTGTATTTTACCTTCGGTACAAAGGCAAACCATTTTATCATAACGAATTTGAAATTTCTTAACTTTTCGATAAACAAAAATTTGGGCGTTTTTCAATATTTAAATTTGGCAAAAATTACCGATTTTTCCCGGTCCTAAATTCCAAGCTTATTTTTCGGGCTTTTCAAAGATTTGGAAAAATCCTCAATTTATCGGCACAAACACCCGAAAAAAATTACAGAATCGTCAGAAATTTGGAGCATTTTTTCCAAGAAATTTTGTCTAGGAGTTTTTGTATGGAAAATTTCGGGCTATTTTGCCACTGAAAAAAAATGTGGTTTGATTTTTTTAATCTTAAAGAAATAATATAAATTAAGAAACTTAAATAGTTAGACTTAGAATTTATTGTATTTTTTTAAGCCAAATAGCTTATATTTCAAACTCCACAAACAGTTTAATGCCATCCTAAGAATTTAAAGATATGAGCAAAACTATGCTCTGGCGTGACGTTACAAAAACCAGAAGTGGTTTTCTACTTGGATTACAAAATTTGCAAGACTGCGAATTGGGTAAGACTAATTGGGAAAATAAGTTTATTTTCCAAGTAATCAAGTTTAAAAATCGTTTCCCGTTTTTTTGTTACTAAGCTTTGACATCTCACGTGACGTTACTGGCGTTACGTTACTTAAATTTCCATTGTAGTTTAATTAGGTAATTAAGTAATAAGGTAATTAAGTAATTATATAGTTTAGTAATTAAAAAACAAATTTAATATATTCTGCCTCTCCATGCCTCAACCATTTTTCATTATTTTTTGCCAATGCCTTTCATTTTTACTAAAAATAAACTTAACGAAACATTTACAAAACATTAACTAAAAAAAAAATAAATAAATAAATAAATAATATCATTAAATAATAAGCTTTTCATAACTTTTAGTTTTCGTGGCACGGTGGAATTGTTATGTTTATAATCTGTTAGAGCTATGTGCTCTGCTTGATGATACGTAAGTTGGCGTAAAAGTAACAAATCGAAAACTGCGTATTCCATCACATGTTTTTAGGCCAATTTTCGCAAATAAAACCACCTATAACTTCTAAACTACTTGAGAGCGGCCTGAAATTTTATCATTATTAGATTTTCTCAGCTCCAAATACACATTTTGAAGAAAAATAAAATAGGCCATTTCCACTCTTCAATTGTTTCTTATTTTTTATGTTATCCAGTGCAGATTAGAGGAAACACATGTATTTCAAATAAAATTATCTATCTTTGAAATGTGTTGTTCTAAAAGTATTGCTCATTATTGGTTTGGTAGTTAAACTGCCGTCATAACTTTTCTTTCGAAGCGAACATCGAAGCAAAATATCGATAAAAACTTGTGAAAGTTAAAATTTCTTTTAACTTCACTTCACTTTTCTTTCGAAGCGAACATCGAAGCAAAATATCGATGAAAACTTGTGAAAGATAAAATAAAGTCCCTTTATTTTAATTGCGTCGCTGCGTCGCTTATTCTTTATGATGCTAACAATGTGTCGATTAATTATAAAAAATTTTGACGCTCATTATTGATATCAATAATCCATTAAAATGGGGTAAAACAAAATTTATGCTGTCTACAAACAAGGGAGCGCGGCGTTTAGACTCCCACGTTTCCGGCAGCTATAACTTTGAAGTAGTCAAGGAGTTCGTTTACCTTGGCACCGCCATTAATACCAAAAACGAAATCAGCCTGGAGATAAAGCAAAGAACAAAAATTGCTAATAGGTACTACTATGGGCTCAGAAAGCCCATGTTTGGATCTTTATAGAGGGCCCCTGCCATTACAGCTTAATCCCTCTGGGTTCTAAACTTTGTAGTTATAGTTCATGAATGATCAACCGTATTAAAAAATGCACATCCTAAAAGGATGTGCACCTGAAATACTCTTCCAGACCTGCAATTTGCAAGTACATTAGAAGAGCAACCACGTACTAGTTTTCACATTCACAAACACAATAGCATTACTCTGTGCCCTATTCTGTAAAAGCAGTATGCAATAATAATTCCATACTGCCCTTAATAGTACCAGTTTAGCTACCGGTAGATGGCGTACCTTCATTACCATCTACTGGTTGAGACCACGAGACCTATCCAATCTCTTGCATACTAAGCAGGTATGCCAGCCCGGTCGTACAACTGCGCGACCCCGCCGGTCAATCTAGACCTGTGCAAGCGATGTGCACAAACCACAGCCAGCACGAGTCTCCCCGAAGGTCCAACCCATGATAGTCACCTGGGCAACTCGGTCCCGTCGAAAATGGGGGTCTACAACATCCCAGCAAAGAGACAAAAAATTCTTATATGGATATATAAGAACTTTTGTTTTTGACCGTGCCCATAGCACTGTTTCGTATCTGACTGGCACTTCCATACAAGGCATGGTTTTATCACCATACCCTATATGAAGCGCCTACGATTTACCTGCGCCCAGCGTCCAGGTCGACCTTTGTGCCCACATACGTGACACTCCTTGTGCCCTAAGACACCATTTTTTGCCTTTTTGTTGACCATATAGGCCATGTCTCCATGCCGTAGATAGATAAGGTCACCTCATTTTTCTTCGACGGGTTTGACTATCCCCGTGCTAACAAGTTTTATGGACCATTGATATTCCATCGCAGGCTTTTTTCAATATGTTATACATATTGACCTGCTACCAAGATGGGCGCCACCCCGAGCTCTTGGTTGGCTCTAGCCTTTTACAGCATGGGACGTATCCCATAACCAACCCTCCTCCTTTATCCTGGCTTGGGACAGGCAGGCCGAAACCTGGCGGAGTTACTATGGGCTCAGTAAGCAACTAAGTTCCAGAGCCCTCTCTCGATCGACAAAACTAACACTACAAGTCGCTCGTTCTACCTGTTTTGCTTTATGGCGCTGAGGCATGGGTAGTTTCGCAAACTAACGCAGCCGCTCTGGGGGTGTTGAGAGAAAAGTTCTTCGCAAAATCTTCGGTCCTGTTCGAGTCGGCGATGACTATCGCATCCGAATGAACCACGAGCTGTATAAGCTCTACGAAGACATTGACGTAGTTCGGCGTATAACTGTGCAGCGACTACGCTGGCTGGGTCATGTCCATCGCATGGACGACGAAGCTCCAGCGAAAAAGGTGCTCGAGGCGAGGGTCGCTGGTCAACGACGACGAAGGAGACCATGTCTCCGATTGATGGACCAGACTGAGGAAGCCCTAACCGCACTTGGTGTATCCGATTGGAGAAGGCGCGCGCAAAGCAGAGGTGCCTGGCGAGAGCCGATGAGGTCGGCCGAAACCCGGACACGGGTTGTTACGGCCACCTAAGTAAGTAGGTAAGTTAAAGTGTGGTCGTTGTCCACAAGATTTTCGAAGAGGCTGATAAAATTCTTATAATCGGCATATTTTCCGCTGAATTTGGGAAGACGCATACTCGGAAGTCTAGATTGACGTTGACTGCATCCAAATGAGGTTTCTGGAATACTAGACTACCTGTATTTGCTTAATATTTGCAAAAACAACGATTTCGTGGAGACGCAAGCATCTTCAAGACTTGAGCGAAAGTCATGGGTAGCATCGAATGACTCTATCTTTCTTTTATAGTTCATAGCTTGCTCAATGTATGATTTTAGAATGTTTAAGCGACGTTCTACTTCGAGAGGATTTAAAGAAATAGTTTTCTCGTGTATGTCTCTCTTCATTCTGAGAATATTAGACAATACAGTCTCTCTCTGTTTTATCAATATATCCGTGCCATCATTGTGTGAACAATTTTGGCGTTTTGGAGCCATGTTGCAAAGTAGAAGCGAAATTAATTTAACACAAACACAATTTGCAATAAATGTGCGAACAAAATTAACTTATTTGTTGTTAAATTAATGATTCCAAACCCAATGTTTAGAATTGACTTGACAGTATTAGTAGACTTGTTCAAGTACACCGAAAAAACACTTTGCAAACTCAACTCTTATTATTTAAAATAAAGTCTCACACAATATTGTAAATTGTAATTAATAAATTCACAATAAATTAGTTGTCGAAGAGAAAAAAAATTAAAATTTTCTATAATAAATTTCCCAATTTATTTAAAGGAATTAAAAGAATGATTTTTTCAGTGTAAATATTTGCAAATATTTGGGCTTGCTAGATTTGTAGCCTTTACGTTTTACACGAAACCGAAAAAAGAGATAACAAATCCCGCGAAATTATTCGATGAAATGTAAGAGGTGGCAATCCTACTCTATGTGACTTGAAAGTAACCAAAGGGAGTGCTTGGACCCCTTTTACATTGATCAAGACTTGAAGTCAAGTTTTTTTGACGTTCTCTTTTGAACTTGACGAAAGCTTTCACATTGGTCAAGACTTGTGAATCTCTCTAATTCGCTTGAGATTCTACTCACTTTTTTAAATAAATATAAAAAGTTAAATTTGGGGGCGCGCACTAATAACTTTCTTGAATAAATAAAAAACTCGCGGATGGTGGTGAACTATAAAAGACCGTGGTCAATTTATTAGTAATAAGCTTAAAACTAACAACTTTAAAACAAAGGCAGCGAGAAGCGCTGCCCAAAAGAAAGAAGGAAATATATGCATATATCAGAGCGGCAGCAACGGGCAACCACCAGTGGCGTTAACATCCCGCCCGCCTTGCAGGAATGCAATCTTCGATTACCAGGCACCTTGACCAGATAGCACCCAGCCAAAAATTGAATTTTGCGCTAATGGCATGCCAAATCCGGATGGGAAGATTCCCGGCTGCATCACGCGCGCATACACATCACTCCCAAGCAGAATATGGACCGGCGATGAAGCATAAAAGTTGGGATCAGCCAATTTTAAATTTGGGAATCCCTGTCTGATCCGCTCGTCGATGTTCTTGATCGGTGTCACGACCTCCAACCGCCGCTCGACCCTAGCTGTCGTTTCAATGCGGACGCTAGACTCATACTGACCCCGGATCATCAGAGCGCACACCTCAGTGTCATCAACCACAGACGTCGGCAGCCTCCACTTCAGAACCAAAGCTTTGGCAATTGTCGTCTGCGGGAGACAGGCATCCAGGATAGCGCGCTCTGAGACGAGGCGACCATTTGCCCAGGCCCGCACCATAACAGTGGGGAGCAGTGAGGTGACGCGTTGGAGGTTTTTTGCTGTCGGTTGCTCTGGGGGAGATCGCCTCGGGAAAGAGTCCCTTGCCGAAGACGCTGACGGTGCATTCGACAGCGATCTTTTTTGAGGGGGGCACCGCTGCGGGAGGTGGTCCCTAGCCGAAGACGCTTTCGGTGCTGTCGACTGCGGTGCCTGCCACGACGAACGTGGTGGCCTATAACCCCTTGGCTTTGAGCTGATGGGCTCATCTTGAGCAGTCGCTGTTGCCTTCTTGGCTCGAGAATGCCTACCACGGGGCCTCCTGGAGTGAGCCCGACCAGTTCGGACTCGTAGGCGCGAGTGGAGCAAGCTATGGTGGTCGTCACCACAGTGACGGCATCTTCCATTGCTCCGACAATCCTTTCTCATATGACCGCTCGAGAGGCAGTTGGAGCAGTGAAAGTTGAGTAACACTGCTCGCAACCGCTCCTCGATGTTCATCTCCAGGAACTGCCGGCACGACGGAAGATTATGCTCCAACGAGCACAAGCTACACCTAGCCTTGGCGTCACTGCTGGCTACGACCGTGACCACGCTTGTCACCGAAGCTCGCGGCGGTGCGAGTTTTTCTGCAGGCGACTCGAGCACCGTCTCCGTTTCGCTGGCGCCAAACTCAGATTCTGTTTGGAGAACCATTTCCTCCAGAAGATCGCTGACGATGTTGGTGGTGGACATTCTGAAACGAGACAAAAAGAAACAAAAAAGGAAAAACAAGAAAGGCAGGTGGTTTGGAGAAATAGTGACTTAGCTACGCAGACGGAAGTGCGACAAGCTTAACTATAGGTCGAGCTATGCAACCTCGCTCGGTTCGGACATCGGCGACGCGAACTCTATTATCGCTACCAGTGTAAGTCTTTAATATTCGACCTAATCGCCACTCATTCGCGGGTAAGTTGTCTTCTTTCACGACAACTAAGTCATTTACTTTTAAATCTAATTGAGGACTTTTCCACTTAACACGCCTATGCATCTCCTTCAAATATTCATTTTTCCACCTGGTGCAAAAATGCTGATGCATTGCCTTGACCTTCTGCCAACGGTTGACGATCGTCAGAGGCTGATCAATTATTTCTGGCTCCACTAGTGAGAGAAGTGGGCCTCCGACCAAGAAATGGCCTGGAGTCAGAGATTGAAAGTCACCAGGATCTTCGGACATGGCGGTAAGGGGCCTCGAGTTAAGACAAGCTTCGATTCTGTTAAGCAAAGTTGTGAATTCTTCGAAAGTATAGCTCATACTTCCGGCCATTTTCTTAAAATGCGTCTTAAAACTTTTTACACCCGCTTCCCAAAGGCCTCCCATATGGGGAGCACCTGCTGGAATGAAGTGCCATGCAATTTCTTGCTGCATGTACTGAGCTAAAAGACCGTCATGAGATTCCTTTAGAAAATCTCTAAAATCTTTCTTTAGTACTTTGGAAGCGCCAACAAAGTTAGTACCATTGTCAGAATAGACCTTTGCTGGGCAGCCGCGTCTAGCGACAAAACGAGAGAAAGCCGCTAAAAAGGTGGCAGTTGACAAGTCGCTTGTGGCTTCTAGATGAATTGCCTTCGTAGCGAAACAAACAAATAAGCACACATAGCCCTTACTAATTCGACAAGATCTACCGATGTAGCTTTTTATGTCGAAAGGACCAGCGAAGTCAATGCCAGTGGACGAGAATGGACGCGAAATAACAGTTCTGTCTATTGGTAGAGCAGCCATAATTTGAGTTCTCTGTAGCTTTTTATGGACAACACAAGTCTTACAATTGTGCAGGGTTGTTTTTATCAGGTTTTTAGCACGTGGAATCCAGTATTGCATTCGTAACAGACGAATCACTAACTGGTTTCCTCCATGAAGGGAAATTTCATGAATAAAACGTACTAAAAGACGTGAAAACTGGCAGTTATATGGCAATATAATCGGATGCCTTTCATCATATGACAAAATTGGCGAAGAGGCTAATCGCCCACCAACACGCATTAATTCGTCATTATGCAGAAATGGATTCAAGCTAATAATCGAACTCTTGGCGCTGATAATATTTTTAGTTTCTAAACTATAATATTCATCAGGAAAGTTAATTTTCTGACATAATAATACGAGTCGTGTTTTTACGTGTTTAATTTCTGCGTTGTCAAGACATGTTGATTGTTTGACAAATGTAGTACGAAAACATGGATGCGTGCGATGAAGAAAACGAAAGACATAAGCTAACACTCTTAGACCTCTCGAGAGAGAAGAGAAACGCTCCAAAACGTCTTCGTATTGAGCAAAGTATGCAAGGTTTACCTTCACAGCTTTACGCTCAAGAGACGTGTCTAAAACTGCAGGTTGAGTCTTTCTTTGCCAAGACGAGCGTTCGAGTGAAAGCCATGATGGCCCATGCCACCAAAGATCGTTATCGATTAGCTCTTGGGGTGTAACGCCCCGTGTGGCTAAGTCCGCCGGGTTTTCATGTGATTCTACATGAAACCAGTTTCTTACGCCAACCTTGTCTGCTATTTTAGAGACTCTATTCGCTACAAACGTTGTCCAAGAACAAGGGGGCTTACAAAGCCAGGCAAGTACGATTGTGGAGTCTGTCCAACAATATAATCGATGCCTATCTATTTCTAGGTGTGATAACAGGGTGTCGACCATATCAGCGAGAAGTGTTGCTCCGCAAAGTTCAAGACGTGGTAATGAAATCGTCTTGACTGGGGCCACTTTGCTCTTTGCGTAAAGCAGGTGAGTGACAATGCAATCACCTTGTTGAACACGGATATAAATAGCTGCAGCATATGCCTTTTCAGAGGCATCAGAAAAGGCATGAAATTCTATCTCAGAATTGGGTGAATAACTAACATAACGAGGTATGCGAATGTTATTAATGGTTTCATAATCCATCAGAAAAGTTTGCCAAGTTTGAAAACTGTGGGCAGGAATATTTTCATCCCAATCGATTTCATCCAACCAGATACGCTGCATAAGAATTTTAGCTGTTACCACAATAGGTGCTAGCCAACCTGCAGGATCAAAAAGTTGTGCGATGACAGATAGAACCTCGCGTTTAGTGTAGGATGTTTTAATTTCTAACTGTTTGGCAGTGAAATAAAATAAATCGGAAGTGGCATTCCAACGGACACCTAAAGCCTTGGCGCAACTAGCATCTTCTAGCTTTAAAAAGTTTTCTCGCAGAAGATGCTCTGTCGGTAGGTCTGCTAAAAGGCTAGATACATTTGCAGTCCATTTACGCATTGCAAACCCGGCAGAATCTAGAGCAGCTATAAGCTCATTTCTAGCTTTAATTGCGCTTTGCACGTCATGAGCTCCAGCTAAAGCATCATCGACATAAGTAAAATGCCGTAAAATTTGCGCAGCAAGAGGATACTGCTGTTGAACATCATCTGCCAATTGCAGCATGGTTCGAATGGCTAGGTATGGTGCGCAGTTTACGCCGAACGTAACAGTTTTCAGCTCATAATCCTGAATCATATCATCAGGAGAGCTTCTGTATAGGATTCGTTGGAACGCAGACTGCTCTGGATCAACAAGGATCTGGCGGTACATCTGCTGAATGTCGCCATTGAAGACATATTTAAAAAAACGCCATTTTAATACCAGAAGCGTCAAGTCCGCTTGAAGAACTGGGCCTGAGTGCAGGACATCATTCAAGCTAACACCGTTAGAAGTTGAGCTTGACGCATTGAAAACTACCCGAACTTTCGTTGTAGTACTCTCTGGCTTCAATACCGCATGATGCGGTAAATAATAGTGAGATGGTGAAATCTCAAACTTAGGAGGCGAGACCCGTTTCATATGATCCGATTTTAAGTAATCCTTTACCACTTCATCATATTGCAACTTAAATCCTGGATTTTTAGTCAATCGAGCTTCACCACGAAGAAATTGCTTCAAAGCGATGCCTCGAGAAAATCCTAAATTTATTTCCGTAGGGTAGCCACTTTTGAATGGCAAAGTGACTATATATCGACCCTTGTCATCACGTCTTGTGGTTTTCTGATAGTTTTCTTCACAAAACTTATCAGACGCCGTTAAATGCTTCTGTTTAGGAAGTTCCTCCAACTCCCAAAAGCGAGCAATCTGTTGATCGATTGCTACTTCACTAAAGTGTGTCAAGCACGTTGTAAAGCTTGATATTTCGCTACGAGGAAGGGGCCCAGTAAACATCCAGCCGAATACAGTTTCTTGAGCCAAAAGTGATCCCAGAATATTCCTCTTAATGCCATCAAGAATTATGGCATGGTACAAATCGCCACCGATGAGTACATCTATCGGACCGCTTCTAAAGAAGTGTGGGTCAGCCAATTGTAAATTGGGCAAACTTTCACACAAAGAAGGATCAACGGAACACGACGGCAGGTTTCCAGTTAAGCGTGACAGCACAAAGGCTGTAGCTTCTATTTGGAATTGCCTGTTTTTGGGAGAACTAATGATCAAGTCACAAGCTTTTGTGACTTGCGCCGATACTGCATTATTTAAGCCCGAAACTTGAGCATTCACAGATCTCGTGGGTAACTTCAGAAGCTTCTGCAATTTTTCAGATACAAACGTACCTTCAGAGCCAGAGTCGATAAGAGCTCTGGTCGTATACGCTGATCCTAGATGGCATATGGTCACCATTGCAGTACCAAGCAATACGTGTTTGGTACTAGAAGCAAAACAAGACTGAATGTCGTTGGTAGTGGACTGTAATTGTGTAGCGTGAGATTGTGAGCTATTGTTGGAAGGGTTTGGGCGCGAATTCGGCCTGCTCGAGTCGACACTCTGAGCAGAAGGGGTTGCATTTGAGTCACGATGCAAAAGCGTGTTGTGACGCTGCTTGCACGTCATACACGTGTATTGACTTTTGCAATCGTTTGCTAAATGGGCGTTCGATAAGCAATTGATGCAAAAGTTATTTTTGCGAACAATTGTTAGGCGCTCCTTAGCATTCATTTTCAAAAAACGTGGGCACGAACGTAGCGGGTGCTGCTCTGTAGAACAGAGCTTGCAATTTGTAGGGTTAATTTTAATTTGGTAATTGTTAACCCTTTTACCAGATGAATTGCTCTGGTTTAGTCTGGAGTTGGAAGAAGAGGGCAATGAATTTGATTTCGGTACCGTGCCGGTTGAGCTGCGAATGTCGGACACGGTTTCGAGTGTTTGAAACCGATTTGTCAGAAAATTATCGAGGTCGGTCCACTTTGGAATCTGATTTTTATTCACAATGGACTGCTCCCATAAGGAGAGCGTGACCTCCGGCAATCGCGTAGAGCAAAGGTACACAAAAATTGCATCCCAATTAGAAATATCAATGTTGTGCATTTTGAGTGCAAAAATACAACCATTGATATCTCTTTGAAGCCTTTTGAGATCTGTGCCAGATTCTTTTGGCACATGTGGCAAATTAAACAGTATTTTAAGCTGGCTGTTGACCAAGATACGTTTATTCTCGTATCGGTCAGACAAATTTTGCCATGCTTGCGCAAACCCCTCATTGGTTAAGGGGGATTGTCTAACAATCTCTTTAGCTTCACCCCGAGTTTTATTATTCAGATGAAAAAGTTTTTCCACTGAAGTCAGCCGCGAGTTTGTTATATAGATGGCCGTAAACATGTCCCTAAAGGACGGCCATGAGAGGTAATCCCCACAGAAAACCTCAGTATCGCATGGTGGCACAGGCATACTGTGGCCTATTACTGGCGCAGGCTCTGGAGCAGCTGATTGCTTTGGAGTCTTCTGTTGAGAGAGCTCAGATATTTTTCCTGCTACCCGAATGTATGATTGGTAGCAGTTTTTATATTTCTTTTTTAAGGGCTCAATATCTGAATCCTCATCAGAAGCCATCTTCTCCATGCAAGCATCATACGCTGCTTTGACCTTTCTCCACTGGGCTTTAAGCTCATCACTTTCAGCTTCCAGCGAGAAAACGTCATGAGTTTCAACAAGATTAAAATCTGTTTCAAACTCCACTAGCGCTTCGCACAGACGAATAAAAGTCTTTAGTTGCGACATATTTATTTTATTTGTGTTTCTTGTAAACACTTTGACGAACTAAATTGACAATTAAAAATAAAAAAAACCAAAAAAACAAAAAAAAATTTGATAAAAAAACAACCAAAAGTACCTAAAATAAAATTGTCCCAAGAAACTTGAGAAAAGCACAATTTATATTTAAACAATATAAAATTATTTTTATTTTTGTATTTTATTGTGCACCAACAAATAAGAAAAAAATTTTTATATTGAAACAAGAAAATTGAATAAAAAAAAATTTTTGTTTTTTTTTGTTGTGTCTGTCCCACTGTGCAGCTTATTAGCACTCTCCTCTATTTTTCTAAGTCTTTTGCGCTTCGAAATGACTTAGAAAAATTTTCGCCAATATATTTTATTTTGACCGCAAAATTTGTGTCTTCGTCCCACTGTACCACCTGTGCACTCTCTTACTACTAAGACGTGCACTCAATCACAGTCGGTAAAGAGCACGACTGCGAGCGCGGCAAGTTCAATTGCAGGCTCAGCTGCGGACAAAGCACAAAACGAGTGCAAAAAAAATTGCGTGGGCGAGAGCGTAAGCCTGTGTAAAGCACCAAATGGGGGTGACTTCTGCAAGCACAAAGCCTCGCTTTTAGCTTTGAACAATGCGTATATCGCACAAAGCGTAAAAGGAAAATATTGCGCTCCCACTGCAGACACTACAAATTGTTATTGTAGCTGCCTTAAACAAAGAGTCCAAATGGGAGCTCACTAAATGTTTTTGGCAAGGTCACAAATTAAAACACAGCTTAAATATGCACAAAACAAATATGTATTTATATACCAATGTATTTTTCTAAGATCGCGCACTTTTTGTAAATAAAATTGTATATATGTAATTTTTGGCGGCAAAGCAAAAATTGTACTGTATTTATGTACAAAAAAGAAACAAATGCCAAATCAATATATACAATTTTATAACGACGAAAAAATTCACAACTTGAACAGAAAATATCAAAAAAAAACCGCGCGAATGAATTTTCCGAACCGAGCTAATGTCACTTTTTTCCAAAATAATTAAATAATTAGAATAAAAAATCCTACCTTATTTTTCCCAAAATTTGCTTGGTGTTGATTATATTGCAGATTATTATGTTGCAGATGTTGTTGATGCTGCAGATGCTGTTGATGCTGCAGAAATTGTCTATGTGCTTTTTTTTTTTTTTTTAAAAAAAGCTAAGGCTTTATTTTTAGTTAGTTTAACAAATGTTGTTTTGTTTTTTTTTTTTTTTTTTTTCACGCTCACTCGCACTTTTTTATTTTTTATGTGAAAACTTTCAATTGTTTGTTTTTTAACTTTTTATTTTAATGTTCGCGGGTTTTTGCAATTGCACAAAAAACGGCTCGCGAAGGACCAATGAATCTCTCTAATTCGCTTGAGATTCTACTCACTTTTTTAAATAAATATAAAAAGTTAAATTTGGGGGCGCGCACTAATAACTTTCTTGAATAAATAAAAAACTCGCGGATGGTGGTGAACTATAAAAGACCGTGGTCAATTTATTAGTAATAAGCTTAAAACTAACAACTTTAAAACAAAGGCAGCGAGAAGCGCTGCCCAAAAGAAAGAAGGAAATATATGCATATATCAGAGCGGCAGCAACGGGCAACCACCAGTGGCGTTAACAACTTGAATTCAATTTCTTGTCTTCTTTCCTTGTTTTCTTAAAAAATAAAGCGAGACAGGTAGCAAGCAAACTGAATATTAACAAATTTGCATTAGCTCCTTGTTCCACTTAAACGACATTTTTGGCTATAAAAATATATTATTATTAAAAATATCTACAAAACCTCATTAAATAACTCACACACAAATTTTACTGCAACTGCAGTCTAATAAACTCACATTGATATGCGAAAAATAAAATAAAAAGTACTGTCAACAACGCGAAAATAACAAAAGGAACACGAAAAAATTGCCGGTACAGCTTCAAGTTTTTCTCCCCCTTCCGTCGCTTCCGATGTGCGGCGAATTGCCTACAAACTCTGAAACTTGACTTCAAGTCTTGATCAATGTAAAATTGGTCTTGGTATACGTGGTATATATGTGTGTGTGTATATTTTGTACTTATTAATTATCCACAAAAGAAATGAAAAGTTAGCACTCAGTTTGTTTGTCACATAGGCACTTGATATTAAATTATTTTCAATAAATAATTTTACCAATTCGCGAGGGTGTTAATTCGATTTTTTTAATAAAAACGCGAATTCTCAATTTAATAGATTGGACCACTGTACCGACGGCACTTTTTAAATTAACTCATTAAAGCACGCCCATAGAACGGCTCGTACGATTTCGATGCAGTTCTGTAATATGTGTCTGGGGAACCATAGAAGTTGATAGAAAAAATAAAAAAAATTTACCTGAGCACACACCTGAAATATGACATGGGTATGGGTACAGGTGAAATTTCCAGGAATGTCGAAAAATCGCTGTTGGTTTTTTTACTTCCATAGAAGACACCTTAGGCTACCTGGAAAAGGTGCGTGTTTTCTGTTTTTTCCATTTTCCTATTTTTGACAGCAATTTTCCTGACAATTTTCGACACAAAAAACTTAGATTTTTACCTGTGATGTTTCACCTGTCAAATTAAAGGTAAGCCGAGGAAAATTTGCATATTTACATATTTTTTTTTGTTTTGACCCATTTTTTCTCTTTACTATAAAATTGTCCCAATATCTCTAATCTAGCCCGCGCTAGAATTTTTTACGTGCCAACACTTTTTTCGTATGGACTTCAAATGTTTTTTCAATAAAAAATTAAGCGCGATAAAATGATAAAATTCTGCACAGCGCACTGTTTTGTTTCACGTCTTCATTTATTCAGGTATATGTATAACTATATGTATGTCAGAGCAAAATGCAATTAATAGTGCGCAAAATCTCGGCTACTCTAGGTTTTAGTACTCAAGGTTTTGCCGGATATTAAGCGATTAGCGCCTTGTTTTTATTTAACAGATTTTTTTTTTAACTAATCTCTTAAATGCTCTTAAATCTCTTAATCCCTTTAAATGCGAAAGCATTGCGTTAATTCGGAAGACAGGTGATAGTTAGTTGGAGGGTGGAAAGATGGAGTAGTGACGGTGAAGATTTGCTTTAAACTGACACAGATCAAAACTGCCGGGGAACACGCTCACAGGGAGATTATTTCACAGTCTTACCGTGCGACTAAAAAACGAATTATCTCGGTAATGCGTGGTTTTATTGGGCACCGATGCAATGGTAAAGGGATGGGCTTGAAAAGCTGCCCGAGTAGACCTTGGAAATACACGAACTGGTGGCGTCAGGCCATGTACCTTACTTACTTAATTACTTAGGTGGTCGTAACAACCCATGTCCGGATTTCGACAGACCTCATCAGCTCTCGCCAGGCGCCTCTGCTTTGCGTGCGCCTTCTCCAATCGGATACACCAAGTGCGGTTAGGGCTTCCTCAGCCTGGTTCATCCATCGGAGGCATGGTCTCCCTCGTCGTCGTTGACCAGCGACCCTCGCCTCGAGCACCTTTTTCGTTGGAGCTTCGTCGTCCATACGATGGACATGACCCAGCCAGCGTAATCGCTGCACAGTTATACGCCGAACTACGTCAATGTCTTCGTAGAGCTCATACAGCTCGTGGTTCATTCGGATGCGATAGTCATCGCCGACTCGAACAGGACCGAAGATTTTGCAAAGAACTTTTCTTTATAACACCCCCAGAGCGGCTGCGTTAGTTTGCGAAACTACCCATGCCTTAGCGCCATAAAGCAGCACAGGTAGAACGAGCGTCTTGTAGAGTGTTAGTTTTGTCGATCGAGAGAGGGCTCTGGAACTTAGTTGCTTACTGAGCCCGTATGTAACCAACATTACGCCGATGCCCAAGAGAACTCAGGGGAGATAAAATGTTTTCATATCCTATCATATATATCGCACGTCTTTGAATTCGGTCCAAAAGCTCCAAATAAGATCTCGAAGCTCCTGCCCAAATGTGCGAATTGTACTCCATTTTAGGCCTTATATAAGAGGTATAGATCATTCGAAGATCAGATGGGGTGAAGTAAGCTTGCACCGTTCTAAGAAACCTAGGCACTTGGCCGCTTCTTTCGACACATGGAAAATGTGATCATTCCAACGATGGTTTGATTGTATCGACATGCCCAGAACGTCAAAAGCATATGACTCCAAAAGATCCACACCATTCATATTCAAGGGAGCTAAGGGGCAGTTCATCCGCTTGTGGGTTAACAGGCAACACTGGGTCTTGCTTGCACTGAACTCTACTTTATTAGCAAGACCCCACTCGAGATTTTTTTCAAGTCATTAAGAAGTGTGCCATTCATATTTTGCCTCTTACTCTCAATCTCCAAAGAACTCGGGCGTTTTTTGAAAAAATATGAATGACAAATGCTGCTGTCGTCCGCAAACGAATGAATTGGGTTATGAGTCAACGACAGAAGGTCGTTGATAAAAACCAGAAACAAAGTTGGCGATAGAACTGAACCCTGCGGTACTCCTGCGTTGATAGCGTGCTACCTGGACGAAATGCCGTCGATTACGACACGAATAGTTCTATCCTTAAGAAAGCACGTGATCCACCGAGCAAAGTTACCACCGACACCGTATACAATTAGTTTGGAGACGAGTGCTTTATGCCACACTCGGTCAAACGCCTTTGAGATATCCAGAGCAACAACCCTGCTCTCACCGAACAGGTGAACGCATTGGTTCCATTTTTCTGTAAGGAACGCCATAAGGTCACCAGTAGACCGAGCCCTACGAAAACCATATTGACGGTCACTTAGCAATTCGTTGTGCTCCAGATAGTTCATTAGGTGGACGTTTATTACGCTCTCCATAACTTTGGAAAGCGTAGAGCATATCGCAATGGGTCGGTAGTTTGCAGGATTCGTGGCATCGCCCTTTTTAATTTAACTGCAGACCATTGGGACAGCGAAGCAGCAGCGATGACGGCGACGACAACAGCACAGTAGCAGCAGTGACAGCAGCAACGCAGCAGCAGCAGCAGCGGTGACAACGGCAACAAAAGCGCAGCAAAACTGCAAAGAAATGGCGGTTGGCAACTAATTTGGCTGACGCGATTTATCGAAAACTTTATAAAATTTTAAGCGAAACTTCCGCGAATCAGCTCACCAACTAAAGTTATAATTTTTAATAAATTAACACGATTAACAATGTCCCTGCTCGGGAGCTATGAAATTTCTTAATAGTTTTTAAGTGTAATTGTTATTCGAGTAACTTGTGAGATTGTAATTAATGATTTTTCGATGTTCAATGTTCTCTGTTAACTTATTTGTTTAGACACTTGTTAAACGCGGGTATTTAGATGAGCTCCGAAAGTAAAATCAACTGTACGCTTAATAGTTAGATTTCAAGTGAGTTTTAATTATAAAAATTCAAAGCTTAAACCTAATACAATAAAAAAAAGAAGCAGAAGAGCAGATAGATAGAGAGACAATTCAACGAAAAAAGAGTTGCTGAGATGTAGAAAAGAAAGGAGCTTAATACTAAAATTCAATTTATCAGGTTGGCAACTAAGTAATTGCGGATTTTTTTTTAGAAAATAAAAGACAATTTTTTCATGGAACGAATAAACTTTATTCTGTAATGTATTGTCCATTTTCAGCAATGACCTTTTGCCATCTTTCAGGTAGCATCATAATTCCACCTTCATAAATCTTCTGGTTTTTATCAGCAAAAAACTGAACCAGGTACGATTTGACATCATCATTATTATTGAAAGTTTTACCTTTCAAGGTTTTGCAAAGATCGAAATAAATGGTAATCAGATGGTGCAAGGTCTGGACTATATGGTGGATGGGCAAAACATCCCAACCAAGCTCCAATAATTTTTGCCGAGTGACCAAAGATGCTTGTGGCCTTGCATTGTCATTGTGGAATACAACACCTTTTCGATTTGTCAATTCGGGCCGCTTTTCTTCAACTGTATTATTCAATTTTGTAAGTTTTTTAATGTAGACATCTGAATTGATCGTTCGGTTGTAATCCCACGGAACTGATAACATAACTTTCTTTTGATGAATATCAGCTTTTGATGTTGTTTGAGCTGGTTCACCTGGCTTGCTCCACGATCTTTTCCGATTGACATTGTTGCAAACAACCCGTTTACAAACAATCGTTTTAAAAATGGATAATTTTCATTACGTTTCTTTAACAAATCGCAGATGTTAATGCGTTGTGTTAAATGATTTTCTTTCAGTTCATGAGGAACCCATATATCGAGTTTTCGTACATAGCAAAGTTGTTTTAAGCGATTTTCAATGCATGTATGTGATACATGAAGCTCCTCTGCAATCTCACGTGTTGTACTGTGACAATCCGAATCGATTATTGCTTTGATTTGGTCGTCATCAACTTAACAGAACGAAATTTGGCAAACCAATTTTGACACTGCCGTTTTTTTAAAGCTTCGTCACCATAAACAGCACATAACTTTTTGAACTTTTTGTGAGCTTGCGTTTCGTTTTTTCCTTTCCGGAAATGAAAAAGCAAAATATGACGAAAATGTTCGTTTTGATTTTCCATTTTTCAACAGACGCCAAACAAAAACTACACAACCGATCAAAAACAATTTTTTTACTGATTTACAGTTGAAGTACCAACTATCAAATAACAAAATGTGTTTGACATTTCGATTACGTCAGCAAACCTAAAAATTCAACTAAAGCCATCTATGAGTGAAATCCGCAATTACCCAATACTTATATATTAACAATTCATTCCTTAAAACTACATGAAAAATAATGATGAAATAATCAAACACTTACCATCGGCAACTGTACTAAAAATGGGCGTGGTGGTACTTCATCACGCCCACTTTTAAGAAATCATAAAAATCTAAATGGTTGAACGGATTTCGCTCAAACTTAAAACGTGTATTACTACTTGGGCCCTAGATTAGGTTATTGCATACTTAGTTTTAACCACGCCCCCTTTCACCGCCCGCAAATCAATAAAAATGCAATATTTCCGGCTGTTTCGATTTTATGAGACCCAAATTTGGTAATTAAGTTTGTATTTTTCGGCAATTGTACCAAAAATGGGTTTCCACGCCCTCTTTCTCCGTCCAGAAATCAATGAAAATACTATATTTCAAGCAGTTTTGTTAGTATAAGACTGAAATTTGGTAGTTAGGTTTGTATGCTTACCGTCGGCAACTGTACTTTCAATGGACAAAGAAATCATTAAGACTCCAAAACTTCTGGGCCGATTGCGCTGAAATTTTGGCAGTAGATTGTTTTCGAAAACGAGATGGTTTACAGGAAAATGTTTGCCACACCCCCTTTTACCGCCCATAAATAAAAATGTATGTTTTGGTGGAACGTCCGTGGCGAAGCCGCGGACCACTGGGTCCTGCTAGTTAAAAAATAAATTTCACATTAAAAATCAAAGGGGTGGCCTTGTTTTTTCAATGACAGTAACAGTTTTTAAACTGAACCCATCTGTGGTATGTGAAATAGAAATTGCAATTTTTAATATAATTTTTTTTACAACAAAAACAGCTTGTGCGATTTTTCGAAAAATTTAAATATTATTGACCTTTTTATAAAAAAACTAAAAAAAAAAATGTAAATGCTCAGCTAACGGCACTGTTAAAATAATTTGATTCAAGTACTACTATAGATATTTACATCTAAAGTACACATTTTAAATTTCTGATCTATTTTTTCATTCTTCAGTAATTATGTAAAAAGTACATATTTTGTATAAAAGCCCTGTAAAATACAAACTTTTTCCCATCAAATATCTACACAAATTTTTAAATGAAACATAAGTGAAAATAAAACATTTGAGGCTATGTGCTTTTAACCAATTTTGTACCAGCGGTCATTTAATCTTGATCACGAACTTTTGCCGTTTTTCATAAAATAATTAAAAATAATAGTTAGTGCGATTAGATTAATTTTTGTAATTCATAACTAAGATTGGCTTCCGAAATGAACTTTTTTTACCCTCTCTCCCCTTTCTTATGTGGTCCCCTTCTTATGAGTCGGCATAAAACATGTAGGTCCAGTTCTCGATCATTTGTGTGCAAACATTTCACATCACACACAACACAATTGATCATAAGAAGCTCGGTCAAAGTCTTTTCAAGGGTTGAAATGGCCATTTCGTTTTTTTTTTTAATCTCTCCCCTTTCTTAAGTCTCACCTTGAAAGACACACAAATGGATTTCTTTTTTTTTAATAATTAATTATAAAACTTGTATAAAAAGTAGAAATAAAACAAAAAGTTATTCATTTAAATTATTGTTATTGCTTTAAATCAATTTAATATATACAAACTAGTTATTACAGCTCCCCAGCTGATTGCCTGACAGTTGGGATAATTAACGTACTAGATGCAGCGTTACCGTTGGCCGACTAAAGTGGCAAAAAATACCCTTTTTCGAATGCCCTGCCCCTAAGAGACGACTTTCACACAACACAATTCATTGCTTGCTCGTGATGGGCGAGAAAAAAATTATATGTTTTGAAAATATTTGTTTAAAAATAAACACTAGTTTCGACTTTAGGTTCGCATAGCTCTTTTAGTTGTGATTTTATATCAAAAAATTTAACTGATTTTTCAAAAAGCTATTAAATAATTGGTAATTGGAGTAAAAACCCCAACCCACACAATTTTGTACTCGCCTCATTACAGACAATCAGCACGTCCGAGGTTATGCGAAAATTCTATTGAAATATTATTAATTTTTACTTTAATTTTTTACTTTCACTTTTATAAATTTTTAGTTAATTTTTTTTTTGAGTTAATACATACTTTAGAAACATTTTACTGTTTGATTCACATTGCCCCTTTTTATTTTTGAAATCCCCTTTTTTTGCCATCTTTTAAAATTTGTCAACGGATGTAGTCACTAGATGTAGTTACAGTGGCTCCAAGCCAAAGTCGGACACCATAGAAAAAATATTTCCTGGCAAAATATATTTATACTAAAGAAAGTTTAAAAAAAAAACGCTTATGGTTTTTGAATACACTGTTTTGTACACTGTCTGAAACAATAAATAAAATTTTTAAAAAAATTCATTGGAAGAAAATAATTATGCTTATATACAAATAGTAGTAAAATCAATGCGCAAACTAAACTCGGACAGTAGCAAGAGTGCATTAAATAAATGCAACCATGCATGAGAATCGCAACCAACTTCAAGTAAACTGGAAGTTTAACAACGAGCGCTATTTTCTACAACAGTTTTTTGTATTAAATTTGAAAAAACCTTGTAAATTAAAAATGCCTAGACAAAGAGGTCAATGGAATAGGTCAAGGTGTAATAGTAATTATATAGTGGAAAATTTAAAATTTTGTTAAATCGTTTGTATTAAAAACTATTAAGAATTGTATTTATGTGTTTTTAAAAGAAAAAAATTAATTTTGTTTAGTGTTCTTTTAGTGATTACATAATTTATGTTATTAAGGCGGTCTTCTCATTGAGCAACTTTTTTTTTTTGACTTTTTTTTTGCATTTATTTATAGCTTGGGTAGTTGTGAATATACCCCTAAAAGGATTTTTAGAAATTCGAAATACTTTAGAAGATACAGCCTTTTTAGTGAAGCAAGGTCTTCGTCAAAATGAGCTATAAAAAAATTACTTCAAACTTTAAACGCGTTTATCTCGAACCCACGTTTTTCGAACTGGCGGCCATGATATCTCCAGTTCAACTGATCCGATTTTCATGAAACAAAGTGGAATCGACGCAGAATTGTCACCATTCTCGGGTGAACCTCGACCATAATTTTAAAAAATTTTTTACTATTTTTTTTTTACACTAAACTACAAAAAAAAAACCCGAAATTGAAATTTTTTTTTTGAATGGCCGCCATTTTGTCAAAAAAAATCACAAAATTAAGCTTGAGGTTCACCCGAGAATTACATCTATACTGATTATAACCCCGTTTTGTTTTTTCATTTCAGACGCTCCGGAGACCCGGAATCGTGGCCGCCGTGACGACACCTTTTTTTTTCACCACCAACTTTGAAGTCTCATTACTTTTTGAACAGCCCACGTATCGAGGCAAAAAAATTTTTTTATTTACTTTGAACCTTTTGTAATACAATAAATAAAAAAGTTTTCAATTATTCTTTGCGTTTTCAAATAAGAATTTTTTTAAAAAGGGTCCACAAAACGGGTTTTGAATGAGAAGACCGCCTTAATATAGAACAGTTTTTGTTGGACTTCACACAATCTAGTGTTTGTATGCCTAATTTTTTCTATTCCTCTTTGTGCGGTGTTTGTTTATCTGTTGTGCAGTGAGAGTCTCTAGTGTTGTTATTGTGCTTAACACTTTGTGTACGCTGCATTTAACTGTGCCAACCCTGAAAGCACATTTTACATTTAAAAACGCTCACAAAATAATTTAAATTTTTTTTCCAATGGATTATTTTTCTGAACTTATTTCTCTGAACGAGCAATGCAAAAGCCAGAATATTCTGTACCCTATGTTCAGCTGTTCTGGCCCATGTGAGCGAATGTTCCATGCTTCTTGTGCTGGTATTTCTAAATCGTGCCTTGACGATTTAATGTCAGTCCGATCTGGTCTTCGCTGGTATTGTGCTCCGTGCAGGGCCCTTTCCCCGGATGAACTCTATTCTAAAATAAAGCTTTTTGGGGAAAGCCTTAACTTATTAAATAATAACTTCAGAGAAATTGTTTCATTTTTTAGAGAAGTTAGTGCCGCACCCACTACCAGCGTTTCTGATGAAATTTCTGTTCAGGATAACATTTCGGTTCCTTCGTCCATGACTGCTTCTTCCGGAATTTTGTCAGTTTCATCAGAAAAAGACCCTAAAAGCTATAAAAGAAAGAGGAAAAACAAAAACAAAATAAGCGTCGGAAGGCGTCCTCCAGACCTTCCAAGGCAGAGCAGCCCTCAGCAATGCCATCAGAAAATAATAATACGGTGATTTCTTATACACCTTCTTCTATTCCTCCATTGACTAGTAGTCTAAATACGATTTCAACTACGCCTAACAGTCATTTGACTTTAAGAGCAGTTTCGAGGACCAGAAATGTTTTCATTTCACGTCTTCAGCCCGACACATCAATAGAAAATATATTGACGTTTGTCAGGCAATCCAAGTTAGTTAACTCAAATGCATTCTGTTCATGCAAAAAATTGGTAATAAGCCTTCCCATGCTTCTTTTATTCTAACAGTTGCAGCCGAAGATTTTACAACTGTTCTTAAATCTAATTTGTGGGGCGATAATATTCTTGTTACTGAGTTCAAGCCAAAAAATAAGTCTAAAAGGGTGACTCAAAACTAAATAGGCTGTCCCTTTACTATCAAAATGTAAGGGGACTACGTTCTAAGACGCAGAGCTTATTTCTATCAACTCAAAATTGCTCTGAGGATATTATCGCGTTAACAGAAACGTGGCTGAACGGAAGCATTACTGATTTGGAATTGTTTGACAATAGTTTTCAAGTTTTTAGAAATGACAGATACACTGACAATATTTTTTCTGTCGGTGGTGGTATCCTTTTGGCTGTAAGGAACTGCTTTGTCAGTTTTATTGTTGACATTCCCTGCTCTTCTAATATTGAACTAATTTGCGTTAAAGTTATACATTGTAACTCTAATGTATATGTTATTAATGCATATGTTTCTCCTAAGAGTAGTGTAGAGGTCTATGCAAGCCTAGCGGAGTGCATAGATTACATAATTGATTTACTTGACGTTAATGACGACATTTTATTATTGGGCGATTTTAATCTACCTGATTTAAAATGGCATTCTTCTGACGATGATACGTACTATTGTGCATCTAATTCGAAGACCCGCCAAGAACATATATTTGTTGATAATATATGTTCAGACTTACAACAAGTGAGTTGTATTTATAATAGTCTTGAAAGACTTCTTGACCTGGTCTTAACTACAGACAGTAACAATGTTGTTGTTAAGAGGGCCTTTCATGCTCTAACTACTGTTGATGAATATCATCCACCATTGAGTATTTGGTACAAATCCGACAGAGCAAATATAGTAAATTCTAATTCAGCAGATAAGCTTTATGAATTCAATTTTAAAAAAGCTGACTTTTTGAAGTTGAATCAGTTGCTTCATGGTAAACTTAATGCAATTTTAGAATATATAAAAGGAAATTGCCTTGATTACTCCATACATTTTTTTTATATGGAACTCTTTGTTGTGTTTTCTCAATCAGTACCTTATAGTCTCAAATTTGCGAGGAATTCTGCGTACCCGTGGTACACAAAGGATTTAAAGACTCTTCGCAACAACAGGAATAGGGCATGGAAGAAATATGTCTGTAGCTTAGGCTCAAACGACCTAGAAACTTACAAACGTTTGTTTCTGGAATTTGAAAATCGCTCAGCTACATTATATCACGAATATTTAGATAATGTTAAGCTGAGAATATTGACAGATCCAAAGAAATTTTGGGGATTCGTAAACACAAAGAAGAAATCTGATGGATTTCCTTCTTCATTTAGAACTCCTGAGGGATTTACTGACAATCCCGTCAAAATTTGTGGCCTATTCGCCAATCTTTTTAAAGAATCATTCTGTTCAGATTTTTTTTACTCCTGATGGAGAGTACTTTGAATATATGAATTCCGAACCCAGAGTATCTTTGGAACATATATCCTTCACTCCAGAGGATATTTTAATGTATATTAGATCGATCGATGAGGAGTTTGGTGCTGGACCTGACGGTGTTCCTGCCGCAGTGTTAACACAATGCGGTTCCGTTTTGAGTCAACCACTTTCTTTATTATTCAATAAATCTATTAACGAAAGTTATTTTCCACTTTTTTGGAAAAAATCATTTATAAGTCCTATTTTTAAAAAGGGTTGCAGGAACGAAGTCAGTAACTATAGGCCTATCGCTAAGCTCTCGTCGATTCCAAAACTTTTTGAGCGGATGGTGTATGATCGGGTGAAAATTCACTGTGGGGAAGTCATAACAACTCGTCAGCATGGTTTTGTGAATGGCAGATCCACTGTGTCTAATCTTCTCGATTTTACAACATTCTGCTTAAATTCTATTGATTCTGGTAACCAGGTCGATTGTGTTTACACTGACTTTAGTAAGGCCTTTGATAAGCTACCACACAATCTAATCTTATTTAAACTTGAGTTAATGGGATTTCCACAATATTTTGTGAACTGGATTAAATCGTATTTGGTGGAGCGATCTTATCAAATACGTTTCCGAGGCGCATTGTCTTCTGAATTTATTGCTGGATCAGGTGTTCTTCAGGGTAGTCACCTTGGTCCTCTTCTGTTTATTTTAGCTATCAATGATGTAACTCATGTCATTGAACACTCTCATCTGCTTATTTATGCCGATGATATGAAAATATACAGAACGATTAATTCTAGAGATAATTCAGATCTACTCCAGTCTGATCTAAAATCCTTTGAAGTTTGGTGTTCTAAAAATAATATGTTTTTAAATCCAGATAAATGCCAAACTATGACCTTTTCGCGAAAAAGGAATAATTTTATTTTTGATTATAAGATTAAAGATACTGCCTTGAGTCATGTAGACACCGTCAAAGACCTAGGTATATGCATGGATTCTAAGCTGTCGTTTAACATTCATATTGATAATATTTGTACAAAAGCATCTTCAATGCTTGATTTTGTAAAACGCTGGGCCAAAGAATTTAATAGCATGATTACAACTACAACGTTGTATTATGCAATCGTGCGTCCTCACTTAGAGTATGCAAGTCAAGTTTGGTCCCAAGTTACAATGTGCATGTTGATCGAATAGAAAGAATCCAAAAACGTTTTGTTCAGTTTGCTCTAAGGGGCTTAAGTGGAACTGACATATTAGACCTTCGTTCTTATGAGGATCGTTTAAAACTATTAAAAATGCAGTCTTTAGGTGATCGAAGGAAATCGGCAGATATCGTATATTTACACCAGCTCATAACAGGTGTATTCGATTCTCCAGAACTTCTTTCTCACATAAATTTTAACACTAACCGTAGAAGCAGTAGAAACGCTAACAACTTAATTTATTTGCCATTTAGTAGAACAAATTATATGGCTACTGCTCCTTTAAGTCGCATGAGTTCCTTTGTTAACAATTGTAGCGTTTTTGATGTTAATTTGTCAAAAGGTCAACTCAAAAGTAGATTAAAATTAGTTGTGTAAATAGATCTATGTATACGCATGGTTAGTTGTTACGTCTTGTGTTGTCCCTGAGCCCAACCCATTTATTGGTGGGTAAATTTTTCCCACATTAACTTGTTTGTGGTCACGGGTATCCATAACATTGATATTTTCAATGATTACTGGGTAGTGGCTTTAGATGGGTTAATGCTGAGGAAGTGCGATATAGCTGTAGTAGCTGAACTCTATTGTTATTGCATGTCAAACGAGTATAAAGCTTAGAAAATTGGTCTTAAACCACTACAACGATTGAAAATCTGTGCGCGAGATAGCTTAAATTGTGGGCAGAAGTCTTTCTACTGTGCATGATATAATTACGCGCCTTAAAATAAATAAGCGGGTAGGAACAAGCCTAAAACTGCCCACAATAAGATTTTTTTGAATCGGATTAGCGGCATTTGTTGCGTAAAGTTAAAGCTAATCCCTTTCTTAGTGCACCGAAGCTAGCTATCATGGCTGAAAATGAGTTGGGAAAGAAGTCCAGTGCCTCAACTATAAGAAATATGGTTCACAAGGCTGATCTTAATTCTTCTTCTTCTTGACTTCTTCATTCTGGAAAAACGTTTTGTTTACCGACGAAAGTAAATTAGACGTTTTTGGGTCCGATGGAAAACCTTATGTTTGGAGAAAGCCGAATGAGGAACTGGAAGACCAACTGTCAAACATGGCAGCGGATCGGTTATGGTTTGGGGTTCATTTTCAGCTGCTGGACCAGGATCTTTGCATTTCATTGAAGGGATAATGAATCAGGATGTTTATCTTGACATTCTAAAAGAAAATTTACCAAAAAGAGTTGATGAACTTGATCTTCTTGATGATTGACATTTTTATCAAGACAATGATCCAAAACACAAAGCTTATAGAGTGCGATCTTGGCTACTCTATAATAGTCCCCATATCATGGAAACACCACGCCAAAGTCATGACATCAATCCAATCGAAAATTTGTGGGACCATCTTTACACAAAAGTTCGAGAGCACCCCGTTTCCAGCAAAAATGAGTTGAAAACAAATCTTACCACAAGAATGGGAAAAAATCCAACCTAGTTTTTGTGAAAAATTGGTCAAATCAATGCCTAACCGATTAAAGATGGTTATAAAAAATAATGACCACATGAAGTACTAGTTTTAAGAAAATGTTTCATTATTCTAAAAAAATTGTTCATTGTCCGAGTTTGGCTTGTGCATATATTTTCATAATAATTTCTGTTTGACGTAAATATTTAACTATACTGAATTGAGTTATATTTTTTGTTTTCTTGTTTTGAAAGTATAATAAATAAGTTGTTGAAAAACTATTTTACATTTTTATCTACTTGTTTTAGTTAAAATATTTTCATGAGGAAAAATGTTTGCGATGGTGTCCGACTTTGGCTTGGAGCCACTGTACGTGTCAACATTTTTTTGTTTACACTTTTGCCACTTCCGCAAATTCACGCAATATTTGCAGCATTCTTTTTGCAAGATTACATCGAATAGTTGTGTTTCAATTGCTTATTCTAAAAAGAAATGTAGGGAATTAAATATATAAGTACAAGTAATATTTTGGAAATAATTGAGAATTGGAGTGATGATGACGATAGTGAAAAACAATTGGATAATTAAACCAATGCTTTGTGCTTATCTCAGCCTAACGTTGACAAAGTTTCAGATAAAGAGCCTGTCATAAAAATTTTAAATAATGTTGGTTGGTTGGTTAGAGTAGTGATACTGCTACAGGCAGTATCCAATTAGCTCCATTGAGCAGTTTTTGTGCCACAACGCAATCCTGTGCGTTGACGTGTGACGTAGGAAGGTTAAGGTGTATCCGTTATAACCACCCAGTTCTGTTTAGGAATACAAGGAGGTCGTTGATTTTTAGAGTTGAAAGTTTCTCTAGATTGGCGAAGAAGGGTTTCCCCAGTGTGCTTAATCTACATCTTGCCAATGCTGGGCAAGCACATAGAAAGTGGGGTAACGTTTCCCTTTCGTTAGGGTCGTTGCAGCTGCGACAGTGGGGGTTAAAGGGTAATCCGATTCTTTCTGCATGCACGCCAATGCGCCAATGCCCGTGCTGATTGCCGTGACTCTTGCTATATCAATTCGGGATCTTGTTAGCAGTTCGCGAGTTTTTTCTAGATTGTATGAGGGCCACATTTTTCTTTCTGTTGAATAGGTTGTCAAACTACTCCATCTGCGATTAGCTATGTCAAGGTAGTGCAAGAGCACCCTCCCTTTACTGCGTTCAGTGGAAATGAAACTGACTCTGCTCTTGAAGCATCGAGGGAAGAGCCCAACCTGGCCAATTCGTCCGTCTTTTCATTACCACAAATGTTCCTGTGGCCGGGAACCCAGATTATAGTAATGTCAAGCATTCGACTTAGTCGGGCTAGTTCCTCCTTACACTGCCTTGCAAGCTCGGAGTTGGATCTTATTGCAGCTAATACTCTAATAGCAGATTGGCTATCCGACACGATTGCTGCTGTTAGTGTTGGCACATCTTATTGTCCGACAAGCTTCCCTTATCGCTAAAAGTTCCGCATGTAAGACACTGGCTGAGTCCGGAAGGCGGAAGGAGTTGGATACAATCAGTTTCCTGAATATATACCCGCTCAAACTCCACAACCCATCTTGGACCCATCACTGTAGAAGGTGACGTCATAAACAGCATCCGGACCTCCACAGCGCCATTCCGCTCGGGTCGGGTATTTGCTAGTAAATGTTTTAGTGAAGTCATGGTTGGGATTTCATAGTCCGTGCTGCTGTTTGCTAGGCCTGAAGGTAGTAAACTAAGGATTTTCGCGTGTCCATAAAGTTTATATCTCCAACTGTTAGACTTCTTTGGATGCAGTTAGTTTAATGTTTACGTCTTTTGGTAGTAGGTGGGTCAAAACGTTCAGTGCATCCGTTGGGCATGTCCGGATTTCCCCAGTGACGCCTGTACATGCAGAACGCTGAACCCTGGATAGTTTACTAATATTTATGCTTTAGTCAGTGCAGGCCACCACACACGTGCTCCATATGTAAGAATAGGACGCACTTCTGTGGTGTAAAGCCATAAGAGTATTTTTGGCTTAAGACCCCATCTTTTGCCAAATGTTTTTTTGCAGAAGGCTATGCAGGCCTTATTAACCCTATGCTCAATGTTTGTTTTCCAGCTGAGTTTCGAATCCAGTGTGACTCCCAGATACTTAGCGCTGCTGGATATTAAAAGTGTTTGACCGTTTAATCAGTTCTGTAAAGAGCATCAGTTCTGTTTTGCTAGGACTTAGTCCTAAGCCGCACCCGGCAGCCCAGTGACTGATTTTGTCCAAAGCTCCCTCTATGATTTCGCTGATAACAGAGGGAAAACAGACCAGATACCATTACAACAACATCATCCGCTACCACTTTGATTCCGCTGTTGTTAAGTTAATTCAGCACTTCGTTCATAGCTATGAGCCAGAGAAGGGGAGATATCACTCCTCCTTGAGGTTTTCAGTCCAGTGACTGATTTTGTCCAAAGCTCCCTCTATGATTTCGCTGATAACAGAGGGAAAACAGACCAGATACCATTACAACAACATCATCCGCTACCACTTTGATTCCGCTGTTGTTAAGTTAATTCAGCACTTCGTTCATAGCTATGAGCCAGAGAAGGGGAGATATCACTCCTCCTTGAGGTGTACCCCTAACTACAATACGAATCTAGTAAGTTGGCTGTTTCCAAGGTGCTCTTGGATAATTCTATAGCTAAGCATGGATACAATCCAGTTCCTTACAGGTGATTCCACACCTATTTCTGTGAGAGAGTCGTGAATAGCCGTAGTATGAATGTTGTTAAACGGTCATTCAATATCAAGAAAGGCAAAGAGAAGAGTGAATTGTTTGAAGTAGAGAGATCTCTCAAAGTTTATAATAACCTCATGCAGAGCCGTTTCAGTCGATCTCCCCTTGAGGTAGGCATGTTGTGCTGTAGATATGGAGGTTCTGCTGAGAGTGTCCCTTAGATATAAATCTAGAAGCCTCTCTAATGTTTTTAGAACGAACGATGAGAGACTAATTGGTCTGAAGTCCTTAATGGATTCATGACCCCTCCTCCCAACTTTCGAGATAAAGATTACCTTGACTTTCCTACAGCTCCTAGGAGTACAGATAAGTCGTATACAGTTAAGTCGTATACAGTTTGTGAATATTTTTATGAGCAGTGGCGAAACTAGCTCCTGAATTTTTTGCAGCATTGCCGGTATTATGCCATCCGGGCCTGGGGAGTTGTAGGGTGAGAAGCTGTTTATAGACCACAAGATCTTTTCTTTTGTGATAATATGGTCAGTGAGGCTCCTCGGGACACTTACCAATGTTTCCCTACGTGAGGATTCATCACTGCTATCTGTACATCCTGGAAAGTGTGTTTTAATTAGGTGTTCCAATGACTCCTCCGTGGATTCCGACCAAGTGCCATCCTCTTTTTTTATAAAGGTAGGGCTATAGCGCCCCTTAGATAGGATCCTGCTCAGTCTTGCCGACTCCTCAGGGTTGTCAATTTATTGGGTGTATTTTTCCCAAGATCGCTTTTTTGAGTCACGGATAGCTTTCTTGTAAGTATTTAGGACTTCTTTGTACGGTTGCCAGTTTTTCAATCTGTGGCATTAATTGAAGGTTCTTCTGGCGTTTTTCCTTAGGTCAGAGAGATCCCTACTCCACCACGGAGGAAAGGATTTTTCCTACCCCTACTTATAGGACAAGATGGCCTAAAGTCGACTTGCATGGCCTTCTCGAGGGCCTCAACGGAAGAATTTATTTCCTCCGTCGTTGATATATGGATGTTAGCTAGTTTCAGAATTTTTGGGTGCCACACTGGCAAATTTAGCCCAGTTTGCGCGTTTGAGGTTACGAAAAGGTTGTGGAGCCTCTACATGCAGGATCAAGTCGAAGAGGATCCAATTGTGATCCGAAAAGAATCTTTTATCGGATACTCTATAATTTAAAACACGAAGAGATTCGTTATTGAAAACAAATGTTATGTTGAGCACTTCCTCCCAACCACTAAAGTTGTCAGAGCCTACAATTGGTGACCCCGAATTTCACAAACCTCTTCATCATTAACCGGAAAGATCGATGTCCCAACAGGAAGGAAATCATTCTCAAGACTCTTCATCTTCAAATGTAACTGCCTCAAATATACCGCCAACAATATTACAATTATCAGTCGCGCCAAATGCAGTTGCATATATATCAGCTAGCAGTATGCAGAAATTTCCACCTTTTTGGAAAGAAACCCCGAAGCTGTGGTTCTTACAAGTAGAATCCATTTTTGGAATCACAGGAATTGTTCGGGATGAAACACGGTTCCAATATATGAATGTTAGCAATGATCCCATGATCCTTCCACAAATCAGCGATATTTTGGAAAATCTACCAGCTGCTGGTTCCAAATACCAAGATTGAAAGATTATTGGAGCGTCCGAGTCCGACGAAACAAAGTTACGGCGCTTACTCAAAGGATATGAAATGGGGGATCAAAAGCCGTCTCATTATCTTCAAGTCATGCGCAACCTGGCTTCCGGTCAACTCAGTAATACTCTTTTGCGAACAATGTTCTTGGAGCAGCTTCCTGAAGATGTTCGCGCGATATTGTCGATAAGTCAAGTTTCTGATGTATCTGCTCTTGCAATTCAAGCTGATCAAATTTTCGCCATTCGTCCACCTCATATTCAAGAGATTGAGTTCCTGTTAATACTACGATTTTTTCGCAGTTGTTTTCTCAAATCTATGCACTGGAAAAAAAGGTCGATAACCTTGCACGCAGTCGCAGTCATGAACGTGGATCAACCCCAAACAGAGATAGCAACTTACGCAGATCTTTAAGTCGGAAGTTCAATAAGGAATGGTGCTGGTATCATAACAGGTTTGCCCAAAAAGCTCGTGTAAGTGCATTTCTCCTTGCTCATTTCAAAAAAACTATAAGTTCTTTCGGGAAATGCGGCTCTCTCGAATGAATTTTCTACCTCTTGCCGCTTATTCATCAAAGACAAAATATCCAAATCAAGCTTTCTCATCGATACTGGTTTGGATTTATCTGTGATACCACGTATCAGTTGCACTAGTTCCAAATCCAGTCAAGATTTCATCAAAATATTCGCAGCAAATGGAATTGAAATCAAAACATATGGAACTAAAATTATTCATTTGGATTTTGGTCTCCGCACAAATTTTTCTTGGATTTTCATCGTTGCTGACGTAATCAAGCCTATAATCGGGTCAGATTTTTTAAAATATTATCATCTGCTCCCAGATTGGAAGAATGCAGCACTATTAGATGGAAAAACTCTTCTCTCAGCTTCAGCGCAACTCACTCATCAGCCTTCCTTAGGGATAACAACAATAATCAATGATGATTCTGTTTATAACAAAATTCTGATGGAAATTCCCGATGTTTATCAAGTTTCAACTCTGCCAGGCATCAAAGCAAAACATAAGGTGCTCCATTATATTGAAACGAACGGTCAACCTGTTGCGTCCAAGATGCGTCGACTTGACCCTTAACGCCTCGCAATCACCAAGAAGGACTTTGAATTCATGCTACAGTTAGGAGTTATTCGACCTTCTAAAAGTAATTGGTCGAATCCCTTACATATACGAATCCCGACGAAAAATAGAGAGTGGAGATGTGTTGGTGATTACGGGTTTCTCAATAAAATCACTATTCCAGATCGGTACCCATTCCATCCATAACCGATTCCAATGTCTCGCTGGCTGGATGTCGCATTTTTTCAAAGCTGGATCTGGTAAGAGCATTTTATCAAATACCAGTTCACCCGGATGACATCACGAAAACAGCAGTCATTACACCTTTTGGTCTCTACGAGTTTGTGAAGATGCCTTTTGGGCTGCGAAATGCTGCGCAAAGCTTTCAGTGACTTATGGATAAGGTTCTTCGAGGGCTTAATTTCATCTATGTTTATATAGATGATTTGCTGATTTCCTCTTTAACACCTGATGAACATTTAAAGCATTTAACATTCTTAAATCGTTTTTCAGCGGTTTCAGGATTATGGTATCACAGTCAATCAAGCAATATGCAGTTTTGGTCAATTTAAAATTGATTTCCTCGGATATCGCATAAATAGTCAAGCATCGCATTAGTCCTATACCATTGACAGCTGAGGCTATTTAACACTTTTCAAAGCCGAACTTAGTCAAGGACTTGCGAAGGTTTCTAGCCATGCTCAACTTTTACAGACGATTTCTATCAAGGGGAGCTTATGTTCAATCGAAACTAAATGAGTTTCTTAAAGGATCACTGAAAAACGAAAAGCGTCCTATACCTTGGACTCCAGAAACGGATGCTGCTTTCGAAAAATGTAAGTCTGACCTAGCTTATGCTACTTTATTGGCCCATCCAGTTATAGATGCGGAGATAGCAGTTAAAGTAGATGCCTCCGATTTTGCCATTGGAGCTGCCTTTATTTTATTTTTATTTACAATTTTATTTAGATCATTTTTCTAAATTCTATAGATTGATTTTGCTTTGGTTTAATTATCAAAGAAGGTACACTTCTTAATGCGTTAGCATATGTCTCTCTCACATAACTCTCACTGCCTTTAGGAATATTGCTATCTTTAATAACCACTTTCTTGACGACACTAATTATTTTATATTTGTTTTTCTATGATTTCTGTTGATTTGCTAATTTTTTGTATTTGCTCGTTATTCACTCCGCATATGTTTTCAACTTTTTCTAACGCTCGTATCTATTCACAAATTTTTTGCATGCTCTCCATAATTTTTTTAATTTCTTTGTTTTTTCTCATTATTAAGCACCGATTTCTTTATTATGCTCACTCAATAAATCTGCAGTCTCATGTTTTTGCTCATTTAAAATCACTCTATTCTTTTCTGTTACATCTAACATTTGTTTAAGAGCATCGTCAATATTTGTTATATATGTCATGCAGTCGTCACATAAATCTCATAAAGGGTGGTTAAATTTTAAGGGCCGATGTTGATTTTGAATAAAACACAAGTTATTTAGGAAATTATTGTCATTTCTTTTTATTATGATAATATTGGTATGGTTCAATTATGTATGGAAATTAAAATTTAACCACCCTTTATATGGACAACTGTTCAACACTCTCAATAATAATCTTTTGATGCACACGCAATTGGCTTGTGGTACACTCTTTTACATACACCTTCGCATCTTACTCCAGTTCCTCCTCTTATTCCTTTTCGACAACTATTGCACTCTTCACTCATTTCGCTTCAATAATTCTTTTGGCGCGAAACCGTATCGAGCAAAACAATCTTCGGATTCACTAATAAAAGCTTAATCCAATTAAAATCCGTAACTAATATACTATCAATATATGTAATCAGTTTTTATTTATACAGCGTATGTGATAAGATTTTTTATTTATTTCCTGTTTTTTACTAGCTAAATAGTCGAATTTTAACCACAGAAACCAGCACTCAACTCCACCGTCACTTGATTAATTAATTAATTAGAGTTTTTGCAGATATGGCTTTTTTCCCATCCCATTTCCGGTTAAAAGATCTAAATGAAAATCTTGGTAAATCCTCAGACAGAGTGATTGCAATTACCATAAAAAGTTGAGGTGACCCTGGTTTTGGAAATTTTCAAGGATTTTTGTTTAAAGGTTGACCCTTGACCTTTTATTTGGATACCAAGCAGTGGTTTGGATACTACGAACAATAAACTCACAATTTTGGAACAAACTTATTTTGAAAAAAAAAAATTCCAAGGATGTAGACTTAAAGTTTGATCTTTAAGTCTAACCTTTTATTTGTATGTATTGTCTGTATAAAAACACCTTGTCTGAGTTTGTATGGTGTTCATAATATTATGGCGGGAAACTGTAATTCCAAAAAATCATGATAGTTTGCACCTGTAGCAGTACAATGCAGGTGGTCAGACTGCTGGATCACGTCGGAGTTCCGAGATCCAGACTTTTTTAATTTGTGATCACCTATGTGCGATCCACCTATTTGCCTATTACATCGTAAGTTTTAAACTAAAAAAAAATACCAAAATATGCTTTCCTAATGCAAAACTTATCGCTGATTTCGAAAAAAAACTATTTTTTCTATTAAAAAACTATTCGGCAGGGTACCGAAGCTAAAATACCCCCCCCCCCCCCCCCCCCGCGGCCGTACTGAAGTATATCCGAAGTCTTTAGACGTCTATAAAATTTTTATGTATAATCTGCAAAAATATTTGTGTCATACGCTTAATTTAATTTTACCCTCAGCTGCCACATAGAGTAATTTGTAAACAAAGTAAAATGCCGCACCCACTTTTCTAGCATAAAGACTCCACATTTTACCGAAGAATATATGTATGGGTTGGATAAACGACGTGGGTGGAACTTGGGTACATACAGACACGATGTCATTCAATTTTATATATTTGCGAAAGTTTTTCAATTTTGATGACGTCATTTTGTATTGAAGGTAGGCGTGGTTTTATCCGGTTTTGCCAAATATCAATAAGTCGCTTATGTTAAATATCAAAATTTGTATGCAAAATTTCAACACATTTCTGTAATTTTTGCAGATTTTTAAGCGATTTGACGTTTTCAATAAAGCCACTTTGTATGGGAGGTAGGCGTGGTTTTCATCCGATTTGGCCAAATATCATAGTAATTATATATAAAAGCCTATGTGTAAAATTCAAAGACATTTCTGCAATTTGAGTAGATTTTTAAGGGATTTTACGGTTAATATAAAGCTACTTTGTATGGGAGGTAGGCAAGGTTCTTATCCGATTTTTCCAAATTTCATTGTGAGGATTAATATTGAAGACCAAAGCTTATATGCTAAATTTCAAGGCATTTCAATAATGTTAGTGGATTTTGAAGAGATGTTACCGTTAAAATGAAGTCACTTTGTATGGGAGGTAGGCGTGGTTTTCATCCGATTTTTCCAAATTTCATTGCTATGATTTATATTGAAGATCATAACTCACATGCTAAACTTCAAGGCATTTCATTGAAGTTTGTGGATTTTGAAGAGATTTTGCGGTTAAAATAAAGTCACTTTGTATGGGAGGTACGCGTGGTTTTCATCCGATTTGGCCGATTTTCGAACTCAATATTCCTTTTTTAAAAATAAACTTTTATTTTAAATTTCATTGCGATAGCTTTAAAATTACGGCTGTAATCGTGTCGACAGGCGGACACACAGAAATCGACTCAGGAGGTGATGCTGATCAAAAATATATATATTTTCCTATGCCATCTATTTTTCTACGCCTCCTTCTTGGCGTTACAAACGGAATGACAAAGTTTATGTACCTCTTACGCAGTACGCGTTGGGGTATAAATATGAGAAAAATCAAATTGAAGAAAAATTAATTCTTAAATCAATACAAAATTTTAGCAATGCAGTTGATGAGTTTATTAGCAATCGTTATTGTTGAATTTCAACAATAATTTTGAGAGAATGTTTTAATTTTTGTTTTTGGATTTCAGTCACCCGAAATAAATAAAAAATTTTAATAAATTTAAACGAAATAAAAATCATACTTATAACACCATCCATTCTCAATCGCAAATTGACAGACTCTACAAGTATAAAGCTGACGAGAACTTTTCAACTAGTAGAAAATACAATACTCAACTCACCACAGTTCTATGAACGCTCTAGTTGAGAATGTCGTCATTGTGACGTCACAATCTCAACCAGTTGAGACCACTTCTGAAAAATAGTATCCACCCTGCAGGAAAATCAACTAATTTAAATGTAGTTGATAAAGTAGTTTTTTGTCAACCACAACTAGTTGAAATTCTGACTTTTTTCCATAGAGCGAACTAACATATTTTGTATGGTGGTGTCCGCTAAATAAGTCAATTGACTTTCGCCTGCATATATTTTCAACTACTTGTTAAATTAGTTATATTTAAATTATTTTTTTATTGAAATTCAATTGAAAACTATTACTGATGGCCTAAAGTACAAAATAATTGATGAAATAACATGGTTAAATATATATAAACTTGTAATCTAATAAAAATTTGCAATTAAAACATGTCAAAATCAGAGTAGTTGCCGCCTTTATATAATTCAAAGTAGTTCATATACTAGTTTATTTTAAATTAGTTTTTTAATTAGTTGTTTTTACAAACAAGTTAGTTTGTTCCTATAGGGCAGATAAATGCCAAACTATGACCTTTTCGCGAAAAAGGAATCATTTTATTTTTGATTATAAGATCAAAGATTCGCACATTTGGGCAGGAGCTTCGAGATCTTATTTGGAGCTTCTGGACCGAATTCAACGCCGTGCGATATATATATATGATAGAATATGAAAACATTTTATCTCCTCTCAGTTCTCTTGGGCATCGGCGCAATGTTGGTTGCCTAAGCCTTTTGTATAGGTTCTACCATGGGAAGTGTTCAAGGGAGGTACATGGCCTGACGCCACCAGCTCGTGTATTTCCTAGGTCTACTCGGGCAGCTTTTCAAGCCCATCCCTTTACCATTGCATCGGTGCCCAATAGAACCTCGCATTACCGAGATAATTAGTTTTTTAGTCGCTCGATACGATTGTGGAATAATCTCCCTGTGAGCGTGTTCCCCGGCAGTTTTGATCTGTGTAAGTTTAAAGCAAATCTTCACCGTCACTACTCCATCTTTCCACCCTCCAACTAACTATCACCCGTCTTCCGAATTAACGCAATGCTTTCGCATCTAAAGGGGGCATCCCCTGAGCGTTGGTTTAGTTAAAAAAAAAAAAAAAAAAAAAGATACTGCCTAAAGTCGCGTAGATACCGTCAAAGACCTACGTATGTGCATGGATTCTAAGCTATCGTTTAACATTCACATTGATTATATTTGTAAAAAAGCATCTTCAATGCTTGGATTTATAAAACGCTGGGCCAAAGAATTTAAAAGCATGATTACAACTACAACGTTGTATTATACAATCGTGCGTCCTCACTTAGAGTATGCAAGCCAAGTTTGGTCCCCAAGTTACAATGTGCATGTTGATCGAATAAAAAGAATCCAAAAAGTGGAACGGACATATTAGACCTTCCTCCTTATGAGGATCGTTTGAAACTTAAAAATGCAGTCTTTAAGTGACCAAAGGAAATCTGCAGATATCGGCTATTTACACCAACTCATAGTAGGTGTATTCGATTCTCCAGAACTTTTTTCTTATATAAATTTTAACACGAACCGTGAAAGCAGTAGAAACGCTAACAATTTAATTTATTTACCATTCAGTAGAACAAATTATATGGCTACTGCTCCTTTAAACGGCATGAGTACCTTTGTTAACAATTGTAGCGTTTTTGATGTTAACTTGTCAAAAGGTCAACTCAAAAGTAGATTAAAAACAATTGTGTAATTTGATTTATATATGCATGGTTAGTTGTCTTGTGTTGTCCCTGAGCCCAACTCATTCATTGGTGGGTACTGTAGTGAGTTTTAAAGCGCGCGCGTATAACGAATATTATTCTCGCGAGTGAAAATTTACATTTTTTTAAAATTTAGTGATGCGCAAAAAAATTTAGTGCCAGCGCTTTAAAACGCTGTTGGCCAGTTGAAAAAAAGGGACATTTGCGGTGCCGTGTTTCACGAATGGTTGGCAGCAAAAGCTTAATTAAAAAGGAGCAGCAATGTTGGAAGCTCAAAACTTTGTGTGCTAATTTTCATAAAGTATTCTATTTTTATAGTTAGCTAACAACATTTCATACTTAATATTTAAATAACAATTATTAAATACTTATATGAAAAATTCTAAGAGCAAAATAAATATAAATAAAAAAAAATATATAAATATATAATTCAGTGCTCGTTTTTAATAATAATAAATAAGTGCGAATGCAATAACAAAAATGCAATAATGTAAATGAGTTCAATGTGCGTTTTAAATAAATAAGTGCGTGAGTGCAATAACATGAATAAGTTCAATGTTCGTTTTTAAATAATAATAAATAAATGTTTACGTGCCTTATAAAGATAATTTTAGTTTCAGTACTAATTGTATATTAATATTTAAATGCAAGTAATATATGAATAAATGTGTGAATAACAATTAAATGTGTTTAAATAAAGTTTATATAAATGTATACTGTAAACATAAAATAAGATAAAATTATGTGATTTTAAAAGAATAATTTTATTTCTAAATTATACAATTCAAATGTTTAAGATTAATTTATTAAAATATACAATGCAAATATTTTACAATTGTAAACCAATATTTTATTTCAATTAAATCCATTTTTTCATATTATTGTGGTATTCTTTTAATTTTCCATTTACATTTATTATTGTATTTACTCCATTTTTATTTACAACCGTGTACGGACCATGATATGGTGATTGATACTTTCTTCTATTCATTCTCTTAACAATTATTTCATCACCAATATTTATATTTAATGGGCTTGAAATTTCATTATCTTTCTTTCGATTTTCCTTAGCTATGTTTATCAATTCATGTGCCTTTTTTAAAGAGTATGCTAATCTAGTTTTTAGTTCTTGTGCGTAATTTTCAATATTGTAATTTTTAATTGATTCTAATCTTTCATTTGGTAGGTTTGCCAATTTGCCAAAAATGAGTTCAAAAAGACTATAATTGGTATTAATATGAGGTGTCGTATTGTACTCAAAAGTGAAGTATGGGATCCAATGGTCCCATTCGTCATCCCTCCAAAAATTTAGTAATTTTCATTTAACACTCTGTGGTTCCTTTCTATAGAACCTAGAGTTTCGTGATGATATGGTGTGCTAAACACTTGTTTTATGTTTAACTGGCTACATATTTCGGACATCAACTCATTAGTAAACTCTGTACCCCTATCCGACTTATTACGAATATTTTAAAATGACCATAAATCAAAATTAGGTTTTCTATCAATGTTTTGGCTACTGTTGTGGCGTCTTTCGTTTCTATAGGACATGCTATAACATATTTTGTCAGTTCGCACTGCATGGTTAGTATGTTTTTTTAAAAAATTTGCATTTTCATTTATTATCATCATTTTTATCATTAAATACTTATAACATAACATTAAGTTACTATATATATAATTACATTTTTAACATCATTTTCATTAATACATTTTTAACACATAATTGTTATGGTAAAAGATGAAAATGAAAAGATCTGCAATCTATAGTTCTCAAGGATCTAGAGCCGATTGCAGTTACATAATTAAACAATTAAAAACACAGGAATTAAATGGGGTCAGAAACTAAATATAAAAATAATCCCAAAAAAAAAAACAAAAAAAAAAAAAGTAAATAAATAAATAATAAAAAAAAAAATAAAATAACTAATGAAGTGGACTAATGAAGTGGAACTGTAAAAAGAGGAATTAAAGAAACTCAAAAGCTCAAAAAAGAAAAAACAAAAAGACAAGTAATAACTAGTAACCAACACTGAACAAATAATCAACATCATTATAATTAAGATTAAAAAGCCAAGCTTTTACATTCCGAAGAAACATGGATTTATTACGAATACTTCGTATGTTGTTAGGTAAGTTCTTAAATAGTCTGGGAGCTACTGAAATATAGGACTGGAGAAATAACTGCAGTGAGTGATGTGGAACAGAGACTAGGTTCTGGACATTTATCCTTAAGTTGTAGCTTATCGAGTATCTGCTTAATAGATAGCCTGACTTGATAAAAAAATCTTTAACACCTTGAAACAGTATAAATGCTTTAGAGGTAATATGTTTAAATTTATAAAGAGATTCAGACTTCTATCATGACGAGATCTATTACAAATCAAACGGATAGCATGTTTTTGAGATATCAGAAGAGGATTAATTTTGTTAGCATAAGCGCCGCCCCAACAAACTATACCATACTCTAATTAAGATTGAAAAATTCCATAGTAAATGGATCTAGTTGCAGCCATTAGGTACTTTTTTAGGGCTCTTGTATGTACCGACCAACTCATCTTATTATCCAACAATATTCCAAGGTATTTAAAAGATGTGACACGTTCAATACTAAAACACTTAGAAGAGCAACAAATAGTACCAGAGTAGGTATGAACATTTTCAGATGAAAAGCAAATATTTTTATAATACAGAAACTTTTCCCATCTGCCATCATGAAAATAAAATTGTGGAAAATCAACTTCTCTACCTAAAGCATTAAAAAACATAATCCTAGTTTTACTGCTAATGACCAAACTATGAACTTTAAACCAGTGACTTAAAATTGACAGATCATTGTTTATATCTATAGCGAGGTTTAAGGGAGAGTTACTCGTAAGCGTGCAGGCCATGTCATCTGCAAAAGCATTTGCACTACTAATGAATTTCTGAGAGAAAAGCGAAATTATGAAAATTAAAAACAGAATAGGGCCAAGAACCGAACAATGGGGTACGCCCAATTCTACGTGCAAAGAAGAACTTAAATGACCTTTAAACTTGACTTTTTGCTGCATTTTAGATAAATAAGAACCAAACCAGTTATATATAAAACCTCTAAAACCAAAATTGTACAATATACGTAATAAAATTGCATGGTTGACTGTGTCAAAAGCTTTGGTAATATCCACAAAGAGAGTAGCAGTTAACTTTTTATTGTTTAAACCGGAGTACACATTAGAGCAAATATTCAAAAGAGCATCTTCTGTAGAGAGACCAGAACGGAAGCCATACTGGCATTTACTAAGAAGATTATTATTTTCCAAAAACTTCACAATACGATTCTTCATGGCTTTTTTAAAAATTTTAGCAAACTCCGGAAGGAGCGAAATGGGTCTATAGTTGTTAATATTCGTTCGATCGCCTGTTTAAAAGAGAGGAATTACCTCAGCCAACCTCATATCACTAGGAAATAACCCTGACTCAACACTTAAGTTAAATAAATGGCTTAAAACATCACAAATGTTGAATGAAATTTTCTTAATGAAATTATTGGAGAAATAACCATAAGAAAGCGAATTCGAATTTTTTAGTGACATAATAATTTTATATACTTCAAACGAAAAAATTGATTCATAAAAAAAGCTCTTAGACAAACAAGGTTCTCTGGATAAACAAGAGCACGAGCTCCTGTCAGTGGCATTATTATCAACTACTTTAGAGCCTTTTGAAACAAAAAATTTGTTAAAGGTATCCGCTAGAATTTTTGGATTGGACGCAGGTTCAGTATTAATAACCAATTTTTGAGTGGTTTCATTACTTTTACCTTTATTAAGTATATGATTTACCAATTTCCATTCCTTTCTTATACCACCTCTTGCCTTCTGGAATTCGTTACTATAGAAGCTATTCTTGCATAAGGTTACTTCCTTAGACAATACTTTACAAAAAGTTTTATAAGAAGCACTTATAACATTATCATTAGGATACTTCTTTTTACGCTTGAATAGCTTATTTTTTTCCTTTATTTTATGAAGCAAGTCATTCGTTATCCACGGTTTAATTTTTTCCAATGCGCGATTCTTTTTCTTTAAAGTTCTTGTACAACTTTCAACATGCTTAACAAGTTGGTTTATGAAAGCAGTATAAGCCTTAGAAGCATCGAATTCATTATAAATTTGAATTCATTGAAACTTGGGTTATCAAAACGCAAAGTATTGTTTAATAACCCAAAATCAGTTGACATATAAGTAGATGGAGAAATAGACAAACCATTTTCGGCACTTGACAATTAGCAATACTTAAAGCAGTTAAACAGTGATCAGAAATCTGGAAGTCTATCACTGAACTAAAAAGAGAAAAATAATTACAATTTTCAAGACGGACAAATATGTGATCTATACAAGTTTCAGACAAAGATGATATACGAGTAGGCTGGATAATACAAGATTCTAGGCCAAAAGAAGAAAGTTAAAATAAATATCTATCGTTATTAATATTGCTTTCAAGAATATTTAAATTTATATAGCCGAGAAAACACAAATTGGTGTGATTTTCATTTTCCAAAAGGGTGGCTTATGTCATTCGGAAATATATCAAGACAAATGGAAGTGTCAATAAACCGATAAATGCACAAGAAAGTAAATTTTATTTTATTAATTGAACACATTACCTTTAAAGCATCACAACCACGAAGGTTGAAACAGCAATGATCGAAATTAAAACCACTATGAACAAAAACAGCAACACCGCCAGACGCATATTTATTATTACAGTTAGCTATAAAATTGTAACCATTTATATTTAAAAGTGATTTTACGTCATCATAAATCCAAATTTCGGTTAAGAATATTATAGCAGGCTTATTCACAAAGGATTCCAAGTGCAGTAATAAGTTATCGAAATTTTTACGCATACTTCTTATATTTTGATGAACAATTAAGCAATTATTTGAAAAGCCTCGGTTATAGCACAGGTCTTGAGAACGAACATTGATGCAGTTGACTAAAGGGATACTGAACAAATTATCATTGTTATCACTTAAATCAGTAGACATTAAGGTATAGACTCAAGATCTTCAGTCTTATTAACAACAATGTAATTGTCACCATCCCTTTTTCTCATAAAAACTTTTCCATTTCTGACCCAAACATATTTAAAACCTTTATCCTTCTTAAACTTTTGAGCTGCTTTTAATAATTGTCTTGTTCCACTATCTAAACTATCATTTATAAAAATTTTCATGTTTTTCTCACAACCGAATATTTTTGTAGTTAAGTTGTTACGGCTTTTAAATTTATTTCTTAACACTCCTTTTTTTCTTAATAATGACGTAAATTTAACAAATTTAAAGATTTTATTTTTTTAACAAAGCAATCATCAATATCGCCCACTGTAATTTGTTTAACAACACCACGAGTAAAAACATCAAGAGCGCAATCGATAGCATTATTATTGTCTACGTTAGGAACACCAACTATTTCCACACATTTCTCACTTTCCTTTCGGCGTAATGCATGTACTTCGCTTTGAAGCGCATTAACTCTTTGCTCTAATAAATTTTTCTCTTCTTGTAAAGACCTAACCAGATCAAACATACGGGCATATCCGACCTAAGAGCAACAATTTCGTTAAATACTATTTCTAGTGTTATATCTTGGTTTGGTACATATTGTTGTTGTTGATGTTGTTGTAGTTGTTAATGTAGTTGTTGTTGTTGTTGTTGTTGTTGTTGTTGAAAGAAGGTAGAGATGAAGGGACATATTGTAGTTGTTGTTGATGTTGCATTAAAGAAGTTGTCAGAATTTGTTGCAGTTTTTGTTGCTCTGGATGATGTTTATGCTGATTTTGGGGCTCTAGTTGGAGCTGCTGTTGTTGTTGTACTGCTGAGTGTTGAAGTTGTTGTTGATGTTGATTTAAAGAAGGTAGAGAAGAAGTTGCAGAGTTTGCTGCAGTTTTAGTTGCTCTGGAGAATGTTTATCATGAATTTGGGGTACTAGTTGCTGCTGCTGTTGTTGTTGTTGTTGTTGTTGTTGTTGTTGTTGTTGTTGTTGTTGTTGTTGTAATGCTGAGTTTTCTTTTTGTTGCTGAACTAAAAGCTCAGGAACTGTGTTACCGCTTGTAGCGGTAATTATTTGTTAAACGTAGAGGACCTACCGTATCTACTGAAACTACTTTAAAACTAGTTCCTGGCGTGTTTGTCAAAGTTGGTTGTTCTTTTGTATGTCTGGTTTGTTTGTTAATTTTACGTGTTTCGCAATTATTTATGTACTTTTTAATCATTCTACACATATTCTTCCATATGTACTTCTGCTTTATTTTTAAAATCGTTTTTCTAATTCCCATATGGCCTCCGTAGGTCGAATTATGATACTCTTCAATAATTTTTTCTTGGCGTTCTATCCCTATTATTCTTTCTGGGTCTCTATAAATAATTATTTTCGATTTGTTTTTACTATTTTCCAAATTATTATAAATTCTTTTAAAATCTGCCATGGCCATGGTTTTAAATATATTATCATTAATATTCAATGCTAACTCTTCAATCTCCAGTTTTTGCATCTTTGAAATCAGTTTCTCCAAAGTCATCTGTGTGAACATCGAATTATCACTGCATCGTACAATAACCTGATTGTCTTCTATATCTATTTGTGTACTCTTAAAATCTTTCTGTTATAAACTTAAATTTCCTTATTTTGTTTACGTCCGTTAGTGATGTGCATTCCCACATAAAAAGGTGATCAGTCTTCCGGCCTGTAATACATTCTAAACTATTTTGGTTTTCTGTATGTTTTTTCATATCCATTCTTCTTGTTATGGCTAGTATTTTTGTGTCTTCATTTTCTAAGCTGGTTGGAATCATAGCTCTCAGGAAGTTGCTATTTATAATAATCCTTGACAATGCGTCTGCATTGGTATTAGTTTTGCCTGTTTTGTACCTAATCTCAAAATCATAGTCACATAGGTCTAACCTGATACGTGTCATTTTCGACGATGGGTTTTTATGCGAAAAAAGAGACACCAATGGTCTGTGGTCTGTGACAACTGAAAATCTGCGACCATAAAGATATGGCCTAAAAAAATGTATCGCCCAATGTATGGCCAATAGTTCTTTTTATAAAATTGGTTTGTTTAGATCGTGCTTTCCTAGTGATTTGCTCGCTTATGAAATGGGTAAATCTGATCCGATCTCACCTTGCGACAATACTGCACCAAGAGCATAATTTGAGGCGTCAGTAGTTAGCACGAATGGTTTATCGAAGTCAGGGTATTGAAGTATTGGGGGATTCAGATTGGGGGGAAGTTTCAAATGCTTGTTGACATGAGTCATTCCAATTAAATTGTGTATTTTTTTTTAACAAAGTATATACATTTTTAGCTATATCAGCGAATTTTGGTATAAAGTGCCTATAATAATTGGCAAAGGCAACAAATCTCCTTACTTCATATGAGTTTGTGGGGACTGGGTAGTTTTAATGACTTTATTCTTAGCTGGGTCAGCTCTTATACCTTCATTTGTAATTAAATGGCCAAGATAGACAACTTCTGGTTTCAAAAATGAGCATTTATCTGGATTTAATTTAAGATTAAACTTTCTCATTCTCTTGAATACTTTTGCCAAATTTTCGTTATGGTGCTGCAAGCTGCACCCAAACACAATTATATCGTCCACGTACAAGAAAGCTTCTGCATCTAGTCCCGTCAATGATATTGTCAACATGCGTTGAAAACTGTTGGACGATATCTTGAGTCGAAACGGTAAGCGTGTAAATTGAAAATGTCCGTTTCCTGTTAAAAATGCGGTAAGTGGTCGCGAGTCTTCGTCTAGTTCTATTTGGTGGAACGAGCTGGACATGTCCAATGTCGAAAAGTTCTTAGCTCTTCCCAGTCTGTCAAGGGCGTCTTCTATTTTTTATAGCATAAAAAAGCGTATTTATAGCATTTGTTATTTTTGAAACTGTGAGCACCTCAGTATGTGTTTGCCGTATTCAAAGATTTTGCAACGCTATTATATATGCTGTAGATAGGGCATAAAAATACGAGACACAAAAAACACGTCTAAGGGCTACTTTTATTTACGCGTGCTTGCGTGTTTGCGTTTGCATGCAAAGCAACAACAAAGAAAAACACGCTTACATAAGTTGGCGTAAAAATAACAAATCGTAAATTAAACAGACCTGCGTACTTAAACTGTGAATAGCCTATATGTAAAAATGGGTCACTGAAGCAAAATCCGTTGTCAGAATTTAAAAAATGATGTAATTTTTTAAAATAGGTGCCATCTAAATTTTTACGAATTCAAAATGACGTTTTTTTTTCCATAGGGCTGCCACCTAAATTTTTTTATTTTTTTGAATTCAGTGCTGGGGCAAACACTAGCTGAAAATGGGTCTCTGAATCCGTTGTCAAAACTTTAAAAGTTATGTAATTTTTTATCATAGGGCTGCCACAAAAATTTGTAAATTTTTTCGAATTCGATGCTGGGCGAAGATAAGCTAAAAATGGGTCGCTGAATCCGAATCCGTCGTCACAATTTAAAATTAACGTAATTTTTATCGAAGATAAGCTAAAAATGGGTCACTGAACTTAAATCCGTTTTAAGAGTATCAAAATTATATCCCCGTAGGGATGCCAGCTACATTTTTTTACTTTTACGAATTCGGTGCTGGGACGAACACCAGATAAAAAAAGGTCATTAAAACCGCTTCCATTGTAAGAATTTTTAAATTCTGTAATTTTTTGTCATATGGTTGCCATCTATTTTTTTTACGAATTCGTTGGTGAAAGAAAAACACTAAAACTCTTTACAATTTTTAAAAAAAGCACTATCGTTAAAGTTTATATAGACAGACTCAAAAAACTTTTGTGAATACTGAAACTTCACAGACTCTTTCATTTATACTTACATATCTATATGTATGGGCAAATCCTGACGTATTCAACGTTTCATTCGGACGCGTCTTTTAAAAATTTTTCACACGATCCAGAGATGTATTTGGGATAGGTGTAAATTATCCAAAACCTATCGGTATAACAAAAACAATATATTTTTTAAAATGTGCGCTTGGACGTTTCACGAAACGGAAGTCATTTTGGGAGTAAGTTCATACTATGCCTCGATCTGCGAATTGATCAGAAATAAAAAAAAAAGTCTGAAGACAATTTTTTTTACAAATTTTAAAAGCTTTCAGAATAGCCATACGCCATCTGTATTAAGGTGGCATAGTGAGGTCACAGTAAATTATTTTGTTTGTTCAGACCATTCGTGTCGGACGTTTAACTTAACTTTAAGTTTAATTAAGTTTAAGTTTAAGTTAAGTTTAATTAAGTAACTAAGTAATTTAGTAATTGAGAAAAAAATTCGATGTCGTTGTTGGGCGTGCGCAATAACGCGTATCCGCCACTTGCACATACATACACACGGCGATAGTAAAATTTTACAGGAGTGCTGAAAAACTGTTCTTTTAAACTATTGAATAGGTTTTCAACTAAACTTAAAACATTTATTGAAATTAGAAACTTGCTTTTCTGAAATCAGCATTCAATGAAAAATCCGCCATTTTTTTATAAATCAAATTGAATTAAAATGCAAATTTTAAATTTTGGCCTTTTTGCAATATACGCGGTATTACACGCTCAACGACGATATATTGTTCTTTCCTTGCCTCAAACATTTAATTTTTATCATTAACCGATACTCGTACCTTCCATTTTTTATTAAACAGAAACATTTACTAAATCTGCATTTGTGAAACAGTGCAGAAAATTGATCATCATGGTAAATGAATTAATGAATAAATTATAAAATAAAATCTAATAATAAAAATTTCGTGTCACAATGTTTGTGGCCGAACTCCTCCGAAACGGCTCAACAGATTTTAATAAAATTTTTTTTTTTATGTTTGGTAGGTCTGCGAATAGGTTGCTCCTCCGAAACGGCTCAACAGATTTTAATAATTTTTTTTTTTATGTTTGGTAGGTATGCGAATAGGTTGCAAAGTACTTTCCACACTCCAATGCAAAACCGGCGTGGCGGGTGTGGCTCCGCCCATACCAGCCCAATTTGTGATATCGAATAGCTATGGAAGTAAATGTCACAGAAGATTGGAACTCAAAATGGAGTTACCACTTGGTGGTATCTTTCTAACAGAAAACTCTGACTGGCATTGCACAAGGGGGTGTGGCTATGCAAATTCCAGGCAAATTTATGATATCGAATAGCTATGGAAGTAAAGTCACAGAACATTGAAACTCAGAATGGAGTTACCACTTGGTGATGTCTTTCTAATAGAAGACTTGGGTGGGCATTGTACAAGGGCGTGTGACTTTGCCCATTTAAGCCCAATTTTTAATATTGAATAAATTCGAAAGTAAAAGTCACAGAACATCCAAACTTAGAATGGAGTAACCACTTGGTGATGTCTTTCTAATAGAAAATTGAACGGGCATTTGATAAGGGGGTGTGGCTCCGCCTATATAGGCCACTTTTTTAATATCGAATAGCTTTGGAAGTAAAAGTCACAGAACATTGAAACTCAGAGTGGAGTTACCACTTGGTGATGACTTTCTAATAGAAAACTTGAACTGGCATTGAACAAGGGAATGTGACTCAGCCTATATAAGCCAACATTTTGATATCGAATAGCTTTGGAAGTAAAAATCACTGAACATTGAACCCCAATTAGAGTTTCTCACTATTTTGTGATGTCCTGCAACCGGGAAACTGGGACGGGAATTGGAAAATGAGAGAGGTGTCAAACAAAGTTCTTTTAGGCACAGACGTAGCGGGGTAATTTAATAAAAATAAATAAAAAGATCTTCTGTATACATATCTGATGATTTTGATCGTATAAGACTCAAATTTGGTAATTTTGCTTAAATGGAAAGTCCACAAAAAATGGGAGTAGTCGCACTATAGTACAACCACTTTTTTAAAAATTATTAAAATTGTACATGCTTTGATAGTGAAATACCACGCTTGGTATGTAGGGTCTATTGATCCAAGCGGTAGTCAATATATATTAAGCGGCAGTCAATGTCAAACAGCCACTGTATATACAAATGTGGTCACTTATTAAATTACCATCAAATAAACAGACATACAAAAATAGTTGGAAATAATTGTATAAGGGCGTGAGCCCACTATGCGCCCTTTTTTCAAGGGATAAGCGCGGAGCGCAGCGAAGCGCGCCGCGGGTATAAGCTAGTAAATAAATACAATTTAAATGTTTCTCCGAGATAATGTTCTAAAAACATTAGTTTTAATAACTTTTCACCTGTGGTTCCATTTTCTGGATTTGCCAATATGTAGGCCTGTTAAAAAAGTGCCTGGCGAAGCGGGCAGGGTTTTAGCTAGTGTTTCAAAAGACAAATAAGAGTTATTGATAAAATCTATGAAAAAATTTTACAAACATTTTGTGGCTCAATATGATTAGTAATGTTATGCTAAAAAATGTAATATTCATTTAAATCTTTTTTTTCAAAAATAGCTTACGCAAAAATTTTCTGAAATTACGTTTGTTTAAAATGTTTTAAAGGATTTCGGTGTAAAATTTTTGGTGCTCATTAGTCTGTTTTAAAAATCATTTAATTCCACCGTGTCAGCGAAGTAGCTATAGCTATTTTTATGTGCATCGGTAAAAAGTGAGTATTTAGAAATCAATTGTCTTATTAATCGCTGTACTAAGAATTTACTTGTGCTTTGCTTTCAAAATGTGCCGTTATATACAAATCTTTCAGAAAATGTTTTGTCCACGTCCACTGTTACAAATAGTTATATGTGCATTAGTAACACATCTGCAAATATTAGGATTGTGATTGTTGTTGGGCAGCGGAGGGTCATTTCCAAACTAATTTTTTGTGTAGAATCCGAATTCGATTATGTACACGAAAAATGGTTATTTTTGAATTTAGATAAAGGAAGCACAAAGTTTTTGTAATTGAAATTGTATTCCAACATGTAGTACCACTTTTTCCCTTCAAACGTACGATGCTTATTTAGAAGTTATGGCCATTTTAAGATTACATGTCTGCAAACAATAAAAATGGGTTTGTTAAGCCCAGCATATGCTTTTCATCTCATCACGTCGACTTTAATATCATTTAAAAAAAATTATTTTTCTTACATTATATATTACATATGATAATTTAGGAAGGCTTCAGTGCATTATTTGTAGAACTGTTATTCGTAATGAGAACGTTTGGAGAGTTCATATAAGCAGCAAAGCACATAAGCTGAATATGGAATTTATGAGAAAGCAAAAAGACACTTTAATTTCGAACTCTTCGGATCGATCCAGTTACAGTACGACCAAAACATCAAAAGCTCTACGCATACAGGAACATTTCTATAAATGCGACTTACATCAGAATCCTGCGCAGGCAGTTGAAACCGATAAATGTGATTTAATACCTATTGTCACAGATGAGTCTGTTCCTGAGGGATTCTTTGATGATCCCGTAAAAGATGCAAAAGCTCGCAATGCCGAATTTAAAGATCCTAAAGATGAGGAATGGGAGCGGTTTCAACGAGAAATTAAAAAACAGTCCCATTTTTCAAATGCAATTATTGCCGGTGAACAAGATGAAGCGTCGGTTGCTCGCCAATTAGAGGAAATAGATGAACAAATTGAAAAATGGTCAAAAGTGATTAACTTGGAAAAAAAGAAAGATATAATCAGTTACCAAAACCAAATCAAAAGAGATTTAAAATCTGAGACTACGGAAACGTATTCAAGTGATGATTGTGATTCTATCGATGACTTTTCAGATTGGAGATCAAAAAAATCATTTCAATAATCTCTGTTTTGCTAAAACATAATTAAATTAACTACCATTTTTTAAAAAAAATTATTTGTATTTATTTGTTGATTAGGAATAACAGGAAAACAGTATTTTTCAGTAAAATAACTTAAAAAATAAACAAAACAATGTAGAAAAAAAAATATTTAAGTAAACTGTACCCTACATTACATTACATTACATTAGTCTGTTTCCATACTCACTTCAAGTAAAATTAGAGTAATAGAGAGGGATTTGATTATCTGTCAAAATAAGAAAATTTGTCAAAAAGTACGGAAACGACTTCAAGAAATTTTCAAGCACAACAACTGTTTTCTGAAATAATTTAAATTTAAATTTGCTTTCAGATCAGCTGGAAGCATATGGTAGCAGTAAATTTAATTCCCGTTCCCATTCCAGTTAATTTCAGTTCATTTTGCATATTTTAACTTTATTTTTATTAATTTGCTAACCAATTTCATACATTTTTTTCACAACAAAACACAACAATTACATTTTTTCACTTTGACAATCACCTGTTTGAAGCTCGAGATTCGTGCTTGAATAAATTTTTGAAGTAAAGTTCGAGAAAAAAAGAGTGACATTTTCTTCTTCTCTCTTGCTGGAAATATGTGTAAAGAAACGCTTTCGAGTAACTTAAAGTGACTTGAAGTGAGCACGGAAACAGACCTAGTATATACATCCAACAGTAAAAATATAAGTAACAGATTTACCTTGTAACGAATATTTGGGCATTTTTTTCAGCTGAGGTATGCTTAGCGGCTGCCCATGGTTCTAATAAGAATTGCGAGTTAACGTGTCCGTCTGGTATGGATATTTTATAAATATCGATGAGAATTTGGTTAGGGGTTCCCTTTTGGGGCCCAGGAGGTTTCTTTATCCGATGAATTTTTGTGCAGATGTCCTTGGAGACTTCCGATGATGGCAAGGATGTTTTAGAAGATATATTTTATTTAATAGTTATAGTTTAATTATATTTTACACAATATTTAATAATTTCAAAATGTTCAATTTATTACCAAGGGGGAGCAGTATGCAATTTTGAACTCACGTTTAGCGCGGACGAGATCCAACTACTTGCTTTATTTTCAGCTTATGGTAGCATGGCCCACAGTCTATGCCACCATAATATATTTAAAATTCGTTGCAGTGCAAAAAGCAGCACTGTCGCGCAGGCCATTGCCGCAACCACGATATATACTTTATCCATCGTTTTATTAAAATTTTCTCAACTAGGCTAGCGCATAGCCTTTATATGTTCTCGCTTCGTCACCAGCGCTAGTGCCGAAGCGAGGAAAAACGTTAGCGGGGAAAAACACTCCCACCGCGTTAGCCCTGCCCATGGGTAGCTAAGCCAGCGCACCGACAGACGCTGCCAATATCAACAGTCAAAGCAACGATTCGTCATTCATTATGACGCACCGTCACTTTGAGCCAAGTGCGCATAGTTGATGAGGAAGCATCAAGCATGCCTGCCAGCTTGGGTGCTCTACTATGGCTTGGTTTGGGAGCGGCGGCTCATGTTACCGCTGTGTCGTTCACAGCGATAACAGCATCGCCGTACTGTGGAATGTGCTTGGCTAAACGTTTCTTGCATAGCGACACACATACATGTAACCGACGAGGATCAATTTCTATCTGTGGGTCACAACAAAGTGTTGCTAAAATATGCAGAGCGATAAACTCAGCTAACCCACTTAATATCGCTTAATACCTTAAAAGAGGGTTGACATAACAGACGGTCATGCCACAATACTCCCCCCCTAGCGTTTTACATGCGGTTTAGAATAAAACAGTAAATTTCATTAAATAATACCATTTTTACGAAAATTTTGCTGGTTGTCTGATCTGCCTTCCGCTTCTCGTACTGACCGGCGTTGGCTCTCTTCTCGAACTTGGTACCCGGCTTCCCGTACCTTTTGTGTGCAACAGCTCATCGGAAAAGGTCACGGTGTTTTTCTGCGGTCTTTTAACGACTTTGAACTTTGTCTGCGTCTCGGGACGGGCCACTGACTTTGGGCCGAACAACTATTTTGCTCGGTGCTCCTTTGATGCCCTGGGGTGGGCCTGAAAAAGTCACTACCTTGTGTGTAGACTTAGGTTTTTTGCAGGGCTGTCCCTCGTTGTCCAGCGGCTGGTCGGAAAAAGTCACGACCTTATGTGCAGGCTTAGATTTTTTGCAGGGATGTCCCTCGTTGTCCAGCGGCGGGTCGGAAATAGTCACGACCTTATGTGCAGGCTTAGATTTTTTGCAGGAAAGTCCTTCGTTGTCCAGCGGCGGGTCGGAAAGAGTCACGACCTTGTCGTCTTCATCCGCTGAATGCGCTGGCTTCAGTCTATCCACCGAAATTTTTACCTTTCTGCCGTTCTGATTGATCACGAAATACTTGTCGAATCTTTCTAGGACTGCAAAAGGCCCGTCGTATCTGGACTGTAGTGGTCGTTGCACCTTATCAATCTTCACGAAATCGTGTGAAGACGAATCCATGTCTTTTTGCAGAAAAATTCTCGGCTTGTCATGATGACTCGTCTGTGGTGACATCACTGCCCGCATTCTGCGCCTTAAACCTTTGATAAATTCCGCTTCATTGATTTTTGGAGCTGTAAGGGCGAGTAGCTTGCCTGGAAGCTTCAGCATAGTCCCATAAACCATCTCGGCTGGCGACATCGCTAGATCTTCTACAGCAGAACGTAGACCTAGCAATACCAATGGCAATACTTCGCTCCAGTCGTCGTTCTCGTGGCACATAATTGCTGCTTTTAATGTGAGATGCCATCTCTCAATTATTCTGTCCGCTTGCGGGTGGTACGGCGTTGTACGGAAATGTTCAATTCCCAGCAGGCGATTAAGCTGCCGGAAAATGTCGGACTCGAATTGCCTCCCGAGATCAGTAGTGATACGCAGCGGAACTCCGAAACGTGATATCCAACCAGACAGCAAGTTACGAGCTACCGCCTCAGCCGTCATATCTTGGAGTGGAATTGCCTCTGGCCATCTTGAGAACCTGTCGATTATTGTTAGGCAGTAGCGATTGTCTTTCGACACCGGAAGTGGTCCAATCAAGTCTATATTAATGTGCTCAAACCTTTCACTGGGTTTATTGTAGAACGCGAGTGGTGACTTGTTATGTTGGTGCACCTTTGAACGTTGACACGGTAAACAGCACTTAACAAATTTGCGCACTTTGCGCAGGTTGGGCCAGACAAACCTCTTCTGTACGAGCTTCGTCGTCGCACTGACGCCTGGGTGAGCGATGCCAAGTATTTTTTTAATAACTGCTGGCGGAATTTGCCTCGTATTAAAGGTCTTACTTTATCATATGCTACGTTGCAATATATTGGTGCCTCGACTCCCGGCAGTTGTAAGAGATTCGACCTGAGCGATGTATTAATATTGTTGTCAATCACATTTTTGCACTCCTCCCGCCTCTGCCTTCACTATTTCTTGTACTCGAGATAAAGCGTCAGCTATTTTGTTATCTTTTCCACAGAGGTACCGAATGTCAGTGGAAAATTGTCCCACGTAGTCCAATTGCCTAGCCTGTCTGGGCGATGCCTTCTCTAAATTTTGTTGGAATGCGAAAGTCAGCGGCTTATGATCTGTGAAAATGACAAAATCTCGACCCTCAACCATGTGCTTGAAAAATCGCACTGCTTGGTAAATTGCTACGAGTGTTCACGATCATACGTGCTATACTTCACTTGTGGCGCAGTTAATTTTTTTGAGTAAAATCCCAGTGGCTTCATTTCACCGGCTACTTGTTGCTGTAGAACTGCCCCCACTGCGTAATCTGATACATCGACGCTCAAAAATAATTTTGCCTTGGGAGCTGGGTGAAACAATAATGTTGCTGTGGCGAGATCGTCCTTGCATTTTTTAAATGAATGCAATGTGTCATTTGACCATGCCAAAAGCGTTGTATCATTTTTCTTGTTCCCCACTATCATGCTCTGTAAGGCACCTTGCGTGACTACAGCATTAGGCATTAACCGCCTGCAAAAATTTATCATACCGAGAAATCTTTTAGAACTTTCGAGAATACCATTTTCATTTACGGTATGGCCTAGAAACTTGACTGAAGTTTTACCGAGGTCACATTTGGACACATTTATTGCCAAACCGTTTATTGCCAAACTAGCGTAGCAATTGAAAAACTTGGCGCAGGTGCTGCTTGTGCTGTTCCGCAGATGCAATGCAGATGTCATCAATGTAGACAAATGCGAAATCGGATAACGGAGCCATTATCTGGCTTATGTGACGCTGGAAAGATTGCGCTGCGTTGCGTAATCCGAAAGTCATGTACTTAAACTGAAATAGCCCAAATGGGGTCGTTATGGCAGACTTCGGGACGTCTGAGGGTTCGATCGGAAGTTGGTGGTAAGCCCTCTGTAAATCTATAGTAGAAAAGATTTTCTTACCATGCAGTATGTGCGTGAAGTCCTGCACACACGGTATCGGGTACCGCACCGGACTGTCCTCATTCAGAGCTCGATAGTCGACACACGGTCGCCAAGTACCATCCGATTTACGCACCATGTGTAATGGACTGGACCAGTTGCTATTCGATGGTTCGCAGATGCCATTATCCACCAAAAATTTAAACTCCTCTCGCGTTGCCTCAAGCTTATCAGGAGCCAATCTGCGTGGACGCGCGTGTACAGGAGGACCCTTCGTCACTATGTGATATGTCACGCCTGATCTTGACACTAGCGAACCGGTTTGCAACACTGTAATGTCTTTGAATTCCGACAGTATGTTCGCGAGGGGATGTTTAACATCTTATGTAAACACTTTAATTTTACCCCCGTCTTTAAGCTCGCACTCACACCGAAGTTTGGTTGCATCGTCGATCAAACAGTGGTTTCTGACGTCCACTAAAACTCCGAAGTGTTTTAAAAAATCTGCGCCGAGCAGCAGGGTATTCACTTTTGCAATTATAAAGTCCCACCAAAACCGCCTACGGAGCCCTAGGTCCAGCACTAACGTTTTTTTCCCGTAGGTTTCTATTTTAGAACCGTTAGCCGCGAACAGTTGGCACTCGTGAGATGGGTTAAATTGTTCGTTACCGCGAGGGGGGATCACGGACACGTCAGCTCCGATATCGACCAGGAACTGCCTACTCGTCGTAGGATCCGTGATGTACAAGCGACACACCTCATTGCTACCACCAGTGTCGCTCTCGCTTGGTGGATTTTTTAAAAGTTTTTTGGATGAGCACAAGGCTTACGACACCTTGTAGCGCGGGACCCAAAACGAGCGTGGTAGAAGCACCAGGTTGGGGAACGTGCGCGAGTGCGGTCATCTTTCTTCTCCTAGTCTTGCGTTTGGCCGCGACTCGTGTTGGCTTGTTGCCGGTTGGCTTGCCGCTGCCAAGCGGGTTGCTGCTGCCAAGCGAGTCGTCGCCGCTCAGGAGATTTCGTGGCATTTCGTCGGTCGGCGAAACGAGGTGGCACCTGCACCGTGGCTGTGCTGCGCCCACGGCCGGCGGTTCCGCCGCAGTATAAATTGTCATCAGACTCGCTGCTTGCCAACTCGACGGGTAGCGGTGCTGGTCTGTGGCCTCTCTGCTCCTGCTGTCTCGGACGCTCCTTTTGCCGCTGGCTGTATAACGCATCTTCCAGCCGGTTCAGGTGCTTTTCCATTACAGTGGACACCGACGCTGGTGACGTTGCTGCAACTAGGCGCTGCTGCCAATAGTCGCCGACCTCCATAACTTTGTCAGCTAGAATGGCCTTTTGAGCGAGTGGATCGCTGAAGATCTGCAAAATCGCTTGCACACCTGATGGCAGTCTTCCTAGCCACAAGTTCTCCAACATAGTCTCGTGTACTTTTTCACCACCAAGCTCCCGCATCTGGTTCAGCATTTGGCTTGGCTTTCTGTCTCCCAAGTCCAAATCTGACAGCAGCTGTCGAAGCTTTTCCTGCTCACTTGTTGAGAACGCTTCCAGGAGGCGCTCACGCAACGCTTTATACTTTTCGGTCACAGGTGGGTTTCGCACCACCTCACCAACCTGTCCGAGTACACGCGCGTCTAGTGCCGATACGACGGTGTGAAACTTCACCGTGTCCGACGTTACACGCGCTAGCGCAAACTGCGACTCCAACGCTACGAACCACAAATCTGGACAATCATTCCAGAACGGTGGTGTTTTTATGGACACTTTGTTAACGATCGCTTTTTGGTTTGATTGCGCACTTGTACCAGCGACCTCCCCTGATTTCTCACTCGCGTCACTGTTTTCTTGTGCGGCACTTTTTTCATTTTTTTCACAATTATCTTCCATTTTTAATTATTTTAAATGTCTTTTTAGTACGTGTTGGAAGATGTTTTTTTATTAAGTGTTGTCTCACTGGCGATTAACTAACGTGTTTCTTTAAAAGACGTTTCGGGGTCACCAATTTGGAAGATATATTTTATTTAATAATTATAGTTTAATTATATTTTACATAATATTTACAAATTTCAAATTGTTCAATTTATTACCAAGGGGGAGCAGTACGCGATTTCGAACTCACGTTTAGCGCGGACGAGATCCAACTACTTGCTTTATTTTCAGCTTATGGTAGCATGGCCCACAGTCTATGCCACCATAATATATTTAAAATTTGTTGCAGTGCAAAAAACAGCACTGTCGCGCAGGCCATTGCCGCAACCACGATATATACTTTATCCATCGTTTTATTAAAATTTTCTCAACTAGGCTAGCGCATAGCCTTTATATGTTCTCGCTTCGTCACCAGCGCTAGTGCCGAAGCGAGGAAAAACGTTAGCGGAGAAAAACACACCCAACGCGTTAGCCCTGCCCATGGGTAGCTAAGCCAGCGCACCGACAGACGCTGCCAATATCAACAGTCAAAGCAACGATTCGTCATTCATTATGACGCACCGTCACTTTGAGCCAAGCGCGCATAGTTGATGAGTAAGCATTAAGCATGCCTGCCAGCTTGGGAGCTCTACTATGACTTGGTTTAGGAGCGGCGGCTCATGTTACTGCTGTGTCGTTCACAGCGATAACAGCGTCGCCGTACTGTGGAATGTGCTTGGCTAAACGTTTCTTGCATAGCGATACACATACATGTAACCGACGAGGATCAATTTCTATCTGTGGGTCACAACAAAGTATTGCTAAAATATGCAGAGCGATAAACTCAGCTAACCCACTTAATACCTTAAAAAGGGGTTGACATGACAGACGATCATGACACAATGTCCTTGATGATAACCGATCCTTTGGTGACGGCGATAACCGACGCTCGTGCGATATTTTAATGCTATTCTTCGATGATTCTTAGTTCATTTTCATTCCTTCATTTTTGTAGGATAATCCGTTTCTTCATTGTATATATTTGCCTGATAGTGTTGATGCTGAATGTGTTGAGTGTTGGACTGAGCAGACCGATGTGTCTCCTCCCCAGTGTGACAACTTAAGGTAGGGGAGATACTTAGGGAATGAACCAGTGATGATATTTGATAATTTCAGAGAGGACTTTTTTTACTCTACAGAAAGTATTTGTCGGACGCTAGAGTACGGCTGAGTTCCTAAACGTCTTTTTACAAAGCATCAGAGTGCTTTTTCTTTGAAATGGTGCTTAATAGATTTCTAAAACTGCGCAACTGGATTGTTATTATTAAGCACGCTTTAGTTGCGCGATTTTGTTGAATCTACTAAGCTCCAATTCAAAGAAAAAGCACACTAATGCTTTATAAAAAGATGCTTTGGAACTCTGCTCACTTTTTATTATAATGATACTCTGGCGGCCGTGGCGTAGTGGGTAGAGTGTGTGGCCCATACGCCAGAGAACCCTAGTTCGATTCCCACCTGACACAGAAAGCGAATTAATTTTTCTGTTCGGCGGTCATCTCTCTGCAGACAATGGCAAACCTCAGAGAGTAAAAACTGCCATGAAGAGCTTCTTGAGAACATAAGCCGTTCGGAGTCGGCATAAAACTTGTAGGTCCAGATCTCTGCCACTTGTGTTCAAACATTTCACAACACGCCTAAACACAATTGATCATAAGAAGCTCGATCAAAGTCCTTTTAAGTGCTGAAATGGTCATTTCGTTTTTTTTTTTTTTTTTGATAAAGGGTGGAGTAAGAGTTTGCACTTTTGAAAACCGATATTTTTTCATTTATTTATTTATGTATTTATTTTTTTATTTATTGGCCAAACAAGGCAATTTACTTATTCTAACTTAATCTAAATTTATTTTATTTTATTTCTTCTCCCCTTTCCTTGTTTTGGTGTTCGAAGATGCACGAATTGAAGTGGACACGTCAAAAAGGAGGGGCAAAAAGAAAATTAAAAGTAAGAGTAAAAGGTACTTACTAGAAAGAGAAGAAAAGAGAGATCAAAGGCTGGGTTAACTAGGAAGAGAGATAGACTTGGATAGTACTTATATCCAACAAATTTAGAGAGGGCATGCTTAAATGTGGTATACACACGAGTAACTATATACAGGTAATTTAACTTAAGCCTGAGTTAATTTTGGTTAACGAGGAACTTAGACAGGGTTTGCTTGAAAGATAATTTGGACATGGAAGATGAGAAGTATACGGAAACGTTATTGAATTCTCTACAACATCGATTGATGGGTTCATTGTTTGCGTATGTAGTTTGGTGCTGATATTCAGTTGACAGCTACGTATTATTGGTTCGTTGAGGTATATCATACTAGAAATATATTCGCTGTCAATAGCACCATTAATAACATCGAATGTGAAACATGAGCCCAATAATGATCTTCTTGATGATAATGGCATGAAGTTTAAAAGGCTGAGCCTGTATTCATATGAAGGAAGGCTATTATAATCACGGGGGTTGTACATGTCTCTCAACGTGTATAGTAAGAATTGCTTTTGATAGACTCGATTCTTTCGCTATGGGAATCGAAAGACGGACTCCAAATTATGCAGGCATATTCAAGTATTGGCCGCACTAACCCACAGTATAAGAATGTAGTGACCCAAATATTCTTGAATTCATTTCCTCGCCTTTTTATAAAACAAAGCTGTTTGCTGGCTCTGTACAAAATTTTGTCATAGTGCAAATTTAAGCGCATCTTGCAATCCAAGACTACTCCAAGATCCACTACATGATTGACTCTTTTAAGCTCCGTACTATTGAGGTGGTAGGTATGTAGTGTCATGTTGTTCTTACGAGAAAAACTTATGACATTGCATTTATTGACATTAAGATGCAGTTTATTTTGGATACACCATTGCTCCAGAGACAACAGTTTTGACTGTAAAAAATTTACATCTGTCTCTGATTTGATTTCATAGAACATTTTTAAATCATCTGCATACATAAGGTGTGGGATATCGTTCAGGACTTCTGACAAGTCTGATATAAATATGTTAAAAAGAAGAGGACCGAGGTGGCTACCATGCGGAACTCCTGAGACTGCAATTTTTTTTTTTGACAGAATTCCTTGGAATTTAACATTCTGGGATCTGCCGTCGAGATATGATTTTAGCCAACTTAGTATGGGTCCCGTAATACCGAATTTTTCCAATTTACATGTTAGCATGCTGTGATCAACTCGAAGGCTTTACTAAAATCCGTATAAACAGCATCTATTTGGTGCCCTTTTTCCATATTTATTAAAACTTCCGATGCCATGATCATGAGATTGGATGTTGTAGATCGTCCCTTACGGAAGCCGTGTTGCTGCTCATTTAGACGTGGTTTGATTATACTTGTTAGCTTATCACAAATAATTTTTTCAAAAAGTTTTGGAATGGCTGATAAAATTTCTATGCCTCTATAATTTTCAACAGACCTTTTATCTCCACTCTTGTAAATTGGTGTTAGATGGGATGATTTCCAATATGAAGGAAATGTCCCAGAAGACAGTGATTCTTTAAAAATTATGTATAATGGCAGAAGTAATTGGTTTAAACATCGCACCAGAAAGCTTGTAGGAATAAGGTCCGGTCCAGGCCCCTAAATAAATCCAGTTCTTTTATGGCATTAGAAATCTCTTCCTGCGTTAAATTTATACTATCCACACAATATTTGAGCTGGGAGAAGAGACTTCAAATTGGGTAGTAGATGGTCAAAAGACCTCCTTAAAATGATCCGCATATAAGTTGCTGATTTTATGAGGGTTGGACGAATTGACAATATCTTTAAACATAGACGATGGATAGCCGCTAGATTTACGCTTCATGTTAACAAAGTCAAAGAAGTTTTTCGGTTCTTGGATGATTTTCTTACCGATAAGGTTAGTGTACAACTTGTACGCTTCTTCTGACTTGATAGAGAACTCTTTTAATAGCTCGTCATACCTTTGCTTGAGTTCATTGCTTACATTATCAGTGTTTTTGAGAAGTTTATGGATTTTATTTCTTTGATTCCTCAAAAATCTGAGATTTCTATCTAGCCATGGCCTTGAAAGCTTATTCTTTTTCTTTATTTTTAGCACATAACTTTCGATAGCTGTAAAAATGTGCTGATAAAATCTAGAGACAGCGCTATCTACGTCTAAGTTGGAAAGAATATAATTCCAGTTTAGAGCATTAAGATAACATTTTATGCTTTCGTAATCGGCGTTGAGGTAATCGTACCCAATGGAGTTATTATAAGATTGGGTAAAGGTAACTTCATTAGAAAAGAAAGCAACCGTTAAGGCAGCATGGTGAACAGAGTTAGCTAACAAATTTTCTGCATCACTGCATGGACTAACCTTCATTTCCTCATATGCGTTAGTAAAGACTAGGTCCAACCATCTCCCATTTTGATTTTGTACAGAAGAAACTTGCTGCAGGTCGCTGCCATAAAAGGTACTTAGCAATATGGAATCTATGATATGAAAGGTTAACAGAAAGAAAATATTTGTCATTTTCATCGGTGACAAACGATATATTTGGACGGTTAAAGTCACGAAGAATAACAACATTATCATCCTCTTTTAGAGTAGAGATAAAGGCGGACAGTGGGAGGAATGTAAACGACACCTATGTACATATATAGACTATTTCCTAAGCAAATTCTAATTATTCGGTGATCGAAGAGCTTGTGGGTAGGTGTATCTATAAGCTCACTTGAGAGAGAATTGTGAAATGCTATCAGGACTCCTCCTCCTCAAGAAAGACCTGTTGAGGAGTAGTCCCGATCATTTCTGAAGACAGTCCAATTACTGTCAAGAACTTCCTCATTATTGAAAGTATCATTTAACCATGTCTCAGTGAATACTAGTACATTGAAGTGGCATGATTTGGCGTCAACATAAAGTTTTTGTAATTTGCTTCACTGTGGTGGCACAGTTATGGTAAAATATGTTTAAGAAATTTGAGTTAGGGACGATAATTATTGTTGCTGCTCTTTGCGTGATTTTTGAAGATGAGACACGTGTTTAGTTCTGACGTGAGCGCCATATGTATCTAGATCCGCCTTGACTTAATCAATCGTTACGCCAAGTTGCTCGTGAAAGCAAACAAATAGGTTACGTAAGTAATCGACAACGGTAGGTAGCCCTTCTTGCTGAATTAGTACTCTAAGAATAGTTTTGGTCTTGCCTTCAATGCATGTTGAATCTGGGGCCTTATGCATATAAGCGAGATACAAACGAACATTGCTGTACACACTGTTCTCCCTTAGACGAGAAAGAGCATATCTGCTCTCAGTGTCTGCGCAAGAGTTTAGTGTCAATTTGACTTTGGACACTTTAGAGTATGGGAGTGGACGAAATTCGGATACTTATCATTGTTGTTTAGAATAAATGAAATCCGTCTTAGATAAGTCGAAAATTTTTTCGATAGATTGCTTTTCATCGTATTGTTAGTTGGAGCGGTATTCCGGTTGACTATGGGAGAGAATATTGGGAAGATGTTAGTTTTAAGATTCCAATTAGTATCTAAATTATGATGGGACTTAGATTGCAAATTGGATTTAGAGGTAGAATTAAGATTAGATTTAGAATGAGAAGAGTTTTAGCTAGAACTATAATTACTTTTAGAAGGATTCTTAGAATTAGTATTTATGTTAGAGTTAAACAAATTTTTAGGTTTATTGGTGTTGTGCTTAGGATTATTGCTTATTTTAATGTTAGATCTTCTGTATGAGTTTAACTTATACTTGCTAGTTTTATAAACTTTCAGAGTACTCCTGGTATTATCTGTCCACTTTGATATTTTAATAGTTCCAAGAGTTTGCATTCCATCGGAGGCACTCAGGACCAGCCACGCGTATTTGGTGGGCATGATAACTTTAAAGCTGCTAATTTTTGCACGGGTTCGAGATGTTTTCTGGCAATCGGAGATGGAGACGCGAAATTTTTTTAAGGAAGTATTCTCGCACCGAGGCTACAGATGTGCTTGAGGGCAAACCTTTGATGAATACTGTGGTAGATTAAAATTGATAAGAAGACTTAAGCTTTTGGATCCTGTTTTCCCATTCTGTGATAGTCCACGAGGTTCCAAATTACTCAATAACTCTACGCAGCGCTGCTATAAGTGCTATAAATTCCAAGTCGGATGCAGTGGAAGTGTTTAGATAAGTTGACTTATTTGGTGGCAAGGAATTTACTGATGGTGAATTGTTGGACGCTTTCAAAATTTCATCAAAGACGGAAAATGAGTTAAGGTGAGGGATCTGTGAGGTCATGACTTCCGTGCTATTAGGCGCAGATCTAACTTCATCCACTACGTCTGCAAGCGTTGCCCGGAGTACAACCATATCGTCACTGATATCACTTATTTTTCAAATAATATTTCAAACTTTTCAATAATATGATCCAATGATCAGGTTGCAATGGTGATGGATCGGGGTTTCTTGAGGTAGATTGGATCGCGATTTCCACATCAGTACGCAAAGACCTCAGAGCAAGAAGATATTATAGTTGAACATCTGGGGAATATAGTCCCAAAATTTAAAGTCAAGAAGTCATCTCTCCTCTAACACTTTAGTTCCGACAGCGAAACGCGTTTTTCTCGAAACAACTTTTTAAAAGTCCGTGTTCACTGTTTAAGTTAAGTTTTCGAATAAGTTTTCGAATTTTCTTTTAAATAAAGGGGGCTTTCCACTAACAAAACCGCGGAATTTTTTTGCGAAAAATACAAATTTTCACTTCAAATGACCACAAAAAATTTAAAAATGAAAGAAATAGTAATCAGAGAAGGTTGGGGAGGATTTGATGATACTTCGACTAAATTTTAATATTTCTTGATTTCAGATAATTTCCAGCTGAGATACAGTAAACACCGCAAATCGTCTTTTTCCAAAGACGGTCTGGGAAAAGCTTTGTCACCGGGTTGCATGTCGATATTTTTGCATAAAATAATAAAAAAACAAAAAACGAAAGGGCCATCTCATCCCTTAAAAGGACTTTGACCGAGCTTCTTATGATCAATTGTGTTGTGTGTGATGTGAAATGTTTGCACACAAATGATCAAGAACTGGACCTACATGTTTAACGCCCACTCCGAACGGCTTATGTTCTCAAGAAGCTTTTCATGGCAGTTTTTACTCTCTGAGGCTTACCATTGTCTGCAGAGAGGTGACGGCCAACAGAAAACTTAGTTCAATTGAAAACATTTTCTGTGTTAGATGGAGGATTCGAACCTGGGTTCTCTGGCGTAAGAGTCCACACCACAGTGTGTAATTTTTTAAGTCATGGCAAAATAACCATATACGGACACCACTACGTGATAAAAGACCAAAAAAAAAAGACCACTGTCTCCCAGTTTTGCCCAAAGTCCTCCAGGTTTTTTTTATGGGCCCCCAAAAAAGTGGGGCCTCGGTGTCATTTTTGGAAAAAAAGTGATAATTTTCTCAAGCTTATATCTTGCAAACCGTTCGGAATTTTGACTTACTCTCTGAGGCAAATTGTCAACATATAAAATGAAAAAAAACTTCATCTTCAAGGTCAAAATCGCAAAAAACTTTAAAAAATTAAATTTTTTTTTACCTTTTTTCCCCTGTTCAGGTCCATAGGTAGCAACCCGTTCAAAATTCAAGGACACAATCAACTACAAAAATGAACCAAAGATCTCAATAAACAACTTTCTAGAACATATGAACTTCCTAGGAATGATTCTTAACACTGTTTAGGTAGCCGCAAGAGTGAAAAATTTCCCGAAAATTTTTGAATTTCATTTGTTTTTTCTTTACTTCAGCATTGAGATACTATAAAGCCTTCTCCCGTAAGTGAAAAGGCATGTTGCAGGTTTCATTGTTATACTATTACTGATTTTATTAATCTTAGTTCTTAGGTGGTATGGGTTGACATTTAGAGTTAGGGTTGTAACAAAGAGTAGTAGCATGGATATTTAGGAATAATGATTCAGTGTTGTAGGGATTAGTAGTCTCAGCAGGGATGGCACTACAATACTATGCTATCTATTACAAAAATTTAAAAAAAAAATATTCGTATTATGTTTATAATGTTGATGGCCCTGGACTTGCAAATCGCACTCTCTTAAGTTGTGGATCCAAATCGTCGTCCGAATCTGACTCTGATTCAGAACTTATAGTGTCCACAGGCACGTTACTTCCAGACTAACCTCAATCATCAGCTTTTTCTACTTCAGATAATTCATTAACATCATACAGGGTGATCTCGTGACTCCACCAACATACCTGAAATGAATTAGAAAAGAAATCAAAAAAGGAATGCAAACCAATGCATCAATAAAATTGATATTACCTCTGCAAGCAATGCGTCGAGTTTTTTGCCTTTGTACTGTTTTCCATGGGCATTGTGGTTTGGTGAAACCGTTCTCCTTGCTCATCGGATTCGGTAGGGAGTTGTTTGATAAAATCGTCAAAATGAAAATGAAGAAAATGCAGCTTTAATGTCATCGATGTGCCGATTTTCTCAAAATAATACAGCATTTCTTTCACCCATTCTTTTGCTTCCGGTCCCGCGTCCCGTCCCCTCCCAAGACTCTGGTGCATACACGCTGAAGGTAAATCTATGCCATTGAATGATTATAATCATGAAGCGATGATTCAAAGTTGCTCTTGAATAGCTTTCTAATGTCAGGGCCATTAAGTACGCCTGTTAAATGAAGACAGAAAATAAAGACAGAAAAGAAAACATTAACAAAGTGAAAATAGTACAATGAGGTGAACAAAAATTCGTTTTAAATTTACTACAATACCTTTTTTAATTTTGTCATCGCTACGCTTTGGGAAAACGCTTTTCAAATAGTCGAATGCGTTTGGACAATTTACAACGGCCACTTCGATGAATTTTTTAACAATTCCCAATTTTATGTGCAGCGGTGGCAGCAAGATGTCTTGAGTATTGTCTATTAAAGGTGCATTCCTCAGTTTATGTGGTTTCATTTGTTCCTCCACACTTCCTCTTGGTCTTCACGAATTACATTGGTATTGATTCAGAGGTGAGCGCGAATCCCAATTACAAAGAAAACAAAAGAATTTTTGAAAGCCGCCCTTATCGATGATCCCTTGCAAAATGTTGATGACCTTCAAATCACAGCAAATCTTGCATTTATTTTCGTAGTATTTGATTTTTTCCATTATATCTTTCAATGTTTCATAGCTTTCTTTCATGTTAATACCCATTGCTAGCGGAATGGAAGGTTTTCGGTTCGACACATGCAACAACACTGCTTTCAAGCTTGAAACAGAACCATCAATAAATAATCTCCACTCACTAGCGATGTAGTTCATTCCCATTTTTACCAACAGCGCTTTTACATCGTTGCAGTAGTTTTTTGATACAAGTTTTTCTGATTTTATATCTTCACAATTTCATCTTTACAAGACAAGAGCTACAATGTGTTTCCAGGTATTTTTTTTATATTTTGGGTTGTTTTTATGTGAATTCAATGCAGATGTTTGCTTCCAGGTAGTTGTTTGATAGTTTGGGCACGGGAACTCACCCACCAGCTTGAGAATTTTTATTAGAATGCACTTACTATCAGTGAAGGTACAGTGCACTCACACTCGGCCTCCTGACTGACAATTATTTACGTTCAAAGTTTTGAAATCAACATTTTTTTAAGAAATCGCTTATTTTCTTACACTTCAATTGTTTTTAAGTGAAATTTTGGCTCCCGGAATGTACTTTTGTTAGAAAGACCTCACTATCTTAGAAGGGTTAATGCGAAGGGTTAATGAAGGGTTAATGCGGAGTATTATACCTCAAAAAAAGCTTGAAGTGTTGTCTTTTACTAAGTCTAGGAAGAAATAAGTTTACTAGGGCTGTTTTTTGATAAAACCAGATTTTTATTAAAAAAGTGAGGTTAAAACATCTTTTCTTGTTTAATTTGCCCCAATGAGTTAATAAAAATTAACATATTTATATACAGATTTATAGCGTTTTCAAAGGTCTTCTCAATGATACCCATCTCAACCAGATCGGATAAGAAATGGGTGAGATATAAGCGATTATATACTCAAGCTATAAAGGCCTATATCTCAAGAAGTTGGATCGGCCTCCTTAAAAAAACTTTGGGGTTTTAATCAGCGCTGTAAGCCCTACCAGGCCAAAGAAAATTGGCGCATTTTTCTAAAGTAAATTTGTTCGTAAAAGCGGAAAATAAAAAAATGCTTTTTGGGTCGTTTTTCGCTCATTTTTTAAAGTTTTTTGCTATTTTGACCTTGAAGATGAAGTTTTTTTTTATATGTGAACAATTTTTGTTCTTTATGACAAGAGCTACAACTTTGCCTCAGAGAGTAAATCAAAATTCCGAACGGTTTGCAAGATATGAGCTTGAGAAACTGATTACTTTTTTCCAATAATGACACCGAGGCCCCACTTCTTTGGGGGCCCATAAAAAAACCTGGTGGACTTTGGACAAAACTGCGAGACAGGGGTCTTTTGTTTTTGGTCTTTTATCACGTAGTGGTGTCCGTATATGGTTATTTTTTCGTGTTGCACTGTGCACTATACCCACTACGCCACGGCCGCCACCGCATAAAGTAATTACGAATATTATTAAACTGATACTTTATAATGTACAAAAGGTTTCAATGGATTTGCTCTATCCATATTTCTAGAAAACATTTGCAAATAATCCGTTTTTACGCTGAAACCCTTACTCTCTTTTTAAATAAGCTTTTGTTATGTTACTCAGGCACATATACCTATATTTCAGTTTTATTATATAAAAAATTAACAAAAAACAATAAACAAAGGGAATTCAAACCCAAAATAACAATATTAAGATATTGAATTAAGAGCTCTTCCTCAGCTGGGGGTTTTTTTTTGCAGATTTTTTCTCGTTAGGTCATGGCCAATTTCAAAACTGTGACAATACTAAATTGTGACAAGATTAAATTAAATCTCTGATCTGCAAAAGTGTGTGTATATTAGCTGGGTTCAGGGCTCCATAGATTTTATTATTTTATTTCAGAAATTCCATGCACGAGCAGAATATGAATGCTGGATGTTATAATTACAGTGTGGAACAAATTCTGAGAGTGAGGAGTGAAAATAGAGGCTAAATTAGAAGACCCGTATCGCGGCGTTTGTTTATGTTAGTTCGAATTTTTTTTTTAATCGACCTTCAAACTTTACAGTCAAATGCCGATTTTCAGCATATTGTTTGTATGGTTTTTTGGCTATAACACGTCGACTAATTGATATTTTTTCAATCTGTAAAAACCAAATTATTGCTAGAGACCTGTGCAACAATTAAAATTTTTTAAAAAATAGATTTAGAAAATTTTTGTGATGCTTATGAAGCAAAATGTTGGAAAAATTATTTTTTTCATGCTTTTTGAAAATATTTTCCACAAAACTAAGTCTTTTTTGCTTTCTGTTTGATCTATAATATGCTTCTCAGTTTTTTCAATAAATTTCATTTGAAAAGAAAACAATCATAATACAAAACTTGCGTTTTCCAGCTTAATATTAATTTACTTGTCATTTTTTATGTACCAATTTTGTTCAGTGTTGGTTTTGAAGAAACATTGAAAAAGAAATTATAAAAATATGGAAAAAATATAATTTTGAAATGTTAGTTACGAAAAGTTTTAAGTAAAAAAATTAAATAAATTAAATTAATGAGTTGGCCAGTTGCCGTTTAGCAGGCAGCTGTGGATCAACATCACTGCTCTCTCTAACATCTTGGTCATCGTCATCATCATCAGAAAGGTGAATAATTTCGTCCAAGAGATATTCTGGAATTTCATCTTTGTCTTCCCCTTCTTCCTCTTTATCCTCGTCTTCCTCTTCTTCAAAGGTGCTTTTATACCACCAACAAATTTCAGCGAGTATTACACCTGGAGATTTCTTTCCTCTGTACCTGAAACGAAAATAGTTTTCAATCGTTAACATGTTTTAATTGTGCACTCTGACAAAGATATTAGAAAAATCTAGGAATTCAAAATATGCACACTCTATAGTTACCTTATTCAAATGGAAGCGCAGTTTGGTAATAACGTTCGCCTTGCTCATCATATTCAGTTGGCAACTGTTGAGCGAGTTGATCAAGATGCTGATGCAAGAGATGAATTTTGTACGACATATTAGCCCCAATTTCATCGAAAGATGCCAACATGTTTGCAACAGATTGCCTGTAGTTGTCTTTGCGTTCTTTACCCAAAAGTCCTTTAATGACTGCTTTTAATGCGAGCCATGCATTTAATTCTCGGTCTGTCAAAACTTGGTCAAAATCTTGACGACTCATTAGTTTCCGTATGTCGGGACCATTAATAACCCCTTCCTGAATTTTGGCGTTACTTAGTCTTGGGAAAATGTTTTTTAAGCGGTTGAATACTGCTGGTCTTTTTGCGATACATTTAAAAAAATTTTTAGCAATGCCAAGTTTAATGTGGAGCAACGCAACAAAATTTTCATTTCAGGAACAAGACTTTCTTGTAGCCTATTGTCTTTAGCCCATTTCCGTCCAATGCGACTATTCCAGTTATGCTGCTTGTACTGGTTTCTTCCTTTAATACCTTCTCCGTATCGTGAATCCTAATCGCACAAAAAACACGGATATTTTGGACGGCCAGATGCTGTTAAGCCTGTAATCAATGAAACTATTTTGAGGTCGCAGCAAATGCGCCACTGGTGTTCGTTATATTTGACTACATTGAAAATCTTACAAGCACACCTTTTGCTAAAACCAAAGCGGAATTGCAGTTGTGTGCTTTCCAATTTAAAAAACAATGTTTTTCTACTTCTTAGCACAAAGCAAAGGATCAAAAAAATTGACTACATTAATTCTGCAAAGACTTGTTGTTGCGCTCTTTGTTTACTTCTTTTCTCGATTCCATTCTTTGACACCAACAATTCGTTGGTATTAAACCATAGAAGACGTGAGAAGTTTTTTTGAAAAAAAGATGACTCATCTTATTTTCTGAGGTCTGGCTCGTACCAGCTTATACATGAAAAATTAATTGTGGCATTTTTTAATTTCAATTTAGTTTTTAGCAATTCTTAAAAAAATGAATTTTTAAGAATTACATTTGTGAGCTTTATGCCAAGTAATTCATGAAGCAACAGGTTGCCACAACAACAATGTTCTTTTACAGAACAACCACCAGCAGATTAGACAGCTGTTTCAATACAGCAATAAAATATGCTTTGATTTGTTAATAAAAACTTCTTATCAAATTTGTTCCAAAGATTTTTCAATTTCTTTAGTCCTTGAGTGTACCAAGGTATTTTACTAACACGTTCCTTTAACTTTGGAATGTGTTGCAAGCACACAGATGATAGTAGAAGCTTAAATATATTAAAAGATGAAGAAGTATTTAAATGTTCAAGCTCACCCAATCAATACAACCAATAGCAGTACACTGTGGAACAAATTCAGGTTAGCAAAAGTTAGGTCGACTCTGAGAGAGAGGGGTGAAAATAAAGGCTAAATTAGAAGATCCGTATCGCGGCGTTTGTTTATGTTAGTACAAATTTTTTTTTTAATCGACCTTCCAACTTTGCAGTCAAATTCCGATTTTCAGCTCGTCGACTTATTGATATTTTTTAAATCTGTTAAAGCCAAATTATTGCTAGGGACCTGTGCAACAATTGAAATTTTTAAAAAAATTGATTTAGAAAATTTTTGTGGTGCTTATGAAGCAAAATGTTGGAAAAATTATTTTTTTTTTCATGCTTTTTGAAAATATTTTCCACAAAACTAAGTCTTTTTTGCTTTCTGTTTGATCTATAATATACTTCCCAGTTTCTTCAATAAATTTTATTTGAAAAGAAACAATCATAATACAAAACTTGCGTTTTCCAGCTTAATATTAATTTACTTCTCATTTTTTATGTACCAATTTTGTTCAGTGTTGGTTTTGAAGGAACATTGAAAAAGAAATTATATAATTATACGGATATTTTGGACGGCCAGATGCTGTTAAGCCTGTAATCAATAAAACTATTTTGAGGTCGCAGCAAATGCGCCACTGGTGTTTGTTATATTTGACTACTTCCAGAATGTGTTTCAAATTATCGAAATTTTCACTAGTGTCAGTGGTATACGCAATCGGAACTGAAGGCATTCTATTTGTCTTGTGCAAAAGCAAAACATTTAAGCTGATTAGTGAACTATCGATGAATAAACGCCAATCATCTTTTTTATAGGTTAACCCTATCGTCTCCATTAACTTTTCAATATCGTTGCAATAAGCGAAATTTTTTGCATCATTCACATTGAAGAACTTTTCTAACTCTTTTTGGCTTTTTCGATATGCTGTTACTTTGGTACCTTTCGCCAGTAAATTATTTCCTTTCAAAAATGAAGCCATTAGTTCTGATTTTTTCTGAGTCAAACACAAATTTGCAACAATTCCATCCAATTGGTTTTGTGTGACTAAGATTGGGTCCTTTGATGTTTCATAGGATGTACCTTCACCAGGGTCGTATTCTGAGAAGAAATCCATGGATGTAGCAGCGGCGGTTGTAGTACTGATATCTGTTTGAAGATCAATACTTCGGTATGTTGGTACTGGAACGAATTCTGAGTGCGGTAATGGTAATTGGGCACTTGGCACTGCTACATAAGTAGCAGTCTACTTATGTACCACATTTTATGGTAGTTGATACATCCATCGCAATTTTCTTCTTGATGCGGGCTGTTGTCTAACCACATCATTGGTATACCAAAAGGCATAGCCTTCTTCTTTTCACTTTTCCATTGCATAAGAGTTGAATAGCAATTAAAGCAAACTTTTTAGGGGCATAGTTTACGTCAGTGATAAACTCTTGGGAGAAATATTGTTTATAGGCTTCCAAAAAAAAAATCACTCGCATTGCCACATTTTTCATCGCTTGCTATGAAACGTTCACAAACATTACAAAAATTTACATTTGGTTCATTTTACATTTTGGTTCCGACATTTTTAATACAATATATATTATGCAAAGTTTTCTTTGTTATTTTTATGAAACCGATGCACTTAACTTAAATCACTCACAAAATGAAATAAGTTCCAAAAAAATGAAGCGAATTTTGTCACGACCGAGCGAAAATTAAAAGACATCAGCTTCGGCTGAGTTTCGAGTCTTAACTGAATCTTTATTTTTGAAATGAATTCGCTTGTACGAAATAAAAAAAAAATCGCTACCTGTGCGGTGGTTGAAAACAAAAAAGTTGTTTTACTAATTCCTAATTCTTGGAACTTCCCTTTTTAATTACTTCTACCTAAATCGCTATTTATTTAATGGTTTTGGGATTTTTAACGGAAATTATCGACTAAGACCATTTTCTTTTCAAATGAAATTTGATAAAACTGAGAAGCATATTATAGATCAAACAGAAAGCAAAAAAGACTTAGTTTTGTGGAAAATATTTTCAAAAAGCATAAAAAAAATAGTTTTTCCAACCTTTTGCTTCATAAGCACCACAAAAATTTTAATTGTTGCACAGGTCTCTAGCAATAATTTGGCTTTTACAGATTGAAAAAAATATCAATTAGTCGACGAGTTATAGCCAAAAAACCATATAAACAATATGCTGAAAATCGGCATTTGACTGCAAAGTTCGAAGGTCGATTAAAAAAAAATTCGAACTAACATAAACAAACGCCGCGATACGGGTCTTCTAATTTAGCCTCTATTTTCACCCCTCACTCTCAGAATCGACCTAACTTTTGCTAACCTGAATTTGTTCCACAGTGTTATGTGTAAGTAAAAAAAAATCCAAAAATTCCAAAACCTGGAACGGCGCCGCTATAAAACGTGGTTTGAATGAACTAATAATTAAATTGTTTTATAATTAAATAAAATCATTACAATCATTACAGTGATACAAACACTTTTTTATGTCATACGTTTATTTAAAATTGCTCGCTGAACTAAAATATGCCAATGAATTTTTGATGCTTTAACCTTTGACCTTAAACCCCATATCGGTTCATGAGTCTTAGAATTTTTTTATTGATTTTGAACTTTGAACCGTACCCTTGGCAAGATCATTCAAGTTCTGCAAAAAAATTACACATGATTGTGAATCGTTTCATGTAGTTTCATATGCAAAAAAACATATCGCACACTAAATACAAAACAGCACAACTCAAAGTTTACAAATTTTTACTTTTTAGTGTAAAACTATTCGTAGTGATCATATACTTTGACTGTAACACATCAAATACATTTTGTACATATCTTCTTTCTCTATAGTTTAAAAAAAAGTTCTGTTTCATTGCTTTGTATGGAGTTCTTCAAAAATAAAATTGGTTTTTTCTTCAGCTAGAAATTTAAAAATTTTGAGTTGTGCTGTTTTGTATTTAGTGTGCGATATGAAAACGGGATTTTTATTTTACCAAAAACTCATTTTCTTCTGGCACTACACTTACAAAAAATTATTTGTTTTTAATTTTTTTTTTTTTAATTCCCTATTTGTATATTTTTTTGTAATGTACAAAAGAGGAGTCTTTTGTAATTTTGTAAGAAAAAACCTTCTAGTGATTTTTAATCGCTATTTCTCTTTGTTAGTGGTATTTGTAATGAATCGTGTTATTAAACTTATTCTATCTCAAGTAGATACGATTTGCCGTTGAACCCGCAGCTAGGATCAATGTTTAAAAATCTCACAAGATTTTATTTGTTAGGATCGTTTGCAAACAAGTTGGAAAATTTTTGAGTAAGTGATGTTACGAATCCCTCGATGGTCAATTTTGAAATGTCCAAACTATACATGTTTTGTTATTCCCAACCTTAACGTATTTTACGTCCAAATTTGTGCACTTGATTTTTTTAAAATCACTTTTCTTATTAAACGCTGCGACCATTTTACTTTTCGTTTCAGTATTAATCTTCCTATCAAAAAAAGCAAACCCTTTTAGGGTCTCTGAAAGGTCCCATAAATGTAGCGAAGAAACATTAAGGGACTTCTCGTGCAATATCTTCGTTAACGTTACGATAATTGATAACATCTATGATCATTTGGAAGTCGCTCTTCAGAGCAGCATGTGGTAGAGGGCATTCAAATCAATAGCGCATACAAATGCTTACCAGGAACACACTTAGCTCTTGTAAACCAGCTTACTCAACATCTAATAAGAATTGATATTTTTATTTTTTAATAAAAAAATAAGATCCTCAAAATTAATCAAAGCACCTCGCATTTGATAACGGTGCATTTTGTCTAATTGCGAATGACTGAAACAAAGGCAATAAAAGGGAATATAAATTGGTTCTGCATGTTATAAAAACACATCCAATCGCGTAAATACGGGTATAGTCGCCGCTGGTCAAAATCCTTCTCAGAGTCGCTAAGAAGGAGATACAATTATATGCAAATAGGGTATAAAAATAAAATAAATAAAAAAAAAATTTTTTTTCTTAATATGGTGTCAGAAAAGAACAGAATTATTGGTAAATAATGAATAATAAAAGTGATTAGCTCACTTCCAGTTTTCGGAATTTTTTTTTTTTTTTTGACTGGCACATTATTATGACATCCAGGATTCATATTATGCCTGTGCAGGGAGGTTCTGAAATACATTAGTAAAATGAACCCATCTAGTGTATATGCATGTTTCCAACCCAGTAAGAACAATACAAATACAAGTTATACATTACAAGTCTTTCGTTAAGTTTACCCGGCACACAAAAATTAAAAATGAAAGAAATAATAATTAGAGAAGTTTAGGGGAGGAATTGATTATACTTTGACTAAATTTTAATGTTCTTGGATTTCAGTTAATTTCTAGCTTATATGCAGTGAACACCGCAAATCGTCTTTTTCCAAAAACGTTCTTGGAAATGTTTTTGTCGATATTTTCGAAATGTTACAACATGTCGGCATTTTTGCATAAAATAATTAAATAAGGGAATCGAATCTAAAAGTTTTTTTTTTAGTGGTGAATTATATCCAAAAATACTTTTTTTGGGCAAAAAGTAGTTAGAGACTTTTTAAAATCGAAAGGAGGTAAAAAAATCCGTTTCCACTACAAATATCCCTGGAATTAACTACTCTGACACTGAGCAGGCCGATGGATCTCCCACCCCAGTGACACAACTATAGGTGAGGGGAAATACTCAAAGAGATGATTAGCACTCGATGAGAGCAGTGTCGAGAGTGACACTCTGCTGAGAGTGACCGATGGGTCTCCATAACTGTAAAAAGGCGGCGGCTAATTAACGTAAAACCAACCAAACAATAAAAACAACCGGAGTTAAAGCAAATTAAACTTTAGAGATTTATTAATATATTTGTAAATGATAATTAAAATATTCTATGTTGCGGAAATGAACAGAAACGTTTACAAAGAATGTTACACTTTTGTATTGATGTGGTGTTGGCGCTGGTTAAATGAAAAGTAGTGCACTCAATTGCACTCAATGTGTGTTGAGTAGAAAGAATTTGAGAGTGCAGTGGTGTCTTTCGACAGAGGCGTGTTCACTATTTAACAATCACAGTGACACAACTCAAGGCGAAGACAAATATTTAGAGGGTAAACTTATTATCATCAAGTCAAGTAGTGAGAATGGCGCTAAGCAGACCGATAGGGGTCCACCCCGGTGGCATAACTCTATAGTGAAAATACACAAATGCTATAAATCAAGCTACTAAAGTCAATGACTCAAGTATTCGTTGAATAAGTATATTTTAAATATTTCAATACACTTAGGTTACCCTTTCATGGTTGCTAATATCAAATTACTTTTAAAGCAGAACATCAAATATGATTCACTAAACGGTCTATTTTCCCTTATAAAAAATTGTTATTTATGTAAAACTATGCTTTTTGTTTTGTTTGAATAGTTTTATTGAAATCAAAACTTAAAACTAACATTGGAATATTTTTATGCCAAGTGGAAATACAAAAAGAACCTTATCATGACCAACGAATAAGATTAGTTCAAACTAACATGAAATAAAAAAATACGGTAAGATATTAGGCAAAAATTAAATAAAAAACCAATTTGCAATTTGATTGTTTTGAACAGTATTGAGATATGAAATAATTATAGGTGCGGTGAGGTGAAGCGTTTCACCTTTGAAATTCTTACAGCGCGCTTACATATAACCAAGTATGCTTACATATGCCGCACAGTTTTTCATGATACAGCGAAGCGTTCAGACGTACATTGTGTTGCTCTTCCAAAACAGTGATAACAACTTTTTTCTAAAAGTTTTTTTGATGGAGTGAATTTATCGAGTTGTATATATATCAGTCGTGTTGGTTTAATTCTTAAAAATAACACTACTCTATAAAATTACGACAACTTTCACCAAAACGAATGGCGATAACATTTTCTTTAGTGAAATTTTCCACAGAATCCGAATGGCAAAATTCAAAAAATCTCAAAATTATTATATCGTTGATAAAAAGTTAGCCCTCTTATCTGGTAGAAAATTTTATTACAAAAATTTTAAGTATATATCGCACACTAAATACAAAACAGTCACAACTCAAAAAACACGAATTTTCAAGAAGCAAAAAAACTGTAAGCTGAAATGATTGTAATATTTTAAACAAATTTGGTTCCACAATAAAGAAACCCCATTTTAAAGAAAGTTTTGATATAGTTTTTATAACTTCATATCATAGTTGTGAAAATATAGTATAATCTAGATTTATGACCCTTTAGCTGAAATTTTTTTGTATGATTAGAAATATTATCTCAAATTGTGCCTATTTACCTGATAAAAATCGTTTGAATTTTCAACAGCTCCTAATTTACAAGCATTTAAGTAAGAAAATTACCAAAAAACACAAAATTTACCTGTTGTTTAATTGAAAATAAAGCTTTATTGTTATAAGAAGACAATTTTGCTAGAGTTTTTTTAGTTTAAGCAAATAAAACGGATTTTGGACTTATGACACTTTAACTGAAATTTTCCGTTTAAAATTAAAGTTGTGCCTCTTTAACTTATACAAATCGCTTGAATTTTCAACAGCTCCTAATTTTCAAGCATTAAAGTAAGAAAACTACCAAGAAACGTAAAATTTACTTTTTGTTTAATTGAAAATAAAGCTGTATTCTTATTAGAAAACAGTTTTGCTAAAGTTTTTGTAGTTTTTTATTGTGAGTGTGCAAATAAAAAAGTTTTGGACTTATGACCCTTTAACTGAAATTTTTCATTAAGGCGGTCTTCTCATTCAAAACCCGTTTTTTGGACCCTTTTTAAAAAAATTCTTATTTGAAAACGCAAAGAATAATTGAAAACTTTTTTTATTTATTGTATTACAAAAGGTTCAAAGTAAATAAAAAAATTTTTTTTGCCTCGATACGTGGGCTGTTCGAAAAGTAATGAGTAAGTTGGTGGTGAAAAAAAAGGTGTCGTCACGGCGGCCACGATTACGGGTCTCCGGAGCGTCTGAAATGAAGAAAATAGGGGTTATAATCAGTATAGATGTAATTTTCGGGTGAACCTCAAGCTTAATTTTGTGATTTTTTTTGACAAAATGGCGGCCATTCAAAAAAAAATTTCAATTTCGGGTTTTTTTTTGTAGTTTAGTGTAAAAAAAAAATAGTAAAAAATTTTTTAAAATTATGGTCGAGGTTCACCCGAGAATGGTGACAATTCTGCGTCGATTCCATTTTGTTTCATGAAAATCGGTTCAGTTGAACTGGAGATATCATGGCCGCCAGTTCGAAAAACGTGGGTTCGAGATAAACGCGTTTAAAGTTTGAAGTAATTTTTTTGGAAAAAAAAAAAAAAAAATCAAAAATGTTTAAATGCAGTTTTAAAGAGCTGACAATTTTTACTTACAAATATTAGTCGGCGATGCCAGCTCCATACAGGCCACCTTCCTCTTTTTCGTAGAAACTGCTTTCTGCTGCCCTCTCTGCTCTGCGAGCCGTTCTGCCAGCTTTTGATGATGCCGCAGCTCGAGTCTCTGATCGGTTCAATCTGTCTTCATTGCGAGATAGTGCGTATTCGTATGCGTTTTTGCCAATCGCAATACCCATCAAACCCATAATTTTAAGTATGGGTATAAAACCGTCGTTGAAGAGGCACGTTGCAATGAAATTGGCCACTTCGATGGTGCGTGCGCCTGAGTTGATGTGTTTGGACGAAAGTGACCAAAGAACAGAATTGTAGGACTCATTGGAATTCTGAGTTTCAGATCCAAGGCATCTTTCAAGCAAATTATCTGCCGACAGCGCTTCGTAAGCTGGTTTTATTACCTCCATCACCTTCTTGTCCATCAGACCTTGCTTCACAAAAAAGGCTGTATCTTCTAAAGTATTTCGAATTTCTAAAAATCCTTTTAGGGGCATAACTACCCAAGCTATAAATAAATGCAAAAAAAAAGTTGAAAAAAAGTTGCTCAATGAGAATACCCCCTTAAAAAGAGTACATTAAAAAAATATAATGTATTCGTTTCAAAATTTGTAGTTTTTAAATATTAATTAAGTTTTTGTAGAAAGACTCATAGCAGTTTTTAGGAATATGGTTTTTATTTGCCACATCTTTGATGCCCTTTTGCTTTACTTCTATTAGCGGTAGCCTTTCGGAATGTACCAAGCATAGTTTTAAATTTTTAAGAATATTATTGATAAGTAGAAAAAATAAGCATATTTTTTTGCGTTAGAGGTTGAATAGTAACTGTTTAAACCCGCGTTTGGATTTATTTTAGTTTGGTTATAGACCCAAGCACATAAACTTGGACTATGGTTTTAAGTTTGTTGTCACAAACAGCACTTGAACTGTTTGTGGAGCTGGAAAGTTTTGATTATAAGAAACACTCGGTTTGATTGTAAAACACGTACTCACCTTTTATTAAAGTCTTTTCGCCCTTTTATAGGCGAAAATCAATACAATATACAGTAAATATTAAAAAATAAAATCGATGAAATATGTAAAAATACATAAACAAAATTGACTTAAAATATAAGTGCATATTTCTGTATGCACAAAAAACAACCTTGGCCATGAGTTGATTCGTCAGCATATTTGACGAGCATACGAAACTAAGCAAAACAAAAGAGTCATATTTCTATGCTCTGGTTGAACTGTTTTTTGTTCTTACTTTATTACGTTGAGCTTACTCGCGTTCAAGACCAAGGTTGTTTTTTCGATGGAAATGTACTGATTCAAAACCTTGAAATGCACGATTCTCTGACCATGAAAATTGACTCTTCATAGCCAGGAAAACGTGCGAGTTCAGTGGCCCTGAACCCGTACATTCTCCCCCTGGTGAGATCTAAAGTTATAAAGATCTCACTTAGTTGAATTATGTCACGGTGACCACAAAATCTGATGTTGTTGATCTCTGGCGTGGTAATGGTTGCAGACATCGTGTTTCTGTCAACTGGAGTTGGTGGTTTTTTGATTTCTCCTTCCAAATAATATAACTTGTGATTATAATGGACAAAACCAATGCTGTATATCCAATTGCTGAATAATGGTAGTTGAATTTCTGAAATTGTGCTGGTAGATCAAGATATTTTTGGTACGCTAATAAGCTTTGGAGTTCGGTTAGGTTTTGCAGCTGCGTATAGTATTGCTCAGTTTTCTTGCTAAGAGCATCAGATTCCTTGGGTTTTATGACATCAATCAAATTACCTAGGCTGGTGTACGATACTTGTCGACTGCTGAAATATGTTTTTTGACCTTGTATTGTGATAGAGTTTTGCTTAATAACACACTGGGGCTTCAGAGATAGTATGCCGGATCCCTTCAAAGTGAGATGTTCACTTTGGCCTTCACATACAGAAGTTATTCGTGTGGGAGCGCTTACCGCATACATCCATTGGTTGTTGTTTGTCATTTGAATCCATGTTGAATTTGTCTTTAAGAGTTCTACGTTGCACTCTGGTTGGGTGTCGTTGTTGAACAGCTGTATTTCACAGGAACATATTTCAGAACCCTTGTTGTATTTTGCCTGTATATTGGTACATACGTATGATTCTGATTTTACGAGAATACAGGTATTCAGTTGGGATTTACTAATGGGGAGATATTGATCTCTATGTGCGTTAACGGCAATAATGTCATCGCAGGGCTTGATTGCAGTTAAGCTGTTGTTGACCATAGTGGGCACTGGAAACATTTTGTAGAGTTCGAATGTTTCTTGATCGCACAGAGGTATTGAAATTTTAAAAATGACGTGGCTTTCTGTTAATTGTCCTTCCACAGTCATGAGTTTATAGAGTTGTATGCGCTCCTCATGATCGACAGGTTGTCGCAGTGTTGGTGTCAAATAGTTCCGAATTGTTACCAATTCCTCTTGTAATTGGTTTGGTGTAAGTAAGATTGGACTGATTTTTCCGTGGTGGGTATCTGTTAGAACGTCTATGATGGATGTCTGGATCCGTTGCAGATTTGCTGCTGTGACTGTAAGTTGTGTGGCTAAAGAAATGAAGATTTGGAACATTTTGAATTGATAGTCCATGTCTTCAAGATCGTGCACTTGTGACCAAATCTCGTTAACCCTTGTGTCGATGTTGTCGAATTTCTTTTTAATCTCCGATTGATCTTGTTTGATGATGTTAATGGTTGCATCAAGAATCGAGGTTTGATTTTTGAGTAAGATTTGAAGATGTCCTTCATTTTTTTTGACCTTTCCGATAGTATTGACCATTTCCTCAGCATATTCAGAATCTAAAACTCCATATAATGAATTAGCGATATTTCCTACGATGTTTAAAGCACCTCTTTTATTTCTGTTGACTTTGGATCCATTGGTGTCTGCAGTGTTAAGTGCACTTCTTATAGATCGGTTTATGGTAAGAAGATTATTGTCCTGTTTGAGTACGTTTTCAAGATTGTCAAAAGTTTGTACAATGGATGTGCATACACTTTTTTGAGAGTGTACGAGTTTCGGTTCTTGACAAAGTTCTTGCCGCAAGGCTGCTGTTCCATTCGTGAAAAACTCAGTTTCTTTCCAATAAGGGTTTAAATCATAATACACAATAAGTTGCCATTGTGTTCTAGAGGTTATCATTGATGCAATTCCCTCGAAGTGGATGCCTAGGTTGGAGTCAAATTCATAGTTCTTGACTTCGGTTGCCAATATAAGAGGTAGCATGATTACCGCAATTAATAATACCGATGCTAAGGTGGGTGATGATGATCTTCGTCTCTTACGTGCTACTTCAGTGTCGTTGTCGTCGTGATGACTAGGTGCCTTGTGATAGGTAGACCCAGTAGTAACAGGAACCTCTGCTTGGTTGTCTTCTATTGGTAGGGGAGCTAACCGATGGATTGGCCTCCTAAATATTCGTGAAGCTGTTTTGATATCCACTACACGTACAATGTCATCTTCTCCCTTATAAGTTTTCGTGATCCGTCCAAGTGGCCATTGAAGAACCGGGGAGTTGTCTTCCTTGATGATTACCACGGTACCTTCCCTAATGTTATTAGCCTGTTCCCTCCATTTGTGTCTATATTGAAGTTCGTTAAGATAGTCACGAGACCATCTTTGCCAAAAGTCGTGTTTGATTTGTGACACGGCTTTCCATCTGGTTCCTAAGGATGACTTCGTCTCCACTGCTCTTGCATCGACTTGTGCTGTAAGTGGTTCGCCGATCAAAAAATGTCCAGGAGTAAGTGCACTTAAATCATTAGGATCGTTTGACATGGGGCTGATTGGTCTCGAGTTTAGTATTGCCTCGATCTCCACTACAATGGTTTCGAGTTCTTCGTATGTGAGAGATGCCGATGCGACACTTCTTTGGAGCAGATTTTTTGCTGATTTTACGGCTGCTTCCCACAGTCCTCCAAAGTGAGGAGCCCTGGTGAAAATGTATTCCTTTTCTATTGCACGTGTTCATTATCTTTTCTTGCGTGTTGGCTGAATGAATTGCTGGTGATAATTCAGCAAGTTGGTTTTTTGCTCCAACAAAGTTGGTTGCGTTGTCACTGTAGAGGTTTTGACAGTGCCCCCTTCGAGCGATGAACCTTTTAAGGGCTCCGATAAATGCGTCAGTTAACAGGTCGCTTACAATTTCCAAATGAACTGCTTTTGTGGCGAAGCAGCAGAATATAGCCAAATATGCTTTTGTTGGTCTCTTCCCGCGTAGTTTGTAGTGCACCCAAAGTGGTCCACAATAATCTACACCAGCGTTGATAAATGGCCGTGCTGGCGTAACTCTCGTTGCTGGTAAGTTTCCCATGATTTGCTGTACTAGTTGTGGCCGCGTCCTGTAACATCGGACACAGTGGTGAACTATTGATCTTGCCATACTTGCTGCTTTCACAGGCCAAAACCGTTGTTTAGTATGCGCCATTAATGCGGTTGGACCACAATGCATGTGATCTTCGTGTATAGATTGCATTATTAACTTTGTTATCGGATCATTATACGGTAGAAACATTTGGTGTTTAGTTTCGTATGGTAATGTGGATGCATTTAGTCGGCCGCCGACTCTCAAAATGCCGTCGTCGTCTAAAAATGGCTTAAGGCTGTGTGACACCATATTTCTTTAAAGCTAGCATTTCTGTACTAAGATCGGCCGTTTGCACAGTTCGTATAATCGCCTTCAGTGACTTATCCAATTCTAAAGGTGTTAGTACCCATGAGGCTTGGTGGGATGGCATTGTGCCTCGTGCACGCTCTCCAAAGCGAATCAAGTAGCCTACAACTTGCTGAAGTTTCTTAAATGAGTTACCATGATTGATTAAATAGATCATGTTTTCTGCGTCATTTCTGGCTGTAATTAAAGCCTTTGGTGCTTTTCTTTTGCCTTCTTCTGTTATTTTTGGACTATTATTGCAGAATGGTTGTGGCCAAATTGATTCGTTTCCATGTAGTAAAAATGGCCCATAAAACCATAGGTTGCATTGCATAAAGTTTCTTGGATGACAACCCCTTGACAACACATCTGCTGGATTTTGTTTCGAAGTTATGTGCCGCCATTGTTGTGCTATGGAACAGTCCTGAATTTTTGCTATACGATTTGCTACGAAAACTTCGTATGATGAGGCTTCCGCATTTATCCAAGATAATACAACCTCAGAATCAGTCCAAAAATATGTGGATTCGCTACAATCTTTAATGTCTAGTTGAATTCTTGTTGCAAGTTGCGCACCCAGTAGGGCTGCGCATAATTCCAATCGAGCAATTGTCTGATGCTGCTGATTTATGGGTGCGACTCTGGATTTGGCACACAGCGGTCTTGCAGCTACCCTACCGTCCTTATTGTCTGAACGTAGGTATGCCTCAGCCCCGTAAGCCTTCTCCGAAGCATCGGTAAAAATGTGCAACAGACTTGATTCTGGAAACTGATGATTAAATACGTAACGAGGAATTTGTTTTTCATTTAACTCTTGGAGCTGATCTCGAAATGATATCCATTTGCTGTGTAGTTCCACAGGCAGCGCCTCATCCCACGAAAGTTTTAGTTTCCATAGTTCTTGCATGAATATTTTAGCGTTGATGATAACTGGAGCCATTATTCCCAATGGATCAAATATTCTTGCCAACTCTGAACTCACACTTCTTTTTGTGACTCTTGTGTTGCTGCTAAAGATGGTTTTCGTCTTGATGCAAAATGTATCATCCTTCGGCAGCCATGTTAATCCTAGGATCTTAACACTGTCACGTGATTCTTCGTCAAAATCGAGATTTATTTCTTGATGATCTGCTGGAATCCCTTGCAGCAATTGCGTGTGCAAATGCACACCATTTTCGCAACTCAAATCCTGCGGTACTTAAAATTGTTGTCAGTTCCCTTTGAGCCGTGATGGCGGTGGTTAGACTATAACTTCCGAGTAAGCCATCGTCCACATAAAAATTGTTCTGCAACGCCGAGGCTCCCAGGGGGTATTTTGTGCGATTTTCTTTGGATAACTCTAACAAACATTTGATGGCAAGATATGGTGCTGCTTTGGTCCCGTAAGTCACTGTGTTTAGCTGATAATATTTAATCTCTTCTTCGGGATTTTTCCTCCATATGATAACTTGATGCATCCGATCATGGGGGTTGATTAAGATCTGCCTATACATTTTCTGAATATCTGTAGTGAAAACGTATCTTGGAATTCGAAAGCGTAGTAAGACGGTAAATAAATCATTTTGGATGATCGGCCCTGTGTGCATTATGTCATTTAATGATAATCCTGATGATGTCTTCGCGGAAGCGTCAAAAACTACCCGTAACTTGGTACTGCTACTATCAGGTTTGCTAATACAATGGTGTGGAATAACGTAATGTGGTCTGCGCCAAATGCCTGTGCTTGATACTTCAGTCATGTGTCCCAAACTCTTATATTCTTCCATAAAGTTAGTGTAAGAAATCTTCAGTTCAGGGTTTTTTCCTAGCCGCCTTTCTATTGCCAAGAAACGATTAAGAGCCATTTGTTTTGAATCTCCTAATGCTGCTGGATTATCCGTGAAGGGAATTTTTACCACAAATCGTCCATCGGAGTTTCTTCGAGTGTTATGAGAAAAATGCAATTCACATCGTTTTTCTGTAGCTGTGAATTGGGATTTGTGGTTTTCAACTTCTTCCAATTTCCAGAACCTTTCGATTAGTGCACTTGTATCTTCATCAGCTTCACTAAAAATGCCACATGTAGCAGAAGTAGCTTTGGTTTCTTCTACCTTGCCAGACACTACCCATCCAAATATAGTATTTTGTAAACTTGAGAGATTGTTGCTTAATTTGATTTGACCAGTTGATAGTACTTGTAAGAAAAATTCTGCACCGAGCAGCACATCTATGTTGCTAGGCTGAAAGAATGTTGGATCAGCGAGTGGTATATTGGGTGGAATATTCCATGACGACACATCTATAAATTTTGACGGCTGAGCGCTTACAATTTTTGGCAACACAAGCGCTTCCAGCCATGCTTCGAATCCATTTATTGTGGACCGCATTGTTTCGCTTATTCGTGATTTACAATCCTTCTTGTTGGCTCCAATCCCTTCTTTACTGAATGAAGCGTGTTTTCCAGCTTCTTAACAAGTCTTCTTAACAAGTCTCTCTGTAACAAGATTTACTTGAGAGTCAGAATCCAACACTGCTCTGCATTTAAGCTCTCGACCACTGTTTGTTATTAGTTGTATAAATTAACAAATTGTACCTTTGAATGAGTTAAATCTTTATTTCGAACTGAACTTAAAACTAAACAGAAAAATACTAGAAGCTATCCGTACGTGATCGCTGCCCGAAAACGCTGCGATAAGCTGTTGTTGGCGGAAGAGCTGCAGACGCTACGTCAGCAGTTTGTCAAGCGCTAGCTTCAGTTATATCGTTGATTATTGTTGTTTGTGCTTTATTTGCATGAATGATTGTTGTTTCTGGTTTTAGTTTTCATCGTAGGGGGTTTGTTTGCGTTAACTCCTCCCCTCCTAAGTTAGGAACGTCCCCGGTCCTATTAATTGTTGCCTTGACGATAGTTTCTACCGCTTTCGCCGTTGCAGCATCCGGTTTTCTTTTTACTAGGAAAAAGATGAGGAGCAGCAAAACGCCAATGATTGCTATTGTTGCCAAGATGGATGATGTTGCAGTCAATCCCGTTTTAAATTCACTATTAAGGTCATTTATTAACTGAAGATTCTTAAGCGCATGGTGTCGCAGGTAGGGTAGGCCTATTACGTCATCGTGTTCCGTTATATTTATCTGGGTGGCCCAAGGGATCTCCGCAGCTCTTATGCGGAGTGCGTTTCTGTTCGTGAATATTGTTTCATTCACGCTAGCTTCGCCCGAGAAAGTAAGTAGATAGGTGCCCATTCGAAGTGTAGTCGTTTCGTTAGCAATCGTTACAGTTGCGGCTCGGTCGTTAATGACGACAAGACCATCATCGATCTCTTGGACCGGATCAAGCAGACCAAATGTTTTCCTGCATTGGGCAACAGAACGGGATATAAGCTGTTGCGCACAAGTTGTAGCGCGTGATTTTTCGCAGAATTGCATAGTTGTCCCCAAACAATTTGCTACTGGGTAAACGTCTTTTCCACAGAGTGCGACGGCATTGTCTCGTAAGGATAGCATCTGATTGTCGTGTGATACGTGTGAAAAATGGTTATCTTACTACAAATTAACTTAGGTCTAGGATACTTAACTAAAAAGTGAATTAAATTATTTTCATGGTAAATTTTAAACTTAGACACTAGAAACAAATCTGTTATGGTTAAATTGTTGAGAGACTCGCTTTTTAACAATGATTCTACTTCAATACTATCCAAAATAATTGGGTTTAATAATCCCAACTGTGCTAGTGCTATTGATAAAATTATGTTATCTAAATCAGAGATAATTGCTCTATTTCTAGCCAAAAGAATTTCGTAGAGGTGCTCGGTATCAATCCGATCTTTCTTTTCGACTTTGAGGATTTTATTTACCACATCGGTTAGTTCGTTAACCTGTTCATGCAGTTTTGAGTTTATTACTGCCTGTTGGTTATTGTTATCCTTAAGTTTATCTAGTTCTATTGTGACTTTCATGAAGTCGTCGAAGTCAGGCGTGCCTGCTATAACTTTAAGTGTGGTTCCTAAGAAGTTCAGGCTACGCTTGTGTCTTGGTGGACCAGTTATTGTTCGGAGAAGTTTATCTATCTGTGCCAGGTCAGCATTCATGAGTCTCTTCATGTGACTCTGAGGATACAGTTTGAGTGCAGAGTTGGTTTCGTCTAGTGTTTCTGCATATACTGATAGGTTGGTCGTATGCCTCAGGTAGCCGTAAGCGTCCCATATGACAATGTCGCCATCCTTAATTGGGACGTAGTCCGAATGCGAGTAATCTATTATTTTGCAATCCGTTAGGAGTATAGATGCGAACAGTCCAAATTTTAATAGTCTGAAAAAATGATGAGAACGGAATTTATCTTACTTAAACTTTTTCTTTTTGTTTTTTATCTTTCTTAGCGAATATTATCTTTATGAACTAATTTCCCATTTATCTTAACCGTGGAACCCAGATCCTCTTGTACAACTCCCTCGTTGTACAAAGGTGTAAGCTTATTTCCTAAACGCCGATTTGACTTAATGTGCACCCTTTCACCCACCAAAAAGGTTCTTGCTTTCCTCCCTTTATTGTAGTTCTTAAGGGTTATATCTTGGGCCTGCCTTATTTTATCATGTGTTTCTTCAACTATTTCTGAGCACGAGTGGAAGACATCTAATGGCCTCTTTTCAGTCACAGAATGAATAGTTCTATTATACTCAATCGTGGCCATTAATATTAGGTCAGTAGTGTCATCAATTCCTTTCTCCAATTTCAGACACCTGGCTATTTCGCTCATGGTGCAAAGGGGGTGCATTAACAATTTCAATGTTGAAATTATCTCTAAGACAAGACCTAATGGTATTAGAATTTAGCGATTTTTCGTTATCGCAAAAAATAGTTTTCGTACCCGAAAACAAGTTCACTAATTGCAGAATGCATGGTTTTATATCAATAAGGGTGCGAGAGGGTATAGCTTATCAATGCAGGTCAGAAAGTATGTTGCATTGGTTGAGAAGATATCAATATGGAGGATTTCCCCTGGAAATGTTGGCACAGGCGTTTTTTCAATTGGGTGTTTTACCGGGTGCCTTTTATACAAACTCTGCAATTCGATGCGACTTCTTTAGCCTTTTTCTCCATTCTTGGGAAAAAGTAATCATTCAGTATTTGCTTCACGTTTTCTTGGGCAGCGCGGTGAGCCCTATTATGTTCTTGGTTATGATCTCTAATTGTTCATTGGTGTTAAATATGTCCGTAATAAATTTTGTAGTGTGACGGAAAGTTGTGGTGGGGAATATATTTACTAGCTGATGTTGGATCTGCGCCAGCAAAGGCAATTCACAGTGAATGCAGTTAACCACATCGGTTTTTACTACCTCTCCTAGCATTTTAAGCAAGGCCTCCTTATCGGGAAAAATAAGGAGATGACGAAGTTTGTTTCCAAAAATTACGAATGTCCTTTTGGATGGATGTTGACCCGCTTCCAAAATAATTTGGTTTTTATAGACATTAACTGGTTTTAAGACAGTTTCTATTGTGTAAGTTAGAGATTCCTCACTGTGAACAGCCGCAGCAACCGAATCAGTTTCGGATTCTAAGGCATTCATGAACTGGCGTGACAAGGCATCTGCAACCAGATTGTCCTTACCCGGTTTATAATGGAGCTTAGCATTATATCCTTCGATAAAGGCCTTCCACCTTTTTATTTTTGGATTTGGGTTGCGATCTGACACCGCAAAAGTCAGAGGCTGATGATCAGTGTAAATGTTTAAATCTTTCACACCGTACAAATAATGCGTCAGACTCTTTAGAGCCCAAACAATGGCCAAAAGCTCTCGCTCATTCGTGGCAAAATGTTCTTCTTTTTTGTCTAATGTCCTCGAAATCATTGTGATTGGTCTGCCTCCTTGAGACAGAACCCCACCTAACGCATGAGAAGAGGCATCAGTGGTGAGGTCGAAAGCCTTCTGGAAATCGGGATAGGCTAACATGACATCCTCAGAAATCAGTATTTGCTTTAATTTATTAAAAGCCCCCACCTGATTTTGATCGAGCGAAATTTTAATCTTTTTTGACTGTGAAGCTGATACCTTACCAAATTCGCCTCTAAGGATGTTGGTTAATGGTTTGGCAATTTTAGCGTAGTCACGAATAAAACACCTATAGTATCCAGCCATACCTAAAAAGGATCGAATACCTCTTAAAGTTGTGGGTTGAGGAAAATTTTGGATTGCGGTAATCATCTGCGGGCATGTTCTTATTCCATTTTTAGATATTGCGAAACCAAGGTACTCAAGTTCCGTTTTAAAAAACTTTGATTTCTCTACGGAAACTCTCATATTTGCTTCCAATAAGCTTTTCAATATAGCTTCAATGTGTTTTAAATGTTCATCTGGATCGTTCGAGAAAATTATAACGTCGTCAATATAAACAAAGCTGCACTTGCCTAAATGTTCTCTAAGAACATCATCAATGGCCCGCTGAAATATGCTGGGCGCGTTCTTTAGGCCGAAGGGAAGGCGGTTAAATTCATATTTACCATTGCAGACTGAGAATGCGGTTTTGCGATCTCGCTCTGCAAGCTCAATTTGGTGAAAACCAGCCTTTAGATCTAAGGTTGTAAAGAGCTTTGATTTTCCCAGGTTTGATAGAATCATCCCAACATTTGGTATTGGGTATGAATCTTCAATTGTTTTATCATTTAGCTTGCGAAAATCTATCACAAGCCTTTTTTTTCTTGATCCCATTTTCGTCAATTCCCTTTTTATCGACAACCCATATAGGGTTGTATGGCGACCTCGAAGGTCGTATTATATCATTTTCAAGGAGGTTTCTTATTTCCGATTTTACGAAATCGGCGACACCCAGTGGATATGGGTAAAATTTTGCGTAGGTTGGTTCATTATCCCTAGTGCGAATTGTAGCTACAACATTCGTGTTATAACTTAGTTTTTCCTTTGGGTCTACAAAGACTGCTGAGACACGCTTTATCATGCTTGAAAATTTTTCTTTCATGCTCGCCGGGACTGACTCGGTCTGAAGCTGAAGATGGCTGACATCTTGACCTTTGAGGAAATGAATAACTTCTTTCCCAGAATTATATTCAATCAGGTTTTTTTTTAAGTTAATATTTGCATGGACCCTATTAAGTAGGTCAAGGCCCACAATGCCGTCAAAGATAGATAGGCTCGGTAAAATGAAAAATTCTGATACAACTCCTAATAGATGTGACTTACATTTTTTTGTGATAGTGGTAACTCCATGTATGGATTTTACCTTGAAATTTTTGTCGACAGACCTGACTCCTTTTAGACCCGCTAGAGAACCGATGTAGCTTTTGGAGGCGCCCGTGTCGACAAGCAATTTTATCTCCTGCCCCGCTAGTGTTTTGGAGATCCAGGGCAGGAGGGAGCTTCCCCTAAAAATTTTTCTCTTCTGTTTCGTGTTCTTCAACTGCTGATTCCGCTAACTCCTCATATGAAGACTCTGAGCCTGGTTCATGCTCGGGCTCAAATTTTCCCAAATGGTTTACCCTTTGAAACTTTGGACCAGTATGACGGTCCGAAGACGCCTGGCGTTTTTGAAACTGGTCATTTTGACGATTCATAAATTTTGGGTTTTGTCTCCAGCGGGACGAAGTCGGATCTATTTCCATTGGTTCTATACGTGACTGTACCTGTCGATTGAATTCTTGATGATTCCGGCCAACAAAATTGCCTTGACGGAAATTCTCATTGCTTCTCCCCTGTCTAAAATGCTCATTCCCGCTATTTGGTCTATATTGCCTAGAGAAATGGGGGTTCTTGTAGTTAGCAGTGGTTTCCCTGTCGTTATTGATTTGACTATCCAAGTTAACCCTGTTGTTGCTCCGCTGAATATTATTGGTTTTTCTTGCGGCATCGGCCGCCCTATTCGCAAAACTAGCAGCGAACACATAGCGCTCATGATTCGCGTCTACTTCCTGTGCCAGTGCTAGTGCAGATGGCAAATCATTTGGCTGTGACGCAAATAGTATATCACATAATGGCTTCTTAAGCCCAGAAATAAAAACTCTTAGGGCATCGGCCCTGTATTTTTCATTAATTGCATTCGCAATGTCTACCTCGTAAGACATTTTTGTCTTATTTGCAACAGAAGATAACTTTTTCTCTACCTCGTCGTAAAACTCCAGTACGCTGGAAGAACCCTGTCTAAGAGTTGATAGTTCCTGTTCCACCAAGTAGATTGGTCGCTTATCAGAAAAAGTAAAGTCTAATCTAGCTATGATTGCTTCAAAATTCAATACCGTGTTGAAAGAGGAGAGGAGTGCGTCGGCAGCACCTCGAACTTTGTTTCTTATTATTGTAACCGCTTGATAGTGCTTAGAGCTACCATCGTATGTTTTAAATAACTCATAGGCATTATGAGCCGCTTCGCGCCACGATACGTAAGATTCAATCTGACCCGAAAATTCTGGTAACGTCTTCACAACGTCAAGGGACTCGTCACATGATATGCCCGGTATAATCCTGACCCTCTCGTACTTTGCTATAACTGGCACTGCGGAAGCACTAACAATCTGATCCTGTAACACTTTTAAATTTTTTTCAAATTCCTGCCTTTGCATCGAAAGAGCAGCAGACACTGAAGCGTTTATCACTTGCGAAAGCTGTGTTTCGTTCATTTCTATGCTATTTGTTTGCTGTTCTGATAAAGAAATATTCTCAAGACTGGCAATTAAGTCCGATACGTCTAAGAACGGATTGACTGAGCTATTCATAAACACCTGAACAATCTCTTATGTTTCACTTAAGCACAATTTCCTCTTAATTTATTAAGTTTTTTATTACGTTAATTAAAAATTTTGTAGCGGCAATTTTAAATTTTAAACAATCAACAATAACAAAGAAATTTTATCAACCAGTCAGCACAGTTGTTTAGATTTATTTGAAATTTAGCACAATAAGCTGCTCTTGCACAGTTTGTTATAAAATTATTATTTAAACGAGAAAGCGAGTCAATCAACTTACATTAGTTTCATTCTTAATAAGATGCGGTGCTACTGCAATTATAGTTGTAATTTATAGATGAATTTTATAGTTGAATTTTCCTGTAGTTGAATTTTTACAGTTGAATTTTTATAGTTGAATTCTTAAGGTTTGAATTGTTTCAATATTCTGTACTTTATTGCCCCACGTTGGGCGCCAATTAACAAATTGTACCTTTGAATGAGTTGAATCTTTATTTCGAACTGAACTTAAAACTAAACAGAAAAATACTAGAAGCTATCCGTACGTGATCGCTGCCCGAAAACGCTGCGATAAGCTGCTGTTGGCGGAAGAGCTGCAGACGCTACGTCAGCAGTTTGTCAAGCGCTAGCTTCAGTTATATCGTTGATTATTGTTGTCTGTGCTTTATTTGCATGAATGATTGTTGTTTCTGGTTTTAGTTTTCATCGTAGGGGGTTTGTTTGCATTAACTTATACAAACAGTGCTGAGCATAACGTATTTGTTGCAGCTAGCCTCATCTGCTGCGGATAAGCTGACTGGAATGGATCCTGTCTTGTTAGATGACATGTGGGCGCATTTCCTGTCTTTAATAACATTGATCCTTGATTGTTGGATGTTGATAATGATGAACTGGTTGGCTTTGTTGACATAGCCTTTTGCTGCTTGCATGATGATGATGAACGGACTGGCCTTGTTGACATAGGTTGTAGGTTGTTTGATGAATACGACGGAGTCCTCATGTCATCTTGGTTGTCGAGATGAAGTAACGTGTTGTGTGTTTTGTTACATCTTGTGCATTTTCTCGATTCGCTGTTGTTTGCAAAATGTCCCTCTTTTAAACAATTTACGCATCGCTTGTTGGTTTTTCAGTAAAAAGGTCTTGCAGACAAATAATGGATGAGTTCCAGACTTGCATACATTGCACTCATATTGAGAGTATTGATTTGTCGAAATTGCTGACACACATGATCTTGCTGAACCTTGTCTGTCCTTGTGATTTACTGCTTCTAGTGATTGGAATTGGGCTTCCAAAAAGGTCAAAAAATCCTTAATTGTTGGCAACTCCTTTGGATTTTTTAGGAATTGCTCATACCTGATGTGTGTTGATCTATCAAGCTTCTTTACAAGTAAGTGGAGAAGCAGTAGATCCCAGGACGAAGTTGTTATTCCGAGGCCTTCCAGTGACATCAGGCACTCCTGCGTAGTGTCATGTAAATTTTTTATAGAAACAACCGATGAGGCGTTGAATTCTTGCCCCAACATCCTTCGTATTAGCGTGGAGCACAGTACTCTTTTGTTGTTATATCTTTCTCGTAACATACCCCAAGCCAAGTCGTAATTATCTAGGGTGAGTGACAGATGCCTGATTAATTTTTCAGCTTCCCCTGATAGGTTTGTTTTGAGATACCACATTTTGTGGATTTTCGGCAATGCTTGTTGGTCCACTATTTGAGAAAAAAGTTCGTAAAATTGTTGCCACTTGAGGATATCCCCATCAAATTGTGGAATGGTGACTCTTGGTAGTCTTAGTGGCTCTTCATTTGCAACGTTTTCTGGTCGTGGTACGTCAGCTGGGCGTGCAAATTGTATCCGACTAGCATATACTCGAGTTTCGCATGCCACATATTGTTCATAATTGTAGCCAATTTCGCTTGGTTGGTCAAAGTTTTCACACAAGCTGTAATTTAAAGTTTCTATTTCCAACCAAAGTCTGTTTATTTGTTGAAGATTCGCCTCATGACATCTTGACTGGTCATCTGGATACTTCGCCAAGCCATCCAATAAACGGTTGAGTGAATTCAGCAAGGCTTGTTGTCGCCTGATCATCTTGGTAAGGTTTGTTGCTGCCGATGAATCGAATGATGGACGACTGTGAGGAGCAGCGGCTGAATCAGATCGTTGCTCTGTTGCTGTTGCTGAGGTGGAAAAGCCTACTTCTTTCCCTGTAGAATCCTTGCTTAATGTTTCTAAGCGATGGACTTCTTCTTGAAAAATATTGATATAGCTGGTTGCTAAATTGTTGATTTTCTCATAGTATCCTGTGGTGAAATAGTCATGCTCCATGGGCTGATTAGTAAGTGTTCGAAGCTCACTGTCGTGTTCTTCAAACTCTTCCCAATATTTTGTGAGACGCTGCAGTCGCTCATTGAAATAACTTGTGGTCGTTTTCCTTTGTGGTGAATCCTTCTTGAAGTTTTTGATCAGATTTTGTATTTCTTCTCCAACTCCCTTTTGCACTTCCAAGGTCTGTTGGAAAGTAGCCATTTTTGAAGAAACCCAGCAGGAGTTTGTTTATTTGTTGAATAGAAGACAGGAGTTTGATTACAGTTGATTTGGTGGCGTGTGAGTCCACCCGGGGGCGCCAATGTTTAAACCCGCGTTTGGATTTATTTTAGTTTGGTTATAGACCCAAGCACATAAACTTGGACTATGGTTTTAAGTTTGTTGTCACAAACAGCACTTGAACTGTTTGTGGAGCTGGAAAGTTTTGATTATAAGAAACACTCGGTTTGATTGTAAAACACGTACTCACCTTTTATTAAAGTCTTTTCGCCCTTTTATAGGCGAAAATCAATACAATATACAGTAAGTATTAACAAATAAAATCGATGAAATATGTAAAAATACATAAACAAAATTGACTTAAAATATAAGTGCCTATTTCTGTATGCACAAAAAAACAACCTTGGCCATGAGTTGATTCGTCAGCATATTTGACGAGCATACGAAAATAAGCAAAACAAAAGAGTCATATTTCTATGCTCTGGTTGAACTGTTTTTTGTTCTTACTTTATTACGTTGAGTTTACTCGCGTTTAAGACCAAGGTTGTTTTTTCAATGGAAATGTACTGATTCAAAACCTTGAAATCCACGATTCTCTGACCATGAAAATTGACTCTTCATAGCCAACGTGCGAGTTCAGTGGCCCTGAACCCGTACAGTAACTTAAAAATAAACTCTTGATTAGGTTGAATATAAACCACTTACTTGATGCAACTTCAAAACTTAAAAGGTTGCAAGTTGCTCTTTTTTAAACATACTCTTTGAAAGTTGGTATCTTTCTCTCTTTAAGTTACGAGTTCAAATCGCTGCTGCAATAATATTTGAATAAAAATTAATATATAATAATAAAAATTAAATTCTTGTAAACTAATTATCTTGAGAACTGAAATGAAATTTAATTTTATAGATCGAAAAACCATGTCCAAATATATGCGAAAACATCAACATTTTTATTTGGTCAAAATAGTCTCTAGGACAAAAAAGTTACCACGTGACAGAAAAATTCCAGTTCAATTAAAATTTTATTTGTTTTTTGATTTTTTTTTTTTTTTGATTAAACTAATGCTAATCACAGTTATTTCAACAAAAAAGACAATTCAAAATAAAACAGTCGATTTTACTCACTTTGTTAAAAAACTATTTTATTGCAGTTAAATTAAAGAATGCATACATACAAAGATTTTTTACGTTAATTTAAATTTAATTTTTTATTTAATTTCAATTTTGATTGTTGTTGATAACATTTTGTTCATATTTTTGTCTTAGTTTTAAGAAAGACATTGTAAATAATACATGCACATTAGAGTGTCCCTTAAAAATTTAAGTTGTGTTTTTTTATGACTTACCCCCTTAATTTCTTTGTATGATGTTAAAAAAAATGTTAATACATTTTGGTGTACCTAGGACCACGGGAACCCGTTCCGAAAAGCATCGGTATATGTCAGTAATTGGTTATATGGGAAAAAAGTGCTCATATTTAAAAAAAACCCCAAATTTTTATCACCGATATAATTATTTTGAGTTATAGTGCTTCAAACTTGAAATATGTTTATAAAAAAACGAAAGAAATGATTTTTTTACCTTTTTCCGATCATAATAGCCATATTACTGATGCTATTGGCACACATTATACCTTAAAACTTTCATCTGACTTTTCTCTACTTTATGCATTTAAATTCAAATTCATTCGCTGAAAATTTATGTATGTGCTCTCAACAGTGGATTTTTTGAATTTTGCCATAAAAAAAAATTGGGGCCAATCGAATAAAATCATTACAATGTTCGGATTCTGTGGAAAATTTCACTATAGAAAATGTTATCGCTTTCTATCGTTGAGTAGTGTAATTAGTTAATTAGTTTTAAATAATTAGTTAATTATTTAAGTTTATTTCTTAAAAAATATGAAGTGTTTGTGAAATATCTATCGAGTGGTTGTGTGATGCCAGCCGTGTTTTCAAAATAATACGTTTCACCCTACAAACTCTTTTTTAATGCGTATTTATTTTTTATGTGTGTGTTTAATGCGTTTCTATTGGTTTTTTGGCATTTTTCAATGCATTGCAACAAATGCGACCGACCATATCACTTTAAATGCGTCGACATTGACAACCGTGGCTACTACACCTGTCGAAACTGTGACTTTGACCTCGATATAATCGATGAATAATAAATTAAGATTCTATGACTTTTATTCAGTATTTTAGTTTCTTGCTGACTTAGGAGCCTACCCGAGGCCATTAAAACAATTTATGTTGATGTTTATACATGAAAACGGAAAGATTCTTTTGGTGAAATGATTCACCCCATCATTTTTTAAGAATCGAAAAGCTTTTGCATTTTTGAAGTATCCCTATAATTTTTTGCCGAAATCGAAAATGTTCAAATCCGAGCGCATAGAAATTATGAAAAATGTCCTTTCTTGCGATTAAAGCCAAAAACCATCAAAAAATTAAAATTTTTGAAGGAATGTGTGCCTCAAAAAAAAAACCCTACTACCCTACCCTTCACCCTACCGCCATAAAGTTAACTGGTATTGTTTGCAAGTCCAGCACTATTATTATATCTAGTGTTAAAGATTCTTATTTCATCATTAATAAAACTTCCAGCACAATGCTGATCTAATAGCTTTGGCACGCATTCATATGTTTGGTCGTTTCCAAATCTGTGAACTAAAGAATTTAATTTAGTGTATTGGTATCACGAGACCGCAACACACCACCTAAATTAATGTAGCGACAAATATTGTTTTTCTTTCTTTTCTTTTGTCACACACAACGCTTATTGAATGGCATGACTCACCAAGAATGATAAAAAATAGATTCCGTCTTGTGCGAGCGGAAATGGAAATCAACTACGCATCTACGTCAGAAGTGAAGTCACGTGATTTTGCGAACACATACAAAACGGAATATTAAAATAAATCTCCACAACAAACAGCAACCATTCAATGTTGGTAGAAAAATAACAAACTTCAGTTTATTTTATGATTGCATGAATAAAAGTGAAAAATATAATTCAAACCTCAAAATATTTCCAAAATGATGCTGTTAAGGAACAATCAAGTTGCAAGTAATTCATATTATTTATTTAGCCTCCATATGGTTATCGGTTCATAAGCTTTTCTCGTGTTTAGGTGAACTTTCTCAGACTTCTGCATTTAATCAATGCATTTAATTTCTCCAAATCATCAGACTGTCGAGCTGCACGTAAAACGGCGATCCTGATGCCTTATATAGGTTGTGCTTTATATAAGTGCTATTGAGAATCTTCAAGCTTGTGTGCCAGTGTTGGAGTGTCGCATAAAATTCACCCACATGCTGCCAACAATACTATCAGTTGCTCAAGACACTGGAAACGCAAGAGACGCAGCATTTGTTTGGGCAAAAGTAATATTTTGAAAAAGACTATCGTCAACAACGTCATGGACAATTAAAGTTGGTGCTGCAGCCACCACCAGGGATGCACGACAATCTGGAAGCATATAAATCGTATATTCGTACCATAGTCGGCTTTTTTGAGGTCGAAGACCATGTTAAGAACACAGCTGGTGACGTTGTTACCACTGCCTACTTGGAGGAATTGTGGTCAACGTTACTGACAAAGTTTTTCGATGAAATCAGCATGAGTTTCTCTACATGCACCGATCCAAACACACTGCTTAGGATAAAAAACCTCATTATGCTCCCAATTAACACTTTCAAGTGCTACGACTATACGGTGAATATGTTGTGAGAACTTTTGCACAATATGCAAGATCATTATAATGAGGTAATAAGGCATATTCTGAAATCAGATGCACGTCGGAATCGGACTTAATTCCAATTAAAAGTTATTAGACGTGAATCGGATTTCAGAACTTCGCTGAATTTGTTATAATTAAGTTTTTTTTCAGGTTCAAAATGTTTTAATTTTTTTCTCCCTTCAGGTCTTGCTGGGTACATGTTTTTCGCGACATTTTGGATAAGGAACAGTTATACCAGTGGTTGTCGAAAATCAGCAAGAATATGAAAGCATCATCGAACGCTTTCTTTTCTATCCGGAGCTGTTAGAATGCATCTTTTCCAAGAAGTTTTCATTCTCACGCATGGTGCCTGTCGATGCACCTTCGAACATATCGCTGATAATATTGAAATTGGGCATTTAAATCAATGGCCCATAATCAAAAATAAAATAAAGGCGGCTTTAAATTGAGTATAAGCATTTTTGACAGGTTTTTAATATAATTTGTTGTCAAATAGCTTGCACTAAATTTAGAGCTGACTTTTATTTGTTTATGATTTGTTTAAATGTGTTTAATGTGTGAATGTGTTTAAATGTTTTTATTGAATTAACTATCTATACAACTGTGAGAAAATGTAGGTAAAAATAGGGACTATGGGCCCCTATTTTTACACGGAAATTCATCACATTGGCCTAAACCATTTGTTAACAATGATCATATATCCGGAACGTAAACCAAAGGTCCAGAGTCTAGCTGCAACCACGTCCACTGGATTAGAAGATATTATGTACAACATAAAATTCCAAAATACTACAAAGGGTAGTGGCGTATGTTTTGAGATTCATCCAAAACCTCAAGACTAATGCGGCAGCACGAACAACACAAGTTGAAATCATCTGATTTTAGCAAGGAAATCAAACAAATAAAGACCCACCATGAAATCGACAGTTCCAGTTCACTTAAAGGCCTAGCACCCTTTATTGACGACAATGGAATTCTTCGAGTTGGAGGACGATTGGCACAATCAACATTATCCCTTGACGCCAAACACCCCATGTTAATACCATATAACGATCCCACAGCTAAATTGATATTAGTAAAGCTACATATTGATAATTTTCACTGTGGTCCACAGAACTTATTAGCTGCTTCAAGACAAAAATTTTGGATAACCAAGGGAAAAATTATGGCAAGTGTTGCACAACACTGGGTCCGTTGCACCAAGGCAAAACCAAAACTCTTCGATCAAATAATGGGAAATCTACCTGAATCCAGAGTCACACCTTCACGTCTGGGTTCATTATAAGATTCGTGGAAAGAAACCTCATAAGGTTTATATTGCCGTCTTCTCTTGCTTTGCTACGAAGTTAAGTCTGCTAAACAATTGATTCTGCGTAACGTATCCACAGCATCTCTAACTCATGAGGACCTTGAGACGCTCGTCATTAAAATAGAAGCAATTCTAAATTCACGACCCCTAATTCCATTGTCATCAGACCCAAACGATTTGTCAGCATTATCACCCGGGCATTTTTTGATTGGCGAACCCTTGACTGCACATATCGATAGGAGTACACCACATAATACAGCTACCTTATCGACCTCGGTTGAAATTGGTCACGCAACTCAAGTATGAATTCTGGAATCGATGGTCCCGAGAATACCTCAATCTACTACAACAAAGACATAAGTGGAATAACCAATCAGAAAATATCCATGAAAGTCAGTTGGTTATTATTAAGGAGGACACCGTGCCTGTTTTAAGTTGGCCAATCGGCAGAATCGAAAAGGTTTACAAGAAAAACGATGGAAAGGTCAGAGTAGCTGACGTTAAAACAGCATCAGGTATTTTGAAACGTCCAGTCCACAGATTGGCACCATTATTCAATCAAGAGGAAGACATCGATAATCCTTCAGTACAAAGGGAACGAACTAGTTTACGACACAGGCCAGCAATGATGAGGACTAAAATTATATGCCTCCAAAGAGACGAAAATCAACAACTAATCCGTTACTGTTAACAATCCTCATCTCCTTATTACTACTTCCTGCAGTACTTGGAACTACAATTCACTTAAGCAACAAATTTGGCTCGGATCCCGGATTATACTTTGAAGGCATCGGAACAACGAGAATAATTACAGCAGAATGGAATTGCTAGTCTATTATGACTTAGCTCCCTTCTGGACAGAAATCAGAACATTCTCATCTGGAATAGCAACACTTCAAAATTTATGCTCAAAGACACATCAGCCAACTACCTGCGACATATTAGAAAAACCTTTGAGTACACCAGAGACGAACTTCTACAGGATAAAGATACGCTATCAAATATTCGAAAAAGAAGAGCAGCACTTAACATAGTTGGAACGTTGCTCGCACGTTATTTGGTGTATTGGACTCTGACTATGCAGAAGAAATGTCAAAGACAATCAGTCAGGCTAAAGCAAATAGAGATCATATTCTACGGTTACTGCAAAACCACACCTCAATCATCGATTCAACACTGAACATAATTAAACAGGATGAAATCACTACAAAGAGTTAAATAACGGATTTACAAGATAAAATAGATCTTCTAATGAACACGTTAGACGACGATTCAAACCAAATCAGACTCATTCAAATTATTACATCATTAACAGCACAACTCACGTTAATGGTTGCGAATCTACAACAAATTCATTCAGAAATAATCAATGTTCTGACTGACACACACCACGGGAAAATTAGTCCACTACTACTTACGACTCAACAACTAAAAAATGTAATCAATTCCATTAGTGGTCATCTTCCTCCAGCTCGATCATTGCCCGTTGATTCAGATAATCTAATACAACTCTACAAAGTCATGGAGGCAGAAGGAGCAGTGGCCAAAAATGAAGTGATATTTGCAATAAAGCTGCCTCTCATAGATCATCAACATTTCGACTTATTCCACATAACTCCCATTCCAACAAAGGGAAATGGAGGTCTAATTTCAATAGAAACTAACCTCCCATTCTTAGCATCCAATTCACATCGAGACCAATTTATTTACTTAGGTTTTGAAGATCGAAACTCATGTTTTACCATGAAAAGAAACCTCTACATTTGCGACCACAAGAAACCAAAGTTTAGCAAAGAATCATCTGTTCATGCTTGTGAATTTCATATGTTTAATAATAAAACCACCACACAATGCAGACTAGACCAGTTGCAAGGAAAATCTTCTTGGACACAACTACAGCACAGGAACATATGGATCTTTGCAACAATGTTAGACATCGAAATATCAGTGGTGTGCGACATTCAAGCCACGCAATTGACTCTAACAGGTTCAGGCTTGTTGACAATGAGTCCAAACTGCTCAATAAAGAGTGATGGCATCAGCATTCAGGGCCATGATACGTCTTCAACGTCATGCATACGTCATACATCAGGTTCAAGGAGATCAGCAAGACCACAACATCAGACGAATTGAGGCAAAAGTCTAACGCAACGGTTGCTCCATTCGAAACCCAACTAGAACAGTTAACTGCATTACAAACCCAGTTAGCAAATGAAGACGTATCAAAGTTAATTGAAATAGTGTTGTCCAACAGTCGCCATCATCACGCGGTGAGTTATACTGCGCTACTGTTGTCCATTACAATCCTAGTAAGCTGTATATTATGGATATTGAAACACAGACGAACTGTCAACAGATCAGTAAATATGCCACCAAAGCCGTCTCGAATGCACATTGATGAATCATCCTTTACTGTGCGAATTTAACTTAACTAACCTCTCCCGACCTACATCAACATAGAGTTGAGCAACGCCTCACCGTGCGGGAGGATGTTCATTGTTTTAGTTATTTTATTTTAGTTTTTTTTTTATTATATGTATTTAAGTTCAACGACTAGCAGTTTGCCTTGTTTATAGTATTCGTTGCTCCAGTTATTAAATATGTTTGCGTAAGCAACAAAATATCATGTTAATTTTCAACAAGTAGCATTTGCTTTGTTTACATTCTATGTTCTTTTGGTTAATTTTTATATTTCGTAATCAGTAAATTGCATTGAGTAACTGCAACCTATATTGCCGGTCATTGACCAAAGCTATGTTTTTATTTTTGTCAATAAAAATATTGTTTCCGCAATTCAACGTCAGCATATTGCCGGTCGCTAAACTGAAGTATGCAATATGCTGACCAATAACCAACTTATGATTGTAATGTAATTAGCAATAAGTGTATATAGTAATTCGAGGTGTTAGTAACTGTAGTGTTCGAATTTCAATTAATAAAAGAGTTACAATTTAAGCTTCAACAAAACCAATCGTTTTTATTTAAAACTTAGTTAACATCGTTGCCAGTTCAAGCGCTGGGAGTAACAATCATCAAACTCAAGTGCGCCATTTCAACTTAGTTCATGTGCTAATGTACGAAGCATTACAATTCACACAGCTTACGGACATGTTCAACGCCCGATTCAGAAGGTTAGCGTCCTACCATTGGATCCTGAATCGCAAAAGCAACACAATTAACAACGTACAACATAGTCGAGCAGCGCGCTTGACAAACCCGCTAGGCGCGTGGGAATCGCGCATTTTCCCATGCGCAGGGCCCTTTGCGCAGAAATTGAACGATAAATTCAATGGGGCCGGGATGTTCCGTTTCGGAGAGCGCAGATAATGTGGCGCAAATTATATGCAGAAGAGAGCGGCTGAGCGGCCGCGATTCATGTTACAACGAAAGGAACCAGTTATAATATAACCGCGGAACGCGTAAGTATTTACAGTCCACTAATTAATCGAATTATAATCAAGCATATAAACAGACCCTGCTATGTGCGAATCAGTTTTAATATGGACGAAGTAAGAAGATTTATTGCGTTTTGTAACTATTACAGACGTTTTGTCCCGGATTATGCAAACATCGTAAAATGTTTGAATTCACTTTTGAAGAAAAGCACACCTTTCATTTGGTCAGAAGAATGCGAAAAAGCATTTAACATGTTAAAACAAAAACTTATCCATCTACCAGACCTGCAATATCCAAACATTGACAAACCATTTATTCTAACTACGGACGCAGTACATTTTGCATTAGGCGCAGTACTCTCTCAAGGAGAGATCGGACACGACTAACCTATATCATATGCAAGTAAATCGTTACAGAAGCACGATATTAACAAACCTATAATCAAATAATATAAAAAGATAAAAAAAGATATAGATAAAAAAGATATAATATATAAAATATATATAAAAAGATAAAAAAAGATATAGATAAAAAAGATATAATAAAAAAAGAACTGTTAGCCATTCATTGGGGAATAAATCTTTTCAAACCATACCTGTTTGGAAGAAAATTTATAGTAGTCACTGACCATAGACCCCTGGTGTGGCTGCTTATAATTTTTGTTTTAATTATGAACGCTGACATATTTTTTAAGCAACAGACATAAATTCGCCAAAGTACAAGTGTCGAATTCCTATTCGCTTGATATGTACAAACTTGAGTGCAGCGAACCGTTGTTCTTATTATTAAAGAATATAAAGAAATGTTTGCGATATCAGCATTAATTATTGGTTAACAAATTCTGTTCACTTATGTGCACACAGTGCAGTGAACCTTTGTTTTTATTATTACCAAATGTAAACAATAAACAAAAAATGAACGAATTTAATTTTGAGATGTCAGCGTTCATGTATTAATTGAATTTTTTAATTTTTTTGTAGTTGTGTAAATTAAATGATATTGTTTACTATAAAAAGTAACATTAATTAATAATAAAGGTAACTCGAATTAAGGAAACAGAAGTTGAGGTTGTTTTCGTTTCTTCAATTCTTCGGAAATTTTTAGTTGATGTACTAGAAATCTTCAAATAAATTTTATAAGTTATATATATATATATGCATATTAGTAATATATACAAATATAAAAAACTCAACTTAAATGAAGGCAACCATTTTTAAAGGTATATTTCGAGTATTTATAACTTAAAAATACACAATATTACTGACATTAGATAAATCGGTAGAATTCTCACTTGCCGCAAATCCAGTGAGAAAAGTGACGCATTTTTATCGATTCACTTTTTTTACAGAAACACTTTTTTTAAAAGGTTCCATTGAAATGAAATCGGAACAGGTGACAACTTATCGAAACGACCGAATTGAACAGAAATCGATACAGATTCGTACAGAAACATTGCAGGTGAGAGTGACGTCAAATCGATAATATCGATAACCTGTCAGATTATGATTCCGAATTGTGTACAAACAAGGTAAGATAAACACAAACGCTGGTGCGTTGTCCAGAATAAAATATGATAGCGAAATTCTAAAAAACATGATTCCTGAACCATGGAATGTACATTAGACCGTATCACCAACACTAACCTATTTTTGACTCAATCGTTCGACATTTCAAAGAAATGTTCAAAAAAATATTTTTTTTTTTAAATGGGTCCCTATGGTGCTACTTTTTTGTTTTTGTTATATCTTCGGTGTTTCTTATCCGATCTTAGTTTTATATATATTCGCGTGTTTATTTTTTGCAAATTTATCCTGATTTTTTTAACATATTATTTTTTTTTCGACTAAACACCCACTTTATCTTAGTTCCTACTAATAATAATGTTACAAAAATGCCAAAAAATTAAAGTTCAGGAAAAATCATTATAACCATGGGAACAAATGAAAACGATTAAATTTATTTTTAGCATGGATCCGACCGATTTAATTAAAAAAATTATACATTAAATTTTTCATTTTTAATTTTCCAAATCTTTTCGGGATTCGAGCTGGCTATAGCTGTCGCAACTATCTAGCTTCGCGAAAATGTGACCCAAACGGTTTTCGTCAGTAACTGCTGTAGCTGACTTATGCACAATCTGAACGAAACGCTCCGTGTTTTGCGAGTGGCAAGGATAATCTGTCGGAAATATAACGTGAAATATATGGTTTGGAATATAAAGTTAAAACTGTATCGATAAATCAATGTGTATTGCAATGCCCACCTGGAATTTTAATCAATTGGTCAGAATATTGCAGTTCAGACAGTTGGTCTTGAGTGTAAAATTGAAGTCATGGCGGCTCAGTGATCTGAAATTGTGTCCAATCGATAAATTCGGTACATGTACTGCTGCTATAGTTGATATAGGGCTGGTGGTTGGGTCCACGAAATTGCCGGATTCGACCTGGCACGTTTAAACGCGCTTGCAAAATTTTGCTGTATGCATCTGCACGCACCGTAGTATCCGGATCAGTTATCATAGACAAAATTATATTTTCGTGGTGAAAATAATACGCGTTGTTTTCGATGGTTGGTCTTATTGCTAACTTAACGTAGTTCGGCAAATCACGTATCCATGAGATGTACTTAAAAACGTTGCGGCTGTCATGAATAGCAAGAAGCTGACTTTTGACTGAAAACACTCACGACGAACATAGCAATATCTCTTAACTGCTTGGACGGCTGCGCTTGCGTTACGTACCACCGTAAGATGCGAGATGATGTTGTAAGCCATGTACTGGTAGCATCGGGCTGTTCGCTGGCCAAACTCTTACTGCAGTGGCCACTATTAACCGCAAGAACCATGCGGTATAAGTAACGCTGATCGCATCGTATTAGCCATGCATCAATGTTTGGGATTGGCTCGAAATTTGGTAGCGGCTAAAGAAAAGAGTAAACAAAGCATAAATAAACATTAAACAAACTGAATGTTATTAAAATTCAATTAAATACGTTCCTGAAAATCCATGCAGCGATTTATTCCAACACCGATTTCTCCTGGCGTGAATGACCACTGTTGTAAACACCCGAGACTGCCCAATTTAACAAAAAATTTTGGAAAATTAAAAAAATAGAAAGCATAATTCTTTGAATAAAGTCTATCGGATCCATGTTAAAGATCAATTGTATCTTTTTCACTTGTTCCCATGGCTATAATGATTTTTCCTGATCTTTAATTTTTTGCCATTTTTTAAATTTTATTATATAGTAGGAACTAAGATAAAGTCGGTGATTATTCAAGAAAAAACTAATAGGTTAAGAAATCAGGAAAAATTTATAAAAAATAAATAAATCCGCTCAACTCTCGGTTAAGCTCACCCAACCAACCTCTGGACCCGACGACGCCGGCGGACTTTGGGCGCATATATCCCACTCCATGCGCGCTGCCGCTGAAGAAGTCATTGGTTTCCGGCGCCCGCAACCTCGGAACCAATGGTATGATCAGGAGTGTCGCATCGCGACTGCAGTAAAAAACGCCGTATATAGAAAAACGCTGCAGTCAGCTGCAATGCGAGACGTGCGAGAAAACTACCGCGAAAAGAGGAAGGAAGAGAGGCGCCTTTTTAGACGCAAGAGAGCAGGAAAAGCGTGAGCGTGAGGAAGTAGAGGTATACCAGGGCAAGAAGGATGCATTAAAATTTTATCAACAGGTTAAGCGTCTAACCCAAGGTTTCAAGCCCGGAGTATCCACTTGTAGAGACGAAAATGGAGATCTGAATACGGATACGCAGTGTGTGCTGAGATTGTGAAGACGGCACTTCTACAATTTACTTACTAGCGATGATTCCACCAACGCCGTCCATGGAGAGCGCAATTCAGAGCCACCAATCAACGATGACGGAGTGGAAGTATCACCACCTAGCCATGAAGAGGTTCGAGTTGCTATCCAACGACTCAAAAACAATAAAGCAACGGGTGCTAACGGCCTGTCAGCTGAATTGTTTAAAACCGGCGGCGATGAATTGATAACGCTCGCATCAGCTCATCAGCAAAATATGGCTTGCAAAAAGCATGCCTGACGATTGAAACCTTAGCGTACTGTGCTCTATACTTAAGAAAGGAAACCCTACAATCTGCGCAAGTTATAGAGGTATCAGTCTTATTTCCATCACATATAAGGTTCTCTCAAGCGTACTGTGTGAAAGATTAAAGCCGATTACAAAAACACTGATTGGACCTTATCAGTGTGGCTTTCGACCTGGTAAGTCCACCATAGACCAGATTTTCACGCTACGACAAATCCTGGAAAAATCCCACGACATGACCAGAACAGTTATTGTGAATAGAATGTCAAAATCGCTTGGTTTATTCACAATGGGAGTTGCCAGTGTGGGCTGAAAAGTGTGGAGGTTGCCACACCAATACTAACGCAGATGCCGCCAAAATTGTGTAAACATTTGGTGGGTAGGAAGGTTTATTTAAATTTACTCAAAAAAAGCACCAAAAAATTCCTTGATGAATTTTATAAATAGGTGTGAGTAAAGCCTTCTGTTCTGAATACTGGTTTTTTTGAAACCGCATCTGCGTTAGTAAAAGATGGCGGTGTTTATGTTCCAATAATGTGGAACCTTAATCTCTCCAATCGAAGATAGGGATTGGTAAGTCAGTTCAGTCTGAACAGTGTCTAAGTGCGAGTGTGGAAAAAAAAAACTAAGCGATTTTGTGACCAAAAAAAAAAGGAAGAGAACGAAAAAATTTATAAAAGAAAAAAAACCATCGTGCTGCCTTTGTGTGGTGACCCAAACGGAAGATGTGGAATTTTGGAGCCAGGATTGAGGAATAACCGAGGTGTCGCAGGATCTGGACTTTGGGGATTTGACTGGATTTCAAAAGGGAGTATTTTTTTGTGTTAGTGTGGTCCGCCCACGGGTAGTTTAGACGGTCGTAGTACCCCGTCAGTTAATTTGCTTGTTTTGTAGAGTCGTTTGTCGAGTGTAATTGTCGTGGTTAAATATTCGCTGTTGTAGTTTTGCTCCACCGAAGCCATTTTGTTTTTTTTGTGTGTTAGGCCCTGCACTCGAGCCGAGTTCGGACAAGGACCGGTGAAATAATTGATTCTACCAGGTAGAATCCTGTGAGGGTTAAAGTAATCTCCTTGAACCCGCAACTAGAGTGCGCCCCAACAACTTTGTTCTTTGTTTTCCGATTTTGTGGTAGTTTATTTTAGTGTGTGTAGTACTTTCCACAGGTGAACATTTTTTGCTTCTTTATCTTATTTAATTTAATTTTATTTATTTGATTTTATGCCTCTTCCATCCCACTGTTTGATAGCACTTGGATAGAAAGTCTTATCAAACCCACCTGTGAATTAGTTTCCCTTTTTTCCGACACCTTGTTGGTATAAGACACACCCCCGTCGCGACTGAGCAGCTGGCAACTCTATATCGCCGGTAGTTGTTGACAGCTCTATCGTGAATTCCAGCTGTTGTTGGTGAGGAATTTTGAGTTAATGTGCGTTTTGGGAAAAAGATAAAATTAAATCCGCGAGTGCTTTTTTCTATTATTTGCATTTACATAAATAGCTATAGCTTATTGGAATATAAATCGGTGATAATTTAGCTCCCAACGTGTGGCAGTACAATAAAGTTGAAAGAAAAGAATGAAAGAGTGTTTATAGAACTACTTCGTTTTTTTGATTAATTTTGGCTCGAGTGTGCAAATTCTTAGCATGTCTGCGAACAAACGAAGTATTGTTGTTTTTATAAATAAATTAACTTAATTCTCAATTAAAATAAATAATTTGAAACATCGTACATAGCTTAGAAAAAGCAGTGATTTGCACAGGTGCAGAACGACACAAAGGCGGTAAGAAGTGTTTTTTTGTTCAGCGATCCCTGTTTGGTGGCTGTTTCTTCTAACGCACAGTGGGACAAGTCATACCAAAGGGATCGAAAATATATTTAAAGTAGAAAAAAATATAAATTGAAATTAAATTAAAATTAAATTAAAAATAAATTAAAATTAAATTAAAAGTAAATCAAAATTAAATTAAAACAAAATTAAAATTAAATTAAAATTGAATTAAAATTAAATTAAATTAAAAATTAAAATTAAATTAAATTAAAAATAAATTAAAATTAAATTAAATTTTAATTAAAATTGAATTAAAATTAAATTTAATTAAAATTAAATTCAAATTGAAATAAAATTAAATTAAACTTAAATTAAAATTAAATTTAAAATTAAATTAAAATTACATTAAAATTACATTAAAAATAAATTAAAATTAACTGAAATTAAATTAAAATTAAATTGAAATTAAATTAAAATGAAATTAAAAATAAAATTAAATTAAAAGTAAATTAAAATCAAATTAAAACCAAGTTAAAATTAAATTAAAATTGAATTAAAATTAAATTAAAGTTAAATTAAAATTAAATTAAATTAAAAATAAATTAAAATTAAATTAAATTTTAATTAAAATTGAACTAAAATTAAAATTAAATTAGAGTTAAATTAAAATTAAATTTAAATTAAATTAACCTTAAATTAAAATTAAATTAAAATAGAACTCAATTAAATGGGGTTAAATTAATATAAAATTAAAAGTTTAATAAGATTTGGACTCAATAACAATCAAAGCATAGTTTAATCAACTTAAATGGGGATAATAATTGTGTCAAGGAAAATATAAGAGTAAAATAGGAATAATTATTTAGTAGATTTATTTTGGAACTGATAATCGGAAGTACCGAGCGGAATCAGAACGGAATTTTAACATCGTCCAGAGTTCGTTTTATCTCAACGTCGTCAGTTAAAGTTGGTCGCGTGTCGCGGTTACTTTGCGTGTTATAATATCTATTCGGATTTGTTCGTATTACCTCGCGTTTATTTTCGTGGAATCTTTTATTGTTCGTTTTCGACATGGAGATCAACCGGTTGAATCAGGAAGAGCTGGTTTACGAGATGGAGTCTCGTGGGCTACCAGTAGGCACGGTTGAGGCCATGAATAAGACCTTGCGGGGTTCAAGGCATTTAGAACGTAGGGACTCTGTAGATGTTTTTGCGGTATACCCCTTTGAATTTGCCGAAGATAAGGCTGCTCTAGAAGAGAAAATAAAGGAAATCGAGGCATTGATGGAGAATCCTCCCAAGGACGCAAAGTCTTCAGAGTTCTTGAAGATTATGACGAAGATCGAGTGGAGCGTCGGTCGAGTCAATCGATCCAAACCTACCAGTGCCGGAATGGTAATGGAATCGATTGATAGGGCTCCTTACTGAGTTACTTGAGTTGGCCGGTGTACGTGACGAGGAAGACGAGGATTCTCCACAGAGGCCAGGTAGGGTCGTACAGGAAGTAGCGAAGCCGCGGCCTACTCTTCAAAAATCGGCAGCCGTGGAAGAAGAAGCTATACCGGTACGACCAGTGCCAGAACCGGTGATAGCGCGTAGGGTAGAGGGAAGTGTTTCAGCCCCGGAGAAGATCGAGAACTTAGCTAAGTGGGAGCTAAAATTCTCGGGTGAAAAGGTAGGAATGTCCCTAAGCTCATTTTTTGAAAGGGTTGAGGAATTGTGTTAGGCTCGAGGGGTCAGCGAGACCCAACTTTTTAGAGGAGCCGTAGATTTGTTCAGTGGGAAAGTGCTTTTATGGTTCCGTGCGGTACGCAAGACCGTTCCGGGTTGGCCAGAGTTGGTGAAGGAGTTGAAACTGGAGTTTTTACCTCCCAACTACGATGATCTCTTCATGGATGAGATTAGGAGGAGGACTCAAGAGGGCAACGAGTCCATAGGAATTTTTGTAGCTGCGATGAGAGGATTGTTTAGTCGGCTGGGTGAACCATTATCCGAATGTAAGGGTTAGTCATGTCGAATTTGATCCCTTTCTTTCAAACCCAGCTGGGCCTGGCTGAGCCAAAAACCCTTTCAGAGCTGGTGTCCTTGGGGCGCAAGCTTGAAACAGTGCGGATAAATTGGAGTCGTTTGTCCCTCCACCTAGTAGCAGATCCAGAAATTTATTAGAGCCGGACTTGGCATACGTATCAGCGGAACTCGTGGTAGCAGAAGTGAACGCCCCGCTCCGGGCGCAACGTTTGGAGCAGAGAATGGCAGAACCCCCGCAGCCTACCTTCCGCTGCTTCAATTGCCATAAAATAGGACACGTATCGGTGAACTGCCCACGCGGAATCAAGTGCTACGGATGCGGCAGGTCGAGCTTTATGAAGCGGGATTGTCCTCAGTGCTCAAACCGAGCAAGGTAGCCGGATCGACGGGATTTTAGGGCAGAGGCGGTTAGGCGGGAGTATCAGGAAGAAGGGGATAGGGAACAGGAAGGCCCTATGGAGAGAAGTAGTCCCCCACACTTTTCGGGAAATGTGGTGCGAGCCCAAGCGGACGCAGGGCAAGGAGCTCGCCGAAATTAGATGGGTTGCCTGCGAGCAACCAGCTGGCTAGGGTAGTTGTTAGAGATCCTGAGTGTCGGCGCCAGGAAGAAGTTAGATTAGGGCTTACTCTTTTAGAAAAGGAGTCTGACAATAGGCCATATTTGGGTGTTAGGATTTTTGGCGTTTTCCTTAGGGGTTTGTTTGATTCAGGAGCTTCAAGTATAGAATTGTCGACGTCATCGGTTTCTAGAGTCGCGTTAGCAGATGGAGAATTCGTCCCAGTGCAAGGCGTCATCACACTACCAGTCGAAGTAAAGGGCAAGTCGGTCCTTATAGATTGCCTCGTTATATCTGGTCTACCACAAACGCTGATCTTAGGTGTTGTCTTTTGGGTTAAAGCGGGCATTGTCCCGGATGTAGCCAAAAATCAGTGGAGATTTTCAGACCAGGTAGAAGTGTCGTCAGTCGCGACGATCGTAGAAAGGTCAGAGTTAACCGTTAAGGAGAACGAGGCACTAGAACGGCTGGTGGTGGAGATTTTTGAGACGATGCCAGAAGACCTTGGCCGCACTCAGTTGGTCGAACACCGGATCCGACCAAAACCAAATGTGGAGCCCATCAAGCAGAGATACTACCCAGTATCTCCTGCGATCCAAAGGCACATCGATACGGAAATCGAACAGATTTTGGAGAAGGACGTGATTGAGGTCTCTCACAGTCCATGAGCCTCACCAGTGGTGATGATTAAAAAGAAGGACGGCTCTTACAGGTTTTGTGTCGACTATAGGGCACTAAACAAACACACGGAGCGTGACAGTTACCCGCTACCATATATATCCGCTACGTTGGACAAGCTGAAAGACGCTAAATACCTTTCAAGTTTGGATATAAAGTCCGCGTATTGGCAGATTCCAGTAGAGGAAGATTCCAGGCCGTTTACAGCTTTTACTGTCCCAGGTCGGAGACTATACCAGTTTAAGCGAATGCCCTACGGCCTGCATAGTTCGCCGGCCACGTGACAGAGGTTCATGGACAGTGTCATCGGTGCGGATTTGGAGCCACATGTGTTTGTCTACTTAGATGATATAATCATCGTAGCGAATACATTCGATAAGCACGTTGAGGTTTAAAGGGAAGTGCTGCGTAGAATTGGTAGCGCCGGCTTGAGGCTCAATAGAGAAAAATGCAATTTCTGCTTACCTTCGCTTAAGTATTTAGGCTATGTCGTCGATAGGCAAGGCCTCCATGTGGACCCGGAAAAGATGGAGGCTATGTTGAGAATCTCCGCCCCGCGAAATGTTAAGGAAGTTCGGTCGTTTGTAGGCACAATTTCTTGGTATCGACGATTCGTACCAAACTTCGCCGACTTAGTGAAACCCCTTACGGATCTTACCAAGAAGAACAAGCGGTTCCACTGGTCGTCTGAGTGCGAAGAAAGTTTTCTGAAGGCGAAAGAGCGCCTTGTCACTGCCCCTGTACTGAGTTGCCCAGATTTTGATAGGCCCTTTTCGGTTCAAACTGACGCATCGGATTTTGGTATAGGCGCTGTCTTAACCCAGGAGTTTGAAGAGGGCGAAAAGGTAATTTCATACTTAAGTAGGTCGTTAAGTAAGTGTGAGAAGAATTATTCTACGACGGAGAAGGAGTGTTTGGCTGTTTTGTGGGCGGTGGAGAAATTACGCCCATACATCGAGGGAGTTCATTTTACTGAGTTAACTGATCACTACTCGCTCGTGTGGCTCAGCAACTTAAAGGACCCGTGTGGCAGATTGGCAAGATGGGCCCTTAAGCTCCAACAATACGATTTTGAAATCATTCACCGCAAGGGAAAGGATCATGTAGTCCCTGATATGCTGTCGCGAAGTGTCCCAGTTATCAGTGAAATCAACGATGAATCAATGGACCCATGGATACTAGGGATGAATACTGGTTTTTTTGAAACCGCATCTGCGTTAGTAAAAGATGGCGGTGTTTATGTTCCAATAATGTGGAACCTTAATCTCTCCAATCGAAGATAGGGATTGGTAAGTCAGTTCAGTCTGAACAGTGTCTAAGTGCGACTGTGGAAAAAAAAAACTAAGCAATTTTGTGACCAAAAAAAAAAGGAAGAGAACGAAAAAATTTATAAAAGAAAAAAAAAACCATCGTGCTGCCTTTGTGTGGTGACCCAAACGGAAGATGTGGGATTTTGGAGCCAGGATTGAGGAATAACCGAGGTGCCGCAGGATCTGGACTGTGGGGATTTGACTGGATTTCAAAAGGGAGTATTTTTTCGTGTTAGTGTGGTCCGCCCACGGGTGGTTTAGACGGTCGTAGTACCCCGTCAGTTAATTTGCTTGTTTTGTAGAGTCGTTTGTCGAGTGTAATTGTCGTGGTTAAATATTCGCTGTTGTAGTTTTGCTCCACCGAAGCCATTTTGTTTTTTTTTTGTGTGTTAGGCCCTGCACTCGAGCCGAGTTCGGACAAGGTCCGGTGAAATAATTGATTCTACCAGGTAGAATCCTGTGAGGGTTCAAGTAATCTCCTTGAACCCGCAACTAGAGTGCGCCCCAACAACTTTGTTCTTTGTTTTCCGATTTTGTGGTAGTTTATTTTAGTGTGTGTAGTAGTTTCCACAAGTGAAAATTTTTTGCTTCTTTATCTTATTTAATTTAATTTTATTTATTTGATTTTATGCCTCTTCCATCCCACTGTTTGATAGCACTTGGATAGAAAGTCTTATCAAACCCACTTGTGAATTAGTTTCCCTTTTTTCCGACACCTTGTTGGTATAAGACCCACCCCCGTCGCGAATGAGCAGCTGACAACTCTATATCGCCGGTAGTTGTTGACAGCTCTATCGTGAATTCCAGCTGTTGTTGTTGAGGAATTTTTGTGCGTTTTGGGAAAAAGATAAAATTAAATCCGCGAGTGCTTTTTTCTATTATTTGCATTTACATAAATAGCTATAGCTTATTGGAATATAAATCGGTGATAATTTAGCTCCCAACGTGTGGCAGTACAATAAAGTTGAAAGAAAAGAATGAAAGAGTGTTTATAGAACTACTTCGTTTTTTTGATTAATTTTGGCTCGAGTGTGCAAATTCTTAGCATGTCTGCGAACAAACGAAGTATTGTTGTTTTTATAAATAAATTAACTTAATTCTCAATTAAAATAAATAATTTGAAACATCGTACATAGCTTAGAAAAAGCAGTGATTTGCACAGGTGCAGAACGACACAAAGGCGGTAAGAAGTGTTTTTTTGTTCAGCGATCCCTGTTTGGTGGCTGTTTCTTCTAACGCACAGTGGGACAAGTCATACCAAAGGGATCAAAAATATATATAAAGTAGAAAAAAAATATAAATTGAAATTAAATTAAAATTAAATTAAAAATAAATTAAAATTAAATTAAAAGTAAATTAAAATTAAATTAAAACAAAATTAAAATTAAATTAAAATTGAATTAAAATTAAATTAAATTAAAAATTAAAATTAAACTAAATTAAAAATAAATTAAAATTAAATTAAATTTTAATTAAAATTGAATTAAAATTAAATTTAATTAAAATTAAATTCAAATTGAAATAAAATTAAATTAAACTTTAATTAAAATTAAATTTAAAATTAAATTAAAATTAAATTAAAATTACATTAAAATTACATTAAAAATAAATTAAAATTAACTGAAATTAAATTAAAATTAAATTGAAATTAAATTAAAATGAAATTAAAAATAATATTAAATTAAAAGTAAATTAAAATCAAATTAAAACCAAGTTAAAATTAAATTAAAATTGAATTAAAATTAAATTAAACTTAAATTAAAATTAAATTAAAATAAAAATAAATTAAAATTAAATTAAATTTTAATTAAAATTGAATTAAAATTAAAATTAAATTAGAGTTAAATTAAAATTAAATTTAAATTAAATTAACCTTAAATTAAAATTAAATTAAAATAGAACTCAATTAAATGGGGTTAAATTAATATAAAATTAAAAGTTTAATAAGATTTGGATTCAATAACAATCAAAGCATAGTTTAATCAACTTAAATGGTGATAATAATTGGGTCAAGGAAAATATAAGAGTAAAATAGGAATAATTATTTAGTAGATTTATTTTGGAACTGATAATCGGAAGTACCGAGCGGAATCAGAACGGAATTTTAACATCGTCCAGAGTTCGTTTTATCTCAACGTCGTCAGTTAAAGTTGGTCGCGTGTCGCGGTTACTTTGCGTGTTATAATAACTATTCGGATTTGTTCGTATTACCTCGCGTTTATTTTCGTGGAATCTTTTATTGTTCGTTTTCGACATGGAGATCAACCGGTTGAATCAGGAAGAGCTGGTTTACGAGATGGAGTCTCGTGGGCTACCAGTAGGCACGGTTGAGGCCATGAATAAGACCTTGCGGGGTTCAAGGCATTTAGAACGTAGGGACTCTGTAGATGTTTTTGCGGTATACCCCTTTGAATTTGCCGAAGATAAGGCTGCTCTAGAAGAGAAAATAAAGGAAATCGAGGCATTGATGGAGAATCCTCCCAAGGACGCAAAGTCTTCAGAGTTCTTGAAGATTATGACGAAGATCGAGTGGAGCGTCGGTCGAGTCAATCGATCCAAACCTACCAGTGCCGGAATGGTAATGGAATCGATTGATAGGGCTCCTTACTGAGTTACTTGAGTTGGCCGGTGTACGTGACGAGGAAGACGAGGATTCTCCACAGAGGCCAGGTAGGGTCGTACAGGAAGTAGCGAAGCCGCGGCCTACACTTCAAAAATCGGCAGCCGTGGAATAAGAAGCTATACCGGTACGACCAGTGCCAGAACCGGTGATAGCGCGTAGGGTAGAGGGAAGTGTTTCAGCCCCGGAGAAGATCGAGAACTTAGCTAAGTGGGAGCTAAAATTCTCGGGTGAAAAGGTAGGAATGTCCCTAAGCTCATTTTTTGAAAGGGTTGAGGAATTGTGTTAGGCTCGAGGGGTCAGCGAGACCCAACTTTTTAGAGGAGCCGTAGATTTGTTCAGTGGGAAAGTGCTTTTATGGTTCCGTGCGGTACGCAAGACCGTTCCGGGTTGGCCAGAGTTGGTGAAGGAGTTGAAACTGGAGTTTTTACCTCCCAACTACGATGATCTCTTCATGGATGAGATTAGGAGGAGGACTCAAGAGGGCAACGAGTCCATAGGAATTTTTGTAGCTGCGATGAGAGGATTGTTTAGTCGGCTGGGTGAACCAATATCCGAATGTTAGGGTTAGTCATGTCGAATTTGATCCCTTTCTTTCAAACCCAGCTGGGCCTGGCTGAGCCAAAAACCCTTTCAGAGCTGGTGTCCTTGGGGCGCAAGCTTGAAACAGTGCGGATAAATTGGAGTCGTTTGTCCCTCCACCTAGTAGCAGATCCAGAAATTTATTAGAGCCGGACTTGGCATACGTATCAGCGGAACTCGTGGTAGCAGAAGTGAACGCCCCGCTCCGGGCGCAACGTTTGGAGCAGAGAATGGCAGAACCCCCGCAGCCTACCTTCCGCTGCTTCAATTGCCATAAAATAGGACACGCATCGGTGAACTGCCCACGCGGAATCAAGTGCTACGGATGCGGCAGGTCGAGCTTTATGAAGCGGGATTGTCCTCAGTGCTCAAACCGAGCAAGGTAGCCGGATCGACGGGATTTTAGGGCAGAGGCGGTTAGGCGGGAGTATCAGGAAGAAGGGGATAGGGAACAGGAAGCGGACGCAGGGCAAGGAGCTCGCCGAAATTAGATCGGTTGCCTGCGAGCAACCAGCTGGCTAGGGTAGTTGTTAGAGATCCTGAGTGTCGGCGCCAGGAAGAAGTTTGATTAGGGTTTACTCTTTTAGAAAAGGAGTCTGACAATAGGCCATATTTGGGTGTTAGGATTTTTGGCGTTTTCCTTAGGGGTTTGTTTGATTCAGGAGCTTCAAGTATAGAATTGTCGACGTCATCGGTTTCTAGAGTCGCGTTAGCAGATGGAGAATTCGTCCCAGTGCAAGGCGTCATCACACTACCAGTCGAAGTAAAGGGCAAGTCGGTCCTTATAGATTGCCTCGTTATATCTGGTCTACCACAAACGCTGATCTTAGGTGTTGTCTTTTGGGTTAAAGCGGGCATTGTCCCGGATGTAGCCAAAAATCAGTGGAGATTTTCAGACCAGGTAGAAGTGTCGTCAGTCGCGACGATCGTAGAAAGGTCAGAGTTAACCGTTAAGGAGAACGAGGCACTAGAACGGCTGGTGGTGGAGATTTTTGAGACGTTGCCAGAAGACCTTGGCCGCACTCATTTGGTCGAACACCGGATCCGACCAAAACCAAATGTGGAGCCCATCAAGCAGAGATACTACCCAGTATCTCCTGCGATCCAAAGGCACATCGATACGGAAATCGAACAGGTGTTGGAGAAGGACGTGATTGAGGTCTCTCACAGTCCATGAGCCTCACCAGTGGTGATGATTAAAAAGAAGGACGGCTCTTACAGGTTTTGTGTCGACTATAGGGCACTAAACAAACACACGGAGCGTGACAGTTACCCGCTACCATATATATCCGCTACGTTGGACAAGCTGAAAGACGCTAAATACCTTTCAAGTTTGGATATAAAGTCCGCGTATTGGCAGATTCCAGTAGAGGAAGATTCCAGGCCGTTTACAGCTTTTACTGTCCCAGGTCGGAGACTATACCAGTTTAAGCGAATGCCCTACGGCCTGCATAATTCGCCGGCCACGTGACAGAGGTTCATGGACAGTGTCATCGGTGCGGATTTGGAGCCACATGTGTTTGTCTACTTAGATGATATAATCATCGTAGCGAATACATTCGATAAGCACGTTGAGGTTTAAAGGGAAGTGCTGCGTAGAATTGGTAGCGCCGGCTTGAGGCTCAATAGAGAAAAATGCAATTTCTGCTTACCTTCGCTTAGGTATTTAGGCTATGTCGTCGATGGGCAAGGCCTCCATGTGGACCCGGAAAAGGTGGAGGCTATGTTGAGAATCTCCGCCCCGCGAAATGTTAAGGAAGTTCGGTCGTTTGTAGGCACAATTTCTTGGTATCGACGATTCGTACCAAACTTCGCCGACTTAGTGAAACCCCTTACGGATCTTACCAAGAAGAACAAGCGGTTCCACTGGTCGTCTGAGTGCGAAGAAAGTTTTCTGAAGGCGAAAGAGCGCCTTGTCACTGCCCCTGTACTGAGTTGCCCAGATTTTGATAGGCCCTTTTCGGTTCAAACTGACGCATCGGATTTTGGTATAGGCGCTGTCTTAACCCAGCAGTTTGAAGAGGGCGAAAAGGTAATTTCATACTTAAGTAGGTCGTTAAGTAAGTGTGAGAAGAATTATTCTACGACGGAGAATGAGTGTTTGGCTGTTTTGTGGGCGGTGGAGAAATTACGCCCATACATCGAGGGAGTTCATTTTACTGTGGTAACTGATCACTACTCGCTCGTGTGGCTCAGCAACTTAAAGGACCCGTGTGGCAGATTGGCAAGATGGGCCCTTAAGCTCCAACAATACGATTTTGAAATCATTCACCGCAAGGGAAAGGATCATGTAGTCCCTGATATGCTGTCGCGAAGTGTCCCAGTTATCAGTGAAATCAACGATGAATCAATGGACCCATGGATACTAGGGATGCGCGAAAAGGTGGTGCAGAAACCCCTAGATTTTCCGGCGTGGCGCGTCGAGAACGGTGTGTTGTACAAACACATCAAGGCGGGGAGTAGATATTTGTATGATAGGGCCTTCGAATGGAAACGAGTGTTAGGGAAGAATGATAGGAAGGAGGCCTTACATGAGTGTCACGATAGTCCGTTATCGGGACACATGGGTGTAAGAAAAACATTTGCTAGGGCGGCTGAGAAATATTATTGGCCAAAGATGAAGTCAGATATAGTTAGGTATATCAAAGGATGTCAGGTTTGTCAGCAAGTTAAGCCAGATAACCAAAAGCCAGCTGGTAGAATGGTAGGAAGAACCAAGGAATTAGAACCTTGGGAGATGATCTCAGTGGATCTGGTTGGGCCCCTGGTGAAATCAAGTCAAGGCCACAGATATATTTTGACTGTGGTTAACTATTTCACAAAATTCCCGCTTTTGTTTCCGTTGCGTACCGCGACGGCAAAAAGCATCTGTAAAGAATTGGAGAACAATGTGTTCTTACTCTTTGGCGTCCCGAGGTCCATAGTGTGCGACAATGGACCTCAATTTAAAAGTAAAGAGTTGCAGTCGTTATGTGCGTCATATGGAGTACAGATGCGCTTTACCGCCCATTACCATCCGCAAGCGAACCCTGCCGAGCGGATTAATCAAATCATAAAGACAACCCTTAGGACATATATATCGGAAAATCATAGGACTTGGGACACACACCTGGCCAAGGTGGCCTGTTGCATTCGCACATCGCAGCACGAGGTGTTAGGACACTCTCCCTATTTCGTTAATTTTGGTCGTAACATGGCGGTCCGGGGAGACAAGGATTATCGACGTAACGACGACTTAGGTGAACCGACTCGTAGCAGTGGCGAAGAACGAGCCAAATTCATGACTGTCTTAAGGCAAGACCTACGAACTAAAATGGAGGCAGCGAGCGCCAAGATGGCAAGGACATATAATCTGAGACGTAGGGATGTACAATACTTACCAAACGAATTAGTGTGGAGACGGAATTTCGTGTTATCTGATGCGGCGAATTAATTTGCGGCCAAGTTAGCTCCCAAGTTGATCGGACCGTTTAGGGTTAAAAAGAGGGTGTCTCCCTGGACGTATATCCTCGAAGATGAGGATGGGCGCGAGAAGGGTACGTGGCAAGTGCAGGATTTGCGGCCACATGTAGGAGAAGTTTAGTGATCCACTTAGCGTAGCTAGTTTTGTAACGAAAGTTACTCGGTTGTCCCTGGAAAACCGAGCAACTTTCGTGGAGGTGGAGGTGGGGTTGTCGCATTTCAAAAATTGCTTCGAATTTTTTCTTGGTTTCATTGCGGTGAGGTAGGAGGGAGACGACATCGCGAATATTTTGTTATTGTTAATCATATAAGAGTTTCTAGAATATTGAATTTATTGCCCGTGGCGGGGTGACACTGCCGCGCAAAAAATACTCCAGTAGGCCAAAGGCCATGGTTCTATATACCATTCTGTCCAATCGACAAAAATATTGTATTCCGATGTCTACTTGGGGTTTCTCATGGTTTTCCTATGTCCAGACAAATCTCTTACCCTTATCCCACGAGAATGAACGCACTTTATTCCGCGACTATTTATACGAACATGACCAGAACAGTTATTGTGAATAGAATGTCAAAATCACTTGGTTTATTCACAATGGGAGTTGCCAGTGTGGGCTGAAAAGTGTGGAGGTTGCCACACCAATACTAACGCAGATGCCGCCAAAATTGTGTAAACATTTGGTGGGTAGGAAGGTTTATTTAAATTTACTCAAAAAAAGCACCAAAAAATTCCTTGATGAATTTTATAAATAGGTGTGAGTAAAGCCTTCCGTTCTGAATACTGGTTTTTTTGAAACCGCATCTGCGTTAGTAAAAGATGGCGGTGTTTATGTTCCAATAATGTGGAACCCTAATCTCTCCAATCGAAGATAGGGATTGGTAAGTCAGTTCAGTCTGAACAGTGTCTAAGTGCGAGTGTGGAAAAAAAAACTAAGCGATTTTGTGACAAAAAAAAAAAGGAAGAGAACGAAAAAATTTATAAAAGAAAAAAAAACCATCGTGCTGCCTTTGTGTGGTGACCCAAACGGAAGATGTGGAATTTTGGAGCCAGGATTGAGGAATAACCGAGGTGCCGCAGGATCTGGACTTTGGGGATTTGACTGGATTTCAAAAGGGAGTATTTTTTGTGTTAGTGTGGTCCGCCCACGGGTAGTTTAGACGGTCGTAGTACCCCGTCAGTTAATTTGCTTGTTTTTTAGAGTCGTTTGTCGAGTGTAATTGTCGTGGTTAAATATTCGCTGTTGTAGTTTTGCTCCACCGAAGCCATTTTGTTTTTTTTTGTGTGTTAGGCCCTGCACTCGAGCCGAGTTCGGACAAGGACCGGTGAAATAATTGATTCTACCAGGTAGAATCCTGTGAGGGTTCAAGTAATCTCCTTGAACCCGCAACTAGAGTGCGCCCCAACAACTTTGTTCTTTGTTTTCCGATTTTGTGGTAGTTTATTTTAGTGTGTGTAGTACTTTCCACAGGTGAAAATTTTTTGCTTCTTTATCTTATTTAATTTAATTTTATTTATTTGATTTTATGCCTCTTCCATCCCACTGTTTGATAGCACTTGGATAGAAAGTCTTATCAAACCCACCTGTGAATTAGTTTCCCTTTTTTCCGACACCTTGTTGGTATAAGACACACCCCCGTCGCGACTGAGCAGCTGACAACTCTATATCGCCGGTAGTTGTTGACAGCTCTATCGTGAATTCCAGCTGTTGTTGTTGAGGAATTTTTGTGCGTTTTGGGAAAAAGATAAAATTAAATCCGCGAGTGCTTTTTTCTATTATTTGCATTTACATAAATAGCTATAGCTTATTGGAATATAAATCGGTGATAATTTAGCTCCCAACGTGTGGCAGTACAATAAAGTTGAAAGAAAAGAATGAAAGAGTGTTTATAGAACTACTTCGTTTTTTTGATTAATTTTGGCTCGAGTGTGCAAATTCTTAGCATGTCTGCGAACAAACGAAGTATTGTTGTTTTTATAAATAAATTAACTTAATTCTCAATTAAAATAAATAATTTGAAACATCGTACATAGCTTAGAAAAAGCAGTGATTTGCACAGGTGCAGAACGACACAAAGGCGGTAAGAAGTGTTTTTTTGTTCAGCGATCCCTGTTTGGTGGCTGTTTCTTCTAACGCACAGTGGGACAAGTCATACCAAAGGGATCGAAAATATATTTAAAGTAGAAAAAAAATATAAATTGAAATTAAATTAAAATTAAATTAAAAATAAATTAAAATTAAATTAAAAGTAAATTAAAATTAAATTAAAACAAAATTAAAATTAAACTAAAACTGAATTAAAATTAAATTATATTAAAAATTAAAATTAAATTAAAAATAAATTAAAATTAAATTAAATTAATTAAAATTGAATTAAAATTAAATTTAATTAAAATTAAATTCAAATTGAAATAAAATTAAATGAAACTTAAATTAAAATTAAATTTAAAATTAAATTAAAATTAAATTAAAATTACATTAAAATTACATTAAAATTACATTAAAAATAAATTAAAATTAACTGAAATTAAATTAAAATTAAATTGAAATTAAATTAAAATGAAATTAAAAATAAAATTAATTTAAAAGTAAATTAAAATCAAATTAAAACCAAGTTAAAATTAAATTAAAATTGAATTAAAATTAAATTGAACTTAAATTAAAATTAAATTAAATTAAAAATAAATTAAAATTAAATTAAATTTTAATTAAAATTGAATTAAAATTAAAATTAAATGAAAATTAAATTAGAGTTAAATTAAAATTAAATTAAAATGAAATTTAAATTAAATTAACCTTAAATTAAAATTAAATTAAAATAGAACTCAATTAAATGGGGTTAAATTAATATAAAATTAAAAGTTTAATAAGATTTGGATTCAATAACAATCAAAGCATAGTTTAATCAACTTAAATGGGGATAATAATTGTGTCAAGGGAAATATAAGAGTAAAATAGGAATAATTATTTAGTAGATTTATTTTGGAACTGATAATCGGAAGTACCGAGCGGAATCAGAACGGAATTTTAACATCGTCCAGAGTTCGTTTTATCTCAACGTCGTCAGTTAAAGTTGGTCGCGTGTCGCGGTTACTTTGCGTGTTATAATAACTATTCGGATTTGTTCGTATTACCTCGCGTTTATTTTCGTGGAATCTTTTATTGTTCGTTTTCGACATGGAGATCAACCGGTTGAATCAGGAAGAGCTGGTTTACGAGATGGAGTCTCGTGGGCTACCAGTAGGCACGGTTGAGGCCATGAATAAGACCTTGCGGGGTTCAAGGCATTTAGAACGTAGGGACTCTGTAGATGTTTTTGCGGTATACCCCTTTGAATTTGCCGAAAATAAGGCTGCTCTAGAAGAGAAAATAAAGGAAATCGAGGCATTGATGGAGAATCCTCCCAAGGATGCAAAGTCTTCAGAGTTCTTGAAGATTATGACGAAGATCGAGTGGAGCGTCGGTCGAGTCAATCGATCCAAACCTACCAGTGCCGGAATGGTAACGGAGCAAATGGAGCTGAGGAATCGATTGATAGGGCTCCTTACTGAGTTACTTGAGTTGGCCGGTGTACGTGACGAGGAAGACGAGGATTCTCCACAGAGGCCAGGTAGGGTCGTACAGGAAGTAGCGAAGCCGCGGCCTACTCTTCAAAAATCGGCAGCCGTGGAAGAAGAAGCTATACCGGTACGACCAGTGCCAGAACCGGTGATAGCGCGTAGGGTAGAGGGAAGTGTTTCAGCCCCGGAGAAGATCGAGAACTTAGCTAAGTGGGAGCTAAAATTCTCGGGTGAAAAGGTAGGAATGTCCCTAAGCTCATTTTTTGAAAGGGTTGAGGAATTGTGTGAGGCTCGAGGGGTCAGCGGGACCCAACTTTTTAGAGGAGCCGTAGATTTGTTCAGTGGGAAAGCGCTTTTATGGTTCCGTGCGGTACGCAAGACCGCTTCGGGTTGGCCAGAGTTGGTGAAGGAGTTGAAACTGGAGTTTTTACCTCCCAACTACGATGATCTCTTCATGGATGAGATTAGGAGGAGGACTCAAGGGGGCAACGAGTCCATAGGAATTTTTGTAGCTGCGATGAGAGGATTGTTTAGTCGGCTGGGTGAACCATTATCCGAATGTAAGGGTTAGTCATGTCGAATTTGATCCCTTTCTTTCAAACCCAGCTGGGCCTGGCTGAGCCAAAAACCCTTTCAGAGCTGGTGTCCTTGGGGCGCAAGCTTGAAACAGTGCGGATAAATTGGAGTCGTTTGTCCCTCCACCTAGTAGCAGATCCAGAAATTTATTAGAGCCGGACTTGGCATACGTATCAGCGGAACTCGTGGTAGCAGAAGTGAACGCCCCGCTCCGGGCGCAACGTTTGGAGCAGAGAATGGCAGAACCCCCGCAGCCTACCTTCCGCTGCTTCAATTGCCATAAAATAGGACACGCATCGGTGAACTGCCCACGCGGAATCAAGTGCTACGGATGCGGCAGGTCGAGCTTTATGAAGCGGGATTGTCCTCAGTGCTCAAACCGAGCAAGGTAGCCGGATCGACGGGATTTTAGGGCAGAGGCGGTTAGGCGGGAGTATCAGGGAGAAGGGGATAGGGAACAGGAAGGCCCTATGGAGGGACGTAGCCCCCCACACTTTTCGGGAAATGTGGTGCGAGCCCAAGCGGACGCAGGGCAAGGAGCTCGCCGAAATTAGATCGGTTGCCTGCGAGCAACCAGCTGGCTAGGGTAGTTGTTAGAGATCCTGAGTGTCGGCGCCAGGAAGAAGTTAGATTAGGGTTTACTCTTTTAGAAAAGGAGTCTGACAATAGGCCATATTTGGGTGTTAGGATTTTTGGCGTTTTCCTTAGGGGTTTGTTGGATTCAGGAGCTTCAAGTATAGAATTGTCGACGTCATCGGTTTCTAGAGTCGCGTTAGCAGATGGAGAATTCGTCCCAGTGCAAGGCGTCATCACACTACCAGTCGAAGTAAAGGGCAAGTCGGTCCTTATAGATTGCCTCGTTATATCTGGTCTACCACAAACGCTGATCTTAGGTGTTGACTTTTGGGTTAAAGCGGGCATTGTCCCGGATGTAGCCAAAAATCAGTGGAGATTTTCAGACCAGGTAGAAGTGTCGTCAGTCGCGACGATCGTAGAAAGGTCAGAGTTAACCGTTAAGGATAACGAGGCACTAGAACGGCTGGTGGTGGAGATTTTTGAGACGATGCCAGAAGACCTTGGCCGCACTCATTTGGTCGAACACCGGATCCGACCAAAACCAAATGTGGAGCCCATCAAGCAGAGATACTACCCAGTATCTCCTGCGATCCAAAGGCACATCGATACGGAAATCGAACAGATGTTGGAGAAGGACGTGATTGAGGTCTCTCACAGTCCATGAGCCTCACCAGTGGTGATGATTAAAAAGAAGGACGGCTCTTACAGGTTTTGTGTCGACTATAGGGCACTAAACAAACACACGGAGCGTGACAGTTACCCGCTACCATATATATCCGCTACGTTGGACAAGCTGAAAGACGCTAAATACCTTTCAAGTTTGGATATAAAGTCCGCGTATTGGCAGATTCCAGTAGAGGAAGATTCCAGGCCGTTTACAGCTTTTACTGTCCCAGGTCGGAGACTATACCAGTTTAAGCGAATGCCCTACGGCCTGCATAGTTCGCCGGCCACGTGACAGAGGTTCATGGACAGTGTCATCGGTGCGGATTTGGAGCCACATGTGTTTGTCTACTTAGATGATATAATCATCGTAGCGAATACATTCGATAAGCACGTTGAGGTTTAAAGGGAAGTGCTGCGTAGAATTGGTAGCGCCGGCTTGAGGCTCAATAGAGAAAAATGCAATTTCTGCTTACCTTCGCTTAAGTATTTAGGCTATGTCGTCGATAGGCAAGGCCTCCATGTGGACCCGGAAAAGATGGAGGCTATGTTGAGAATCTCCGCCCCGCGAAATGTTAAGGAAGTTCGGTCGTTTGTAGGCACAATTTCTTGGTATCGACGATTCGTACCAAACTTCGCCGACTTAGTGAAACCCCTTACGGATCTTACCAAGAAGAACAAGCGGTTCCACTGGTCGTCTGAGTGCGAAGAAAGTTTTCTGAAGGCGAAAGAGCGCCTTGTCACTGCCCCTGTACTGAGTTGCCCAGATTTTGATAGGCCCTTTTCGGTTCAAACTGACGCATCGGATTTTGGTATAGGCGCTGTCTTAACCCAGGAGTTTGAAGAGGGCGAAAAGGTAATTTCATACTTAAGTAGGTCGTTAAGTAAGTGTGAGAAGAATTATTCTACGACGGAGAAGGAGTGTTTGGCTGTTTTGTGGGCGGTGGAGAAATTACGCCCATACATCGAGGGAGTTCATTTTACTGAGTTAACTGATCACTACTCGCTCGTGTGGCTCAGCAACTTAAAGGACCCGTGTGGCAGATTGGCAAGATGGGCCCTTAAGCTCCAACAATACGATTTTGAAATCATTCACCGCAAGGGAAAGGATCATGTAGTCCCTGATATGCTGTCGCGAAGTGTCCCAGTTATCAGTGAAATCAACGAGGAATCAATGGACCCATGGATACTAGGGATGTGCGAAAAGGTGGTGCAGAAACCCCTAGATTTTCCGGCGTGGCGCGTTGAGAACGGTGTGTTGTACAAACACATCAAGGCGGGGAGTAGATATTTGTATGATAGGGCCTTCGAATGGAAACGAGTGTTAGGGAAGAATGATAGGAAGGATAGGAATGATAGGAAGGAGGCCTTACATGAGTGTCACGATAGTCCGTTATCGGGACACATGGGTGTAAGAAAAACATTTGCTAGGGCGGCTGAGAAATATTATTGGCCAAAGATGAAGTCAGATATAGTTAGGTATATCAAAGGATGTCAGGTTTGTCAGCAAGTTAAGCCAGATAACCAAAAGCCAGCTGGTAGAATGGTAGGAAGAACCAAGGAATTAGAACCTTGGGAGATGATCTCAGTGGATCTGGTTGGGCCCCTGGTGAAATCAAGTCAAGGCCACAGATATATTTTGACTGTGGTTAACTATTTCACAAAATTCCCGCTTTTGTTTCCGTTGCGTACCGCGACGGCAAAAAGCATCTGTAAAGAATTGGAGAACAATGTGTTCTTACTCTTTGGCGTCCCGAGGTCCATAGTGTGCGACAATGGACCTCAATTTAAAAGTAAAGAGTTGCAGTCGTTATGTGCGTCATATGGAGTACAGTTGCGCTTTACCGCCCATTACCATCCGCAAGCGAACCCTGCCGAGCGGATTAATCAAATCATAAAGACAACCCTTAGGACATATATATCGGAAAATCATAGGACTTGGGACACACACCTGGCCAAGGTGGCCTGTTGCATTCGCACATCGCAGCACGAGGTGTTAGGACACTCTCCCTATTTCGTTAATTTTGGTCGTAACATGGCGGTCCGGGGAGACAAGGATTATCGACGTAACGACGACTTAGGTGAACCGACTCGTAGCAGTGGCGAAGAACGAGCCAAATTCATGACTGCCTTAAGGCAAGACCTACGAACTAAAATGGAGGCAGCGAGCGCCAAGATGGCAAGGACATATAATCTGAGACGTAGGGATGTACAATACTTACCAAACGAATTAGTGTGGAGACGGAATTTCGTGTTATCTGATGCGGCGAATTAATTTGCGGCCAAGTTAGCTCCCAAGTTGATCGGACCGTTTAGGGTTAAAAAGAGGGTGTCTCCCTGGACGTATATCCTCGAAGATGAGGATGGGCGCGAGAAGGGTACGTGGCAAGTGCAGGATTTGCGGCCACATGTAGGAGAAGTTTAGTGATCCACTTAGTGTAGCTAGTTTTGTAACGAAAGTTACTCGGTTGTCCCTGGAAAACCGAGCAACTTTCGTGGAGGTGGAGGTGGGGTTGTCGCATTTCAAAAATTGCTTCGAATTTTTTCTTGGTTTCATTGCGGTGAGGTAGGAGGGAGACGACATCGCGAATATTTTGTTATTGTTAATCATATAAGAGTTTCTAGAATATTGAATTTATTGCCCGTGGCGGGGTGACACTGCCGCGCGAAAAATACTCCAGTAGGAGTATTTAAGTATTTTAGTAAAGGCCATGGTTCTATATACCATTCTGTCCAATCGACAAAAATATTGTATTCCGAGGTCTACTTGGGGTTTCTCATGGTTTTCCTATGTCCAGACCAATCTCTTACCCTTATCCCACGAGACTGAACGCACTTTATTCCGCGACTATTTATACGAACATGACCAGAACAGTTATTGTGAATAGAATGTCAAAATCGCTTGGTTTATTCACAATGGGAGTTGCCAGTGTGGGCTGAAAAGTGTGGAGGTTGCCACACCAATACTAACGCAGATGCCGCCAAAATTGTGTAAACATTTGGTGGGTAGGAAGGTTTATTTAAATTTACTCAAAAAAAGCACCAAAAAATTCCTTGATGAATTTTATAAATAGGTGTGAGTAAAGCCTTCCGTTCTGAATACTGGTTTTTTTGAAACCGCATCTGCGTTAGTAAAAGATGGCGGTGTTTATGTTCCAATAATGTGGAACCTTAATCTCTCCAATCGAAGATAGGGATTGGTAAGTCAGTTCAGTCTGAACAGTGTCTAAGTGCGAGTGTGGAAAAAAAAAACTAAGCGATTTTGTGACCAAAAAAAAAAGGAAGAGAACGAAAAAATTTATAAAAGAAAAAAAACCATCGTGCTGCCTTTGTGTGGTGACCCAAACGGAAGATGTGGAATTTTGGAGCCAGGATTGAGGAATAACCGAGGTGTCGCAGGATCTGGACTTTGGGGATTTGACTGGATTTCAAAAGGGAGTATTTTTTTGTGTTAGTGTGGTCCGCCCACGGGTAGTTTAGACGGTCGTAGTACCCCGTCAGTTAATTTGCTTGTTTTGTAGAGTCGTTTGTCGAGTGTAATTGTCGTGGTTAAATATTCGCTGTTGTAGTTTTGCTCCACCGAAGCCATTTTGTTTTTTTTGTGTGTTAGGCCCTGCACTCGAGCCGAGTTCGGACAAGGACCGGTGAAATAATTGATTCTACCAGGTAGAATCCTGTGAGGGTTCAAGTAATCTCCTTGAACCCGCAACTAGAGTGCGCCCCAACAACTTTGTTCTTTGTTTTCCGATTTTGTGGTAGTTTATTTTAGTGTGTGTAGTACTTTCCACAGGTGAACATTTTTTGCTTCTTTATCTTATTTAATTTAATTTTATTTATTTGATTTTATGCCTCTTCCATCCCACTGTTTGATAGCACTTGGATAGAAAGTCTTATCAAACCCACCTGTGAATTAGTTTCCCTTTTTTCCGACACCTTGTTGGTATAAGACACACCCCCGTCGCGACTGAGCAGCTGGCAACTCTATATCGCCGGTAGTTGTTGACAGCTCTATCGTGAATTCCAGCTGTTGTTGGTGAGGAATTTTGAGTTAATGTGCGTTTTGGGAAAAAGATAAAATTAAATCCGCGAGTGCTTTTTTCTATTATTTGCATTTACATAAATAGCTATAGCTTATTGGAATATAAATCGGTGATAATTTAGCTCCCAACGTGTGGCAGTACAATAAAGTTGAAAGAAAAGAATGAAAGAGTGTTTATAGAACTACTTCGTTTTTTTGATTAATTTTGGCTCGAGTGTGCAAATTCTTAGCATGTCTGCGAACAAACGAAGTATTGTTGTTTTTATAAATAAATTAACTTAATTCTCAATTAAAATAAATAATTTGAAACATCGTACATAGCTTAGAAAAAGCAGTGATTTGCACAGGTGCAGAACGACACAAAGGCGGTAAGAAGTGTTTTTTTGTTCAGCGATCCCTGTTTGGTGGCTGTTTCTTCTAACGCACAGTGGGACAAGTCATACCAAAGGGATCGAAAATATATTTAAAGTAGAAAAAAAATATAAATTGAAATTAATTTAAAATTAAATTAAAAATAAATTAAAATTAAATTAAAAGTAAATTAAAATTAAATTAAAACAAAATTAAAATTAAAGTAAAACTGAATTAAAATTAAATTATATTAAAAATTAAAATTAAATTAAAAATAAATTAAAATTAAATTAAATTTTAATTAAAATTGAATTAAAATTAAATTCAAATTGAAATAAAATTAAATGAAACTTAAATTAAAATTAAATTTAAAATGAAATTTAAATTAAATTAACCTTAAATTAAAATTAAATTAAAATAGAACTCAATTAAATGGGGTTAAATTAATATAAAATTAAAAGTTTAATAAGATTTGGATTCAATAACAATCAAAGCATAGTTTAATCAACTTAAATGGGGATAATAATTGTGTCAAGGGAAATATAAGAGTAAAATAGGAATAATTATTTAGTAGATTTATTTTGGAACTGATAATCGGAAGTACCGAGCGGAATCAGAACGGAATTTTAACATCGTCCAGAGTTCGTTTTATCTCAACGTCGTCAGTTAAAGTTGGTCGCGTGTCGCGGTTACTTTGCGTGTTATAATAACTATTCGGATTTGTTCGTATTACCTCGCGTTTATTTTCGTGGAATCTTTTATTGTTCGTTTTCGACATGGAGATCAACCGGTTGAATCAGGAAGAGCTGGTTTACGAGATGGAGTCTCGTGGGCTACCAGTAGGCACGGTTGAGGCCATGAATAAGACCTTGCGGGGTTCAAGGCATTTAGAACGTAGGGACTCTGTAGATGTTTTTGCGGTATACCCCTTTGAATTTGCCGAAAATAAGGCTGCTCTAGAAGAGAAAATAAAGGAAATCGAGGCATTGATGGAGAATCCTCCCAAGGATGCAAAGTCTTCAGAGTTCTTGAAGATTATGACGAAGATCGAGTGGAGCGTCGGTCGAGTCAATCGATCCAAACCTACCAGTGCCGGAATGGTAACGGAGCAAATGGAGCTGAGGAATCGATTGATAGGGCTCCTTACTGAGTTACTTGAGTTGGCCGGTGTACGTGACGAGGAAGACGAGGATTCTCCACAGAGGCCAGGTAGGGTCGTACAGGAAGTAGCGAAGCCGCGGCCTACTCTTCAAAAATCGGCAGCCGTGGAAGAAGAAGCTATACCGGTACGACCAGTGCCAGAACCGGTGATAGCGCGTAGGGTAGAGGGAAGTGTTTCAGCCCCGGAGAAGATCGAGAACTTAGCTAAGTGGGAGCTAAAATTCTCGGGTGAAAAGGTAGGAATGTCCCTAAGCTCATTTTTTGAAAGGGTTGAGGAATTGTGTGAGGCTCGAGGGGTCAGCGGGACCCAACTTTTTAGAGGAGCCGTAGATTTGTTCAGTGGGAAAGCGCTTTTATGGTTCCGTGCGGTACGCAAGACCGCTTCGGGTTGGCCAGAGTTGGTGAAGGAGTTGAAACTGGAGTTTTTACCTCCCAACTACGATGATCTCTTCATGGATGAGATTAGGAGGGGGACTCAAGGGGGCAACGAGTCCATAGGAATTTTTGTAGCTGCGATGAGAGGATTGTTTAGTCGGCTGGGTGAACCATTATCCGAATGTTAGGGTTAGTCATGTCGAATTTGATCCCTTTCTTTCAAACCCAGCTGGGCCTGGGTGAGCCAAAAACCCTTTCAGAGCTGGTGTCCTTGGGGCGCAAGCTTGAAGCAGTGCGGATAAATTGGAGTCGTTTGTCCCTCCACCTAGTAGCAGATCCAGAATTATTAGAGCCGGACTTGGCATACGTATCAGCGGAACTCGTGGTAGCAGAAGTGAACGCCCAGCTCCGGGCGCAACGTTTGGAGCAGAGAATGGCAGAATCCCCGCAGCCTACCTTCCGCTGCTTCAATTGCCATAAAATAGGACACGCATCGGTGAACTGCCCACGCGGAATCAAGTGCTACGGATGCGGCAGGTCGAGCTTTATGAAGCGGGATTGTCCTCAGTGCTCAAACCGAGCAAGGTAGCCGGATCGACGGGATTTTAGGGCAGAGGCGGTTAGGCGGAAGTATCAGGGAGAAGGGGATAGGGAACAGGAAGGCCCTATGGAGGGACGTAGCCCCCCACACTTTTCGGGAAATGTGGTGCGAGCCCAAGCGGACGCAGGGCAAGGAGCTCGCCGAAATTAGATCGGTTGCCTGCGAGCAACCAGCTGGCTAGGGTAGTTGTTAGAGATCCTGAGTGTCGGCGCCAGGAAGAAGTTAGATTAGGGTTTACTCTTTTAGAAAAGGAGTCTGACAATAGGCCATATTTGGGTGTTAGGATTTTTGGCGTTTTCCTTAGGGGTTTGTTGTATTCAGGAGCTTCAAGTATAGAATTGTCGACGTCATCGGTTTCTAGAGTCGCGTTAGCAGATGGAGAATTCGTCCCAGTGCAAGGCGTCATCACACTACCAGTCGAAGTAAAGGGCAAGTCGGTCCTTATAGATTGCCTCGTTATATCTGGTCTACCACAAAAGCTGATCTTAGGTGTTGTCTTTTGGGTTAAAGCGGGCATTGTCCCGGATGTAGCCAAAAATCAGTGGAGATTTTCAGATTTCTTACTACCCAGTATCTCCTGCGATCCAAAGGCACATCGATACGGAAATCGAACAGATGTTGGAGAAGGACGTGATTGAGGTCTCTCACAGTCCATGAGCCTCACCAGTGGTGATGATTAAAAAGAAGGACGGCTCTTACAGGTTTTGTGTCGACTATAGGGCACTAAACAAACACACGGAGCGTGACAGTTACCCTCTACCATATATATCCGCTACGTTGGACAAGCTGAAAGACGCTAAATACCTTTCAAGTTTGGATATAAAGTCCGCGTATTGGCAGATTCCAGTAGAGGAAGATTCCAGGCCGTTTACAGCTTTTACTGTCCCAGGTCGGAGACTATACCAGTTTAAGCGAATGCCCTACGGCCTGCATAATTCGCCGGCCACGTGACAGAGGTTCATGGACAGTGTCATCGGTGCGGATTTGGAGCCACATGTGTTTGTCTACTTAGATGATATAATCATCGTAGCGAATACATTCGATAAGCACGTTGAGGTTTAAAGGGAAGTGCTGCGTAGAATTGGTAGCGCCGGCTTGAGGCTCAATAGAGAAAAATGCAATTTCTGCTTACCTTCGCTTAAGTATTTAGGCTATGTCGTCGATAGGCAAGGCCTCCATGTGGACCCGGAAAAGGTGGATGCTATGTTGAGAATCTCCGCCCCGCGAAATGTTAAGGAAGTTCGGTCGTTTGTAGGCACAATTTCTTGGTATCGACGATTCGTACCAAACTTCGCCGACTTAGTGAAACCCCTTACGGATCTTACCAAGAAGAACAAGCGGTTCCACTGGTCGTCTGAGTGCGAAGAAAGTTTTCTGAAGGCGAAAGAGCGCCTTGTCACTGCCCCTGTACTGAGTTGCCCAGATTTTGATAGGCCCTTTTCGGTTCAAACTGACGCATCGGATTTTGGTATAGGCGCTGTCTTAACCCAGGAGTTTGAAGAGGGCTAAAAGGTAATTTCATACTTAAGTAGGTCGTTAAGTAAGTGTGAGAAGAATTATTCTACGACGGAGAAGGAGTGTTTGGCTGTTTTGTGGGCGGTGGAGAAATTACGCCCATACATCGAGGGAGTTCATTTTACTGTGTTAACTGATCACTACTCGCTCGTGTGGCTCAGCAACTTAAAGGACCCGTGTGGCAGATTGGCAAGATGGGCCCTTAAGCTCCAACAATACGATTTTGAAATCATTCACCGCAAGGGAAAGGATCATGTAGTCCCTGATATGCTGTCGCGAAGTGTCCCAGTTATCAGTGAAATCAACGAGGAATCAATGGACCCATGGATACTAGGGATGCACGAAAAGGTGGTGCAGAAACCCCTAGATTTTCCGGCGTGGCGCGTTGAGAACGGTGTGTTGTACAAACACATCAAGGCGGGGAGTAGATATTTGTATGATAGGGCCTACGAATGGAAACGAGTGTTAGGGAAGAATGATAGGAAGGAAGGCCTTAGGTTAGGTTAGGTATGAAGGGTCGTGCACCGTTACCGGCGCTTCCGCGGGGGCCTATAGGTCCATTACGAATCCCTTTTTATAGTTGTGGTACCAAGTTAAACCATTGTTCCGATTTGTTCCTCAAACCATCCTGTGCTTTTTATGAACCTCCAGATGTCTAGCAGTAGTGTGTTCACCAACTCTTCCAAGTCTTTGAAAAATCTGTTCCCCATGTGTCGGAGTCGACGATTCTGTAGACTTGGACATTCGCATAGTAGGTGAGTTATTGTTTCTATTTCCTCCGGGTCTTTGCAGCTCCGACAAAAGTCTGGCGCTGTTATACCTATTCTATTGGCCATTACCCCAATGGGGCAATGACCCGTTAGAACTCCAACAAGGATCCGGATTTCCCGTTTGACCAAAAGCAGAAGGCTTCTTGTTCTTTTCTCATTTAGCTCAGGCCAAAGCCTTCGAGATATGTTGCAGTCACCTCTGGAAGCCCAGTTTGTGTTGGCAATATCTCTGGCTTTTAGTTCTATACTCCTTTTGACGACGCCTATTGGAATGTGCACATCTGTGTCAGCTCTGTTTGTACTTGCGGTTACTCCACGCCTTGCCAGTTCATCTGCTGCGTCGTTCCCTTCAATATTGCTATGTCCGGGAACCCAGCAGAGAGTGACGTTGTGGGTATTGCAGATACTGTTCAGTGCAAGTTTACAGTTTTGCACCATTCGAGCCTTCGTCGTTTTACTGCTCAGTGCTTTGATGGCCGCTTGGCTATCCACAAAAATTACTACCCTTGTAGGGGTAAGATTTTTCCTGTAAATGGCCCGTGCAGCTTTTTCAATAGCATATATTTCTGCCTGAAAAACGCTACAGTAATCCGGGAGTTTGTAACACTCTTTGATTTGTAGCGTTTCACAGTATACACCCGATCCAGTTCCGTTTTCCATTTTGGAACCATCAGTATATAAATGGAGATTGCCGTAGGATTCTACAGCCGTTTCTTCCCATTCTTGTCTGCTGGGAATGGATGTGGTGTATTCTGTACCGAATCTTACACTGGGTATGATATAGTCGGTTGCTCTTTTCGATTCCTCGGTTCCAAAGAGATTTAGAATAGATGCGTGTCCGAATGTGCTGCTTTTCCAGGCTCGTGATTCGTTGAGGCGAATCGCGCTCTTGGTCGCCGAACATTTAAGGAATTCTTCTACGGAAAGAAGATTTAGCATCATATCTAGACCCGCCTGTGGCGTAGATCTCATGGCTCCTGTTATTCCTATGCACGCTAACCTTTGAACTCCTGTTAGGAAGCTAAGGTAGCTTTTTTTATGCGTTATCGTCCACCATACGAGAGCACCATAGGCAAGGATGGGTCTCACGATCGCTGTATACATCCAGTGGATTATGTGCGGTCGCAGTCCCCATTTCCTGCCAAATGTCCTCTGACAAGCGTACAAAGCGCACAGTGCTTTTTTCCTTCTTTCCTCTGTGTTGTGTTTCCAGCTCAACTTGTTATCAAGGATAATTCCAAGGTATTTGGCTTCCGTGGAAAGCTTCAGAGTTACTCCGTTAAGTTTCGGTAATGTGAAACTTTCTATTTTTCTTCTTCTTGTGAACAGAACGAGTTCGGTCTTTACTGGGTTAACACCAAGTCCATTCGATTCTGCCCACCGCGATAGCTTATTCAATGCCGCAGACATTAGTTCGCTAATTGTTTGCAGGTATTTCCCGCATATTAGGATGACAACGTCATCGGCATAGGCTACCACTTTTGTTCCTCCAGTTGTGAGTGTGGTGAGAATTTTGTCAACCACAATTAGCCAGAGAAGGGGGGATATGACTCCTCCTTGCGGTGTGCCTCTTGTGGCTTCTTTCCTCACCACGCTTATTCCCATTTGTGAGCTTATACGTCTGCTATTGAGCATTTTATAAATCCATTGGGTTATTTTACTGTTAACTCCTTTGTCTACTAAAGCATTTCTTATAGAATCTGTATTTACATTGTTAAATGCGCCTTCGATATCTAAAAACGTTGCTAAAGTATATTCTTTGTGATGAAGGGTTCCTTCTATGACCGAAACCACCTCATGCAGTGCCGTTTCTACCGATTTACCCTTAAGGTAGGCATGTTGTACACTACAGAGATTATTATCGTTCACAGATTCTCTTATGTGAAGATCTATTATTCTCTCTAGCGTTTTCATCAAGAACGATGAGAGACTAATAGGCCTATAATCCTTTGGTGCTGAGTGTATCGGTTTCCCAGCTTTAGGAATGAAAACAACTCGCACATCTCTCCAAATTTTAGGAACATATCCTGTCTTGAGGCAGCCGGTGAAGATTGCTATAAGCCAGGGCATGATGCTAGGAAGGGCATGTTGCATCATGGCCGGTAGGATACCATCTGGCCCCGCAGATTTGTAGGGCTTGAAGGATCCGATCGACCATTCTACAGTTGACCTTGTAATAATGTTGGGGAGTTCTTGTAAAGGTTCTGGCATTGTTATTTCCAAGTTGTTGTTAGCATCGTTTTGACACGGTTCTGTACAACCTGGAAAGTGAGTTTCCATGAGTAGCAAAAGCGTTTCTTGGCTGGATTCTGTCCAGGATCCGTCGGACCTCTTAAGGTATCCCGGGACCGTTGGGTCTTTGGATAGCGTCTTTCGAAGTCTGGCGGCTTCACTGGTGTCCTCAATGGACTCGCAAAATTTTGTCCAAGATGTTCGCTTAGCTATTCTTACATCCCTAGTGTAAGCATTTAGCATGGATCTGTAGTTTGTCCAGTCCTGCTCTAGTTTGCTTAAGATGGCCTTCCGGTGAAGTTTTCTAACCTCTGATCGCCTCTTTTTGAGGTCGCTGGTCCACCAACTCGCATTTGCAGGTTTGCGACTTCGAGACTTTGGGCAGAACTTCTTGAAAGCCTGGTTCATTTTTCCCGTTATAAACTCGACTGCATTGTCAATAGATACATCGGTTGGGAGGTATTCTGTGCCAGGGTCTGCAATATTTCTGCTTATCCAGACTGAATACCTTTCCCAGTTAGTTTTTAAAGGGTTCCTAAAATGTTTCTTTAATTGGGGATCGTAGTCAATAGTAAAGAGAATCGTGAAGTGGTCGGAAAACGACTCCTTCTGTGACACCTCCCAGTTATCGACTATAATCTGTTCAGAGTTACTAGCTAAAGTGAGATCTATTACCTCTTCCCTGACTCTATTCTGAAATGTTGGCCTATTGCCCCTATTGCATAGAATAAGGTCTGTGGTAAGGATAAATTCAAAAATAGACTCACCCCTTTTGTTGATGTCTTTACTGCCCCATTGCGAGTGATGGGCGTTAGCATCACAACCGATGACCAGGAATGCCCTGCTTGTGTTAGAATGTTCTGCTAACTCGCGGACTGTTTGCACTGGTGGGTTCGCCTCTTCATAGGGCATGTACGCAGAGCAAAGGATCAGTTTTGCTGACCTTGTTTCTACGCTGGTTGCCACTACGTCTCCGTTGCTGAATCTAGGGAGAAAAAACATATTAATAGATTTTTTCGCAAGTATACAGCTCCTTAACTTACCTTCATTTGTAGAGTGAAACAGGTTGTATTGTTTCGACCCTAGGCCTTGGATCTTGTTGTTGATGATCCAAGGTTCCTGGATGAGGGCCACATCTACATTCTCCTCGGACATGCACAGCATCAAGTTGTCGGTCGCTGCCTTACAGTGATGCAGGTTAATTTGCATCACTTGCAGCTTCCTCCTCCTCTCAGCTATTGTTGGTTCAGCCTCTTCACCTTAATGGATCCGAGGCCGAATTTGAGCATGTCCGACTGCTCCTTAAGCCAGCCCGTGGAAGCAGCGTCTACAGAAAAGAGAAGAATTTTCCCTTCGCTGCCGTGACTCTTCTGCGACCTGACCAGCTTCCACTCCTGAATTCTGGCGTCTTTATTCTGCGCCGCCAAAAGCCTCTGAATAGACGCATCCTCGTGCAAAGCAGGAGGAGGAATCCATACAGATACCTTGTGGGGAAGCGGAAGCGTGGATTTGGAGATCACCTTTAGTGAAGCTCCCTTCCAAATTTCACCAATGTTGGCGATGGTTTTGGTCAGGAACTCCAGGGATTTCTTTGATCCACATCCGACGACTTTGACTCCTTGTTGCCAACCAGCACCGTCGAACTTGTAATAGTCGGGATCACCGTGTTCGACGCTAGCCATCATAGCTTTAAGGATCTCATTCTCTACAAGCAGCCATTTTTCCCCCGTCATAGAGCCGTCTGGGTCAGTTGTGTCTATAATGGCTACTTGTAGCTCCTCTGGTGAGTTTTCGAAGCTCCCCCCTGCTTTTCTTCGCTTTGAACAACTCGCAGCGACCTCTGCTGAGTTTTCGAAGCTCCCCCGGGTCTTGCTACGCTTCGAACAACTCGCAGCGACCTCATCCGCAGGAAGGAAGGAAGGCCTTACGTGAGTGTCACGATAGTCCGTTATCGGGACACATGGGTGTAAGAAAAACATTTGCTAGGGCGGCTGAGAAATATTATTGGCCAAAGATGAAGTCAGATATAGTTAGGTATATCAAAGGATGTCAGGTTTGTCAGCAAGTTAAGCCAGATAACCAAAAGGAAGAACCAAGGAATTAGAACCTTGGGAGATGATCTCAGTGGATCTGGTTGGGCCCCTGGTGAAATCAAGTCAAGGCCACAGATATATTTTGACTGTGGTTAACTATTTCACAAAATTCCCGCTTTTGTTTCCGTTGCGTACCGCGACGGCAAAAAGCATCTGTAAAGAATTGGAGAACAATGTGTTCTTACTCTTTGGCGTCCCGAGGTCCATAGTGTGCGACAATGGACCTCAATTTAAAAGTAAAGAATTGCAGTCGTTATGTGCGTCATATGGAGTACAGTTGCGCTTTACCGCCCATTACCATCCGCAAGCGAACCCTGCCGAGCGGATTAATCAAATCATAAAGACAACCCTTAGGACATATATATCGGAAAATCATAGGACTTGGGACACACACCTGGCCAAGGTGGCCTGTTGCATTCGCACATCGCAGCACGAGGTGTTAGGACACTCTCCCTATTTCGTTAATTTTGGTCGTAACATGGCGGTCCGGGGAGACAAGGATTATCGACGTAACGACGACTTAGGTGAACCGACTCGTAGCAGTGGCGAAGAACGAGCCAAATTCATGACTGCCTTAAGGCAAGACCTACGAACTAAAATGGAGGCAGCGAGCGCCAAGATGGCAAGGACATATAATCTGAGACGTAGGGATGTACAATACTTACCAAACGAATTAGTGTGGAGACGGAATTTCGTGTTATCTGATGCGGCGAATTAATTTGCGGCCAAGTTAGCTCCCAAGTTGATCGGACCGTTTAGGGTTAAAAAGAGGGTGTCTCCCTGGACGTACATCCTCGAAGATGAGGATGGGCGCGAGAAGGGTACGTGGCAAGTGCAGGATTTGCGGCCACATGTAGGAGGTTTAGTGATGTAGGTTTGTAGGTAACATGTAGGTTTAGTGATCCACTTAGTGTAGCTAGTTTTGTAACGAAAGTTACTCGGTTGTCCCTGGAAAACCGAGCAACTTTCGTGGAGGTGGAGGTGGGGTTGTCGCATTTCAAAAATTACTTCGAATTTTTTCTTGGTTTCATTGCGGTGAGGTAGGAGGGAGACGACATCGCGAATATTTTGTTATTGTTAATCATATAAGAGTTTCTAGAATATTGAATTTATTGCCCGTGGCGGGGTGACACTGCCGCGCGAAAAATACTCCAGTAGGCCAAAGGCCATGGTTCTATATACCATTCTGTCCAATCGACAAAAATATTGTATTCCGAGGTCTACTTGGGGTTTCTCATGGTTTTCCTATGTCCAGACAAATCTCTTACCCTTATCCCACGAGACTGAACGCACTTTATTCCGCGACTATTTATACGAACATGACCAGAACAGTTATTGTGAATAGAATGTCAAAATCGCTTAGTTTATTCACAATGGGAGTTGCCAGTGTGGGCTGAAAAGTGTGGAGGTTGCCACACCAATACTAACGCAGATGCCGCCAAAATTGTGTAAACATTTGGTGGGTAGGAAGGTTTATTTAAATTTACTCTAAAAAAGCACCAAAAAATTCCTTGATGAATTTTATAAATAGGTGTGAGTAAAGCCTTCCGTTCTGAATACTGGTTTTTTTGAAACCGCATCTGCGTTAGTAACTAAGCGATTTTGTGACCAAAAAAAAAAGGAAGAGAACGAAAAAATTTATAAAAAAAAAACCATCGTGCTGCCTTTGTGTGGTGACCCAAACGGAAGACGTGGGATTTTGGAGCCAGGATTGAGGAATAACCGAGGTGCCGCAGGATCTGGACTGTGGGGATGTGACTGGATTTCAAAAGGGAGTACTTTTTGTGTTAGTGTGGTCCGCCCACGGGTAGTTTAGACGGTCGTAGTACCCCGTCAGTTAATTTGCTTGTTTTGTAGAGTCGTTTGTCGAGTGTAATTGTCGTGGTTAAATATTCGCTGTTGTAGTTTTGCTCCACCGAAGCCATTTTGTTTTTGTGTGTGTTAGGCCCTGCACTCGAGCCGAGTTCGGACAAGAACCGGTGAAATAATTGATTCTACCAGGTAGAATCCTGTGAGGGTTCAAGTAATCTCCTTGAACCCGCAACTAGAGTGCGCCCCAACAACTTTGTTCTTTGTTTTCCGATTTTGTGGTAGTTTATTTTAGTGTGTGTAGTACTTTCCACTGGTGAAAATGTTTTGCTTCTTTATCTTATTTAATTTAATTTTATTTATTTGATTTTATGCCTCTTCCATCCCACTGTTTGATAGCACTTGGATAGAAAGTCTTATCAAACCCACCTGTGAATTAGTTTCCCTTTTTTCCGACACCTTGTTGGTATAAGACCCACCCCCGTCGCGACTGAGCAGCTGGCAACTCTATATCGCCGGTAGATGTTGACAGCTCTATCGTGAATTTCAGCTGTTGTTGGTGAGGAATTTTTAGTTAATGTGCGTTTTGGGAAAAAGATAAAATTAACTCCGCGAGTGCTTTATTCTATTATTTGCATTTACATAAATAGCTATAGCTTATTGAAATATAAATCGGTGATAAAGTGGGTTCGACGATAAATGAGGGTAAAACAAAGTATATGCTGGCTACAAACAAGGGAGCGCGGCGTTTAGACTCCCACTTTTCATCCGGCAGCTATATTTTTGAAGTAGTCAAGGAGTTTGTATACCTTGGCACCGCCATTAATTCCAACAACGGAAACAGCCTGGAGATCAAGCGAAGAACAATAATTGCTAATAGGTGCTACTACGGGCTCAGTAAGCAACTAAGTTCCAGAGCCCTCTCCCGATCGACAAAACTAACACTCTACAAGACGCTCGTTCTACCTGTGCTGCTTTATGGCGCTGAGGCATGTGTAGTTTCGCAAACTGACGCAGCCGCTCGGGGGGTGTTCGAGAGAAAAGTTCTTCGCAAAATCTTCGGTCCTGTTCAAGTCGGCGATGACTATCGCTTCCGTATGAACCACGAGCTGTATGAGCTCTACGATGACATTGACGTAGTTCGGCGTATAACTGTGCAGCGACACATAAGCATATGTAAATTGTTAGAAACGCAACAAATTTTTTCGATACCACTATCAGACTATTAGAGCTCTAGAAAGAAATCATAGAGTTCTGAACGAATATTTATTATCTTTTGCAGATGACGAAGAATGGGATAAATGGGTACTTTACTACACATTTGCGTATAACACTACCCCTCATGTACATGCATCATATTCACTGTATGAACTAATATTTGGTAAACTACTATCACTTCCGAGTGATATTTTAAATGAACATGACAAAATCTATAATTTAGAAGATTACACTAATGAATTAAAACTTAGTTTAAAAACATCTATCAATAGAGCTAGAGATATAATTAAAACAGTTAAACATAAGAGGAAGATAGAGTATGATAGAAATAGAAATGAAGCTTCATTAAAAATGTGATTTAGTTTTTATAGGTCTAGAAAATAAAAAGAAATTACAGAGCCCCACGGTTGCCACCTTTGTGGGAAAAATTCCATTTGAGGTTATTTTTAATTGTCGTGAGAAATGGGAATTCCCATGGTTTTTTTATTTGAGTGGTTTTTTTTAATTCATGTGGGATTTTTTTGTTTTGTTTTGAAAATCAAAGACAGAATTCACATTTATGATTCACATGTATGAAAAAAAATTATACATTTAAGCTTCAGTTGCTGCTGACGTTCTTATGCTTGGTGCTTTAGTTCATGCCGAAATCACGAACGCACCATCGTGTTGTTTCTTGTAGGTATACAGGCGGACATGTTCGCAAACTTGGTTGGTTTGCGAGAATGTTTGCCTGTTTGTGGCGGTGTTAGTGGACCAATTTGAAGGTTCGTCAGTTTGTGAAGACAAAATCAAAAATTTTTGATTTTGTACAGACGAACCAATAAGTTGTATAACAAGTCAAGCAGTAGATAGCGTTGTTCACGTACAAACTTATCGTTTTGGTTTTTGAGCTGTTAAAATTAATTTTTTTAAAAAATTTTTCGTAGTGTGTTGCAAAAACAAAACACGGTAAGCCTGTGTATGGGCCCAATTGAATAGAATCGTTTTACGAAGTTCTCAGTAACTGCCCTGCAGTAATTGGCACTAGTACAGAACTACCGATTTCACTAGCCCTAAGGTAACCAGGAATAGTTCCACTTCAATCTACTTTCTTAATCAATTACCTTTTACACTCTCATTCCACTAGTCACTTCACTAGTGCTACATGGCCAGCTTATTCACTAGTCAGAAAGATAAAAATACAAAAAACCGTAGGCATGGGCCCGTATGCATAAAAACGAGTGAACGGTACAAAGTAGTGTTTGCTATTAAGTAGTGAAAAGTCAGTAGTGAACACTACTTTTGGTATGAATAAAAATTTTAAAGCAGGCTCTATTTTCGAACTTAAGTGTTCACTTATTTGTTATTTGTTTTGATTACGTTTTCTTTTCTTGTCAAACAACGGAAATTCAATTTGTGGAATTTTAGTTTAACTGAAATCGATGTAAGTATTAAAAATTTAAGCTAACAGAAAATTTATATATCAAATATATTCTATTTAAAATGAAGTTTAGCGAAAAACATGGAATCATTTGATGATATGCGAACCTGAACATTGGAGGAAGGAAGCGAAGAATTTTTAGAAGAAATCGAAGTGGAATATTTTGCTGGGACTCCATCAAGAGTATCTGATGGAATGTTTATTTCATACATAAGAAAGTATGGAACAATTTTACTGTCCAAAGGCCAGAAGCCTTATGACAAGAATAAAAAAAAGCAGGCTGAAGAAAAAATTAGCCATCAGTTGCAAGTCGATAAGGGCATTTGCTATTCTCCGCAGCAAATCTTCAAAAAGGTTCAAAATCTGAAATCAAAGTTAAAATCTAAAGCGGATGTTTCAAGGACAGGGAATCAAGGAAGATAATTTTATCTGCAGCAGAAAAAGAGTTGTCAGAACTTTTTCATGCTGCTGATAATCCAGCAGTTAATCCTTTTAAAAGTAAGAAAATTAAAAAGAATATTGTAGATGATTAGAGCAATGATATGGACACAAAAACAAAGAATTTGACAAGGATTAGGGCAAGCTAACTGAAGACTCCTTTGTTGTAAATTATATGCTTCTTTTTGCAAATAATTTTTTTGAAAATGTTAGTACTATATCAAATGTATTTTCAATTTCTTAAAGGTGGGATTGTTTTGGATTCATCAACAATTACCGAAGTTGCTGATGTCGACAGTGAACAAAAAAATTATGATGCAAACTTTCTAACACCAAAACAGGTTTTAACACTACCAAACGGTGAAAAATTATTCACATATTCATCGGCTTCAAGACATGTTCCAAGCAAGACTACTCAAAAAAAAATTAAAAACGTAAATGTAAGTGCTTTTCCTCCATTATATAAGGAGTATTCCTTAAAAGATTTCGCCTTTAAGATATACCATTTCATAAGCTTTGCTCAAAGGAGTTGATGGAGGAGATAAGTGAGGCATGACCAAACGTGTGATGAGTTCTTACGGAACAAAACGTATGGACAAGCTTTTCGTTAAGTTTTGTTAAATTACGTTTGTTCATTTTGGGCAACGACATTGAATTACATTAACGCGAACATTTTCGTCTCTACTCGTTACGGAGCAACTCGTCTATTTTGGGTTATCCTTTACGGAGCGACTCGTCTATTTTGGTTGGGCCTTAAATTATATTATTTATTTTCAAGGCTTCATCCAGTCATCTGGTCTTTTTGAATTTTTCGTTAATACGAAATTTATTTACATTCAATTTTCATCACAAAATGTTTTACTTAACGTTTTTTGGCCGCTATAAGCTCCCTTAAGAGCAAGATTTCCAATGTTGGTTTGAAATTCACTTTTATATGAACGTGTTAAACACAGCCCAAATCCGTAGTTTAAAAATTTGATCTAGGTTTCAACGGCCAATTTTAGTCGTTTAAGCTGAGTTCAAATTAAGTTTAACTCGCTCTGAAAGCTTATTCCTAAGTAATATATCTTTGTTCGGAAAAAAACTGCACATAAAATATTTAACTCGTTTTAGGTTTTTAACGAATTGGAGACGCAAGAAACCAACGGATTGACACTAGAACTTCTTCAGAGACTCGTTCTTTTGAAGCAGCTTAAAGTTTTTGAGAAACAGGAACGTTTGATAGATAAGCAGGAGAAGATTGCTGACAAACAACTGGAAGGATGTAGTAATTTATAAGTGTTTTATAAAACCTCAATTTCCTTTATAAAATTATTATTATTTAATTTTATTTTTGTGTATCTTGTATGTTTTTAAAAGTGCTCTTAATTAATAATGTTGTTTTATTATTCTCTACACTGTTTGCTAATTAGAAACAGTGCAATGTTTGGTGTGGAGTTAGTTATATTTGCGCCACACATACTTACATGAAATAAATGAATTGTTCAAAAGCCAAGCATATCTATTATATCTTTTTAATGAAAATCAACCTTAATCAGTATTTATAAAAATCTGAATTAGAAATTAATAGTTTTAAAGTGTAAAATTTTCATATATATAATTGGAAATTTCTGTTCTGCGCAATACTCCTCTTTTCCTAAGAGTATCGTTTGCATCATTAAGACTTGGAACAGGAATGGTTACCTCAATACATGGTAAGTGTGTTAAAGGATCTTCAAAATCGGATTCTTTTAAATGTTTTGATATATTATACAATATAAGACACGCACTAACCATTGAAGGTATTTTACTAGTTTCCATCCGCATTTTGGATTGCAAAATCGGGAATCGCCTCTTTATTTGACCAAACACTCGTTCAATTATTACTCTTTCCTTAGAATGTAGTCTATTATAAGTTTCGGCAACAATTGAAGTAGGGTTCCTAAATGGAGTCATGAGCCACGGTGTTAATCCGTAGCCTTCATCTCCAAGTAGGATAGCACCCGCAGGGTTTTCGTCCATTAGGTCTCGCAAAACAGAATTTCTCCAGATTCTTGAATCATGAACCGAACCCGCCCATCTACAATCCACACTTGTGACCATCTCATTTCCATTACATGCCACCTGCACATTGAAAGATGCCTGTCCCTTTCGATTGACAAATTCATCGCCATGATATTTTGGTTTAAGGATCTGCACGTGAGTGCAGTCCAAAGCTCCGATAGCGCTAGGGAAACTTAATTTGTTGTTCCATTCATTTTTGGCCGTTTCCATCACTTTTTGCGTTTTTGGAAACTTAATCCAATCATTTGATTTCTCAAGAATTGAGCGACAAACTTGCCAAATGGTTCGGGACACTGTTGTTTGGTGGATTCCTAAGTCTTCACCTACTCCCACCTGAAAGTTGAAATTTAACTGATGTTCAAAGAAAGTAAGAGAGTTGCTTACTTGGAAGCCTGGGTCCCCGACATATCGTAAAAATGTTTGCATTTTAGTTATATTACTTAATGCGCCGCCTCGAGTTTCCAAATTTTCTGGCAATATATAAGTTGCTAGCCATTCAACGTTTTCGCGCGAGAATCGATAAAGTGACCGAAAATTATCTTCATGGCCAAATCTTCTTAATTTATAAATTTTTTTTTTTTATTTTTTCGATTTAAGTTCCAAAACATTGCCATTTTGATACAAGTTTATAAAAACAAGTCTTATCAAAAGCAGACTACAAAAATCGAATAGCGTTCACTTCTTTTAAAGTAGTAAACACTTGTTTTATGCATATCAAATTCAAGCAAGTAGTGTTTCGAAAATAGTGTAGTCAAAAAAAGAAGTGAACACTATATAGTGTTTTCTTTTTATGCATATCAAAAGTGATAAATCAAGTGTTTACTATTAGTGTAGTGTTCACTATTTTTTATGCATACGGGCCATTGTGAAATTAATCTTCAGTTAATAAATTTATACTTTTCACCACAGTATTTTTCATGTTCTTTAACGAAATAACACTTATATGTTATTATACATAAATATTATGCTTTCTACATAAATATTATGTTTTCTCGAAAATATTACTTTGAAATATATAAGTCATCGATACAAAATGAAGACATCAAAAGCATAAACAATAAGCAATACAAACTTCAAGTTGATTGAACTGATCCTTTTATACATTACCTTGGGTTAAAAAAGGAGCTAGTTCGTAAAGAACTAATGAAGTAGCTAACGAGAAAGGAGCAATTGGTTACTTTCGATACTGGCGGGTGATCGTTTTGTTGTTGTTATTAATGTGTATGTGTGTATTTAAAATTAACATGTCAATGCATATCAGATGCTTTAGTTTTGTTGATTGTTATTGTTTGCTATCGTGCATGACATTGCAAATTTAATATTAGAGCTGTCCACAATCAGGTGCAAATGGTCTTGCATCATAGCATTTGCAAAATATGATATGATGAAGTATATTTTTACTCTACACTAACAAAATATACAGAGATGCATTTACTACGCTTGTCTAAATATGCAACACTTAAAACCCATAGTTTATATTTACTATGCATATGCAATACTAAACTCTAAGCTTGACAAAACAGTTGATTGACAAAAAAAATAAAGTAAAAAAAAATAAAAAAGATATGGAAAATATGTAAATAAAAAAACGAATTAAACGGGAGAAACCCAATAAAAAATTCATTAAAAGAGTCGGTGAGCTATCAGCCGTTAATTTTATTCTTTGCAACAAGTATTGCAAAGTAAACCGAGAAAGACCGCTCACGATTGATGGCAAATTTATACAATTGCATAAATTTCAAATATTAAATGTCAAATACTCAAGATTGTGAATAGCCCGTGAAAAAGTATAAACAAATACTAAGCAAGTGTGCAGCAAGTGCAAAATGCCTAAAAGAAAAAACACACAGCTTCAAAATTATTCAGAAATTATTGTGTAGACGTAGAAATTTATACAATATTAGAGAAATATGCTGTTTTTTCTCTTTTTTTTTTTAAGTAGAATTACGTCTTACAGTGCGGTTTGGTATGGAGGTCTTGTCGTTTTTAATTTATCTTATCTTGTCATTTATTTTTAAAATATAATAATTTGGAAATATTTTGTATCTTATTAGGCGCTGTTCATAAATAACTTAACATGTTTTTGGCCAATTTCAGACCCCTTCCCCTCCCAGCTCCCTATGTCACACTTTCGTAATAAAATTTAAAATTTTTAAAACGGAATTCAAAAATTTTGTTGTGACGTAACGCACGACCGACTATTCCCTCCCTCCCCCCCCTCCTTCCATGTCGCACTTCCTCACAAATGATCAACCCCTTCCCTTTAAACGTGTTACGTAATTTATGAACAGCCCCTTTTTATACATTAAAAATACATTTTGTTTAATAAAATTTAAATCTTCAATTTAATTTGGAATACATATGTATGTTTTTTACTGCAGGGAAAATAATAAATTCATACTTTTCCGAAATATTTATTATTTTTAACCAACATAAAAATTAACAGGAACAACAAATTTATCACCAAATATATCAAACAAAAAATTCTACGTCCACACTTACGATACTGTGTCTTTTTTTTATGTCCTTGGTATTTACTGTATTAATTTTTAATAGAGGAGGCCTTTTTTGTGAATAATTTATACACGAATGGGATTTTTCGTGGTTTTTTTATTTGTGTGGGATTTTCGTGGTTATTTTAAAAGTGCGTGGGATTTTTTTGTGGTTTTTTTAATTGCGATGGGATTTTTTGTCAATTTTGTACCGTGGGAATTTTCGTGGTTATTAATTTTTGCTATTGTGCGAAAAAGGTTTTTTGTGGGAATTTGAGGTGGCAACCGTGCAGAGCCCATATCATGGACCATATAAGATAATTGATAGATTAGGTGTAAATCCATTAGTAGAAATTAACGGCAAACATAAATTATTGCACAACATTTTAAAGAAATATATTAAAAATACTATAAATAAATTTAATCCAGATAAGATATTCACTAGTATAAATTAACGACAAAAATAAAGATACAAGTAAACGTTAAGCAAATTATACAAGTAAAAATTAAGAACATAAATATAAACTCCAATTTGTAAACTGCTCCTAACTTCCTCAATCTTTAGAAATTATTTGAATTATAATTTTTCGCTTGAGAGTAAGGGTGTAATGGCACAGCACAGCAAGTCCACGGTATAATTCAATAACACAATAATTAAAAGTGTAGCAATCAATAAACTAGTTTTCGTTGTTTATTTTCTTTCATTCATTATTGCACTGGGTCAAACGATTTATATTACATCGCGACTGACTTGAAAATGTTGCTGCATTGACTTTGCAAGCGCAGCATAACACAGTCCAACATTTTTGAACACATAGTTTTAGGACTCAATTCTGACAATTGCACGTGAAAGTAGGCCCAAAACCAAAATGAAGAACTTGTGCATCATTCGTTTTGTCTTCTTGCCTGCCAAAATATTTTTAATATCGATTTGAAGTTAGTAACTATAGTAGGGGAATTTTTCACGTTTTAGGCTCTTTTGTTTGACATAACTCGAGAACCATTAGTCCGATTAAGCTGAAACAAATTTAGAAAAATTAAGAATTACAATTCCTCTAATCTGTTCTTATACCGTTTTCCTATGTGTGCAACACTTTCGAAGTTAAAAATTAATGTATGAATAGATTCCATAAATTCCATATTTTCTGTGTAAGAATAGCTGCAATACAAATCGGGATTTTTATTTTAAGTTTTGTGTATATTCATTCATAACATTATTGGAATTGAAATAAATTTATTCATCGATTTTCTCAAAAAATGTCTCACTTTACTCACAGGTTACGTGGCTTTATTTATACATTTACTTAATTGTGAACAAATGAGAAACACGTGCATCGATTTTCAAGATCTATGCCTTATTTTGCTCATAGGTTATGTGACTTTACGTGAAAGTAATTAGATTTGACACTTTTTTCCATTTTGGATTTTTTATGAATTTAAAAAAAAAAAATTTTAATTTTTAGGCAAAAAATACTTTTTTCCCTTCATATATTCATTTTTTACTTCGAAAGTGTTGCTCACATAGAAAAACGGTATAAGAACAGATTAGAGGAATTGTTAATTCTTAATTTTTCTAAATTTGTTTCAGCTAAATCGGACTAGTGGTTCTCCAGTTATGTCAAACAAAAGAGCCTAAAACGTGAAAAATTCCCCTATACGATAGTTACTACCTTCAAATCGATATTAAAAATATTTTGGCAGGCAAGAAGACAAAAGGAATGATGCACAAGTTCTTCATTTTGGGCCTACTTTCACGTGAAATTGTCAGAATTGAGTCCTAAAATTATGTGTTGTACTGTGTAATTATCGTGTGGACTTGTGAGAATGAAAGAAAGAAAAGAACGCTAACAAAAAGGGACATTGTGCAGCTGATAAATTTATCGGTCAAACTAAGACTTAATCAATTTTATTTGAAAATATTGGGGAGGAGTTTTGGAAGCAGTGAGAAATAAAATAATGGTATTTTTATTAGTATAAATAAGAGAAAAAAAATTAAACTAAACAAGTCTGGTTCTAAGTCTTGAACTGAATTATAATATTAAATCAAGTCTTTCTTTCCACTCAAGTACAGTTTAAAGCCATCATTAGAAATAGCCAACTAGATCGGCCTAGGGCAACACTTAGTGTTTCACTATTGTATATTTCATAAGCCATTGATAAAAATACATTTTTTCAGATCATCAAAACATCAAGCTAAGAAACACACTACTATATATTTTGTAAAAATTTTCATAAAATGTATATTTATAATTTGGGAACATTGTTGGATAAAATAATATTTACTTAGTTGTTATAAAATTATTTTAAAAATGGACTCCATCGACACAGGTAAGCTTTTTTATTTATTATTTCTTTTTTAATATACTTTCAACACTGAAGAAAATATAAATGATATAATCTTCAATGTTCATCTTTTTAAATGGTGAAATGATTTATTTACGAATTCGCTTTCCTTTAACTACGGTTGGCCTGTTCTTAATGTAACCTTTTCGCCTTTTTGGGTTCTAAAAAATCAATAATTCATTATTTTTCTAAATTATTTAAGAAAAAGTACCTTTCGTGAAACATAATTAGCTCCATTTATAGATCTTTCGGTAGGTTTTAAAGATGGTCTATTAAATTCATGTGGTTTTTTCACTCGGTATATTCGGACTAGCCAGTGCTCAGTCGTATAAGCCTCTTCTAAGTATGTAAGGTCAAAATCTTTATTGCCAATAACTGCATTCCGGGTTCTGTCATATCCAGCTGGTCCCCTAAAATTTATATAAATAATAAAATTAATTCTTCAATTTAAAAAGCTATAATTTATTTTGCAAATATTAAGATCAAAGGTATTGTTTGTAAACATAAATAAAAAAAAGAACGAAATGGCCATTTCAGCCCTTGAAAGGACTTTGACCGAGCTTCTAATGATCAATTGTGTTGTGTGTGATGTGAAATGTTTGCACACAAATGATCGAGAACTGGACCTACATGTTTTACGCCGACTCCGAACGGCTTATGTTCTCTCAAGAATTTTTTCATGGCAGTTTTTACTCTCTGAGGTTTGCCATTGTCTGCAGAGAGGTGACGGCCGAACAGAAAAATTAATTCAATTAAAAAAACTTTCTGTGTCGAATGGAGGATTTGAACCTGGGTTCTCTGGCGTAAGAGTCACACACTCTACCCACTACGCCACGGCCGCCACGATAAACAAACATTTGTAAACATAAATGTTATCCTGAAATATGAATATAAAAATATTTTGGAAGAGACTGCATTCATTGTAAATATATGATATTATAAGAATCTTTATTTGTTTTTCGACCTTTTTGAAATTTATTTGTTGAATTCTGAGGGCTCAAAGTCCAAAATATTAAAAATTAAAAACTTTTGTGGTTTTCATTTTTAATTTTAATTTCCGATATTTCGATCGCCGTCGGCAATCATCTGCAGGGAAAACTGGGAAAACCTTTTACAATATTTTTAACAATACTTTTCACTTGAACAATTTTACTTTCAATTTAAACAACTAAAACATTTAAGAATTAAAACATTTAGTATTTAAGAACGACATTTAACATCTTTATATTATAAGAAATATGATTATAAGAATATTAAATAAGACTCAAATTACTTCATTGGCAGTTTCGATATGGGCATTTCCGCCGAAAAGTCCACCGTGACAAAAAAATTAAAAGTAATTAAAAACTTATTATTTAATGAAATTATCTTAAAGAAACATTTTTATTTCATTGATTTAAGCAATTTAAATATAAATTCATTTACCATGATGATCAAATCGTCTACACAGTTTCACAAATGTAATTTTCCTTTTTAGTTAATGTTTTGTAAATGTTTCGTAAACGTTTTTGTTTCAGTAAAAATGGAAGGCTTTGGCTAAAAATAACACAGTACAACATTTTTCAGCTCATGGATTTGGGACTCAGTTCTGAGAACTGCACGTGAAAGTAGCCCTAAAAAGAAGAAGTTCTGCATCATTCGTTTTGTCAAGTTACATGCCATAATAATTTAATATCGATTTCAAGTTAGTAAGTATCGTATAGGGAAATTTGTCACGTTTTAGGCTCTTTTGTTTGACATAACTCGAGAACCACTAGTCCGATTTATCTGAAACAATTGTAAAAAAATTAAGAATTACAATTCCTTTAATCTATTTCCCTACATAAACAACAGTTTCGCAGTTATAAATAAATATATGAAGAAAAAAAATATTTTTGCATGGAAATTAAAATTTTTTTTTTTTAAATTCATAAAAAATCCAAAACGGAAAAAAGTGTCAAGTCCTATTACTTTCACGTAAAGTCACATAACCTATGAACAAAATGAGACATAGATCATGAAAATCGATGTACGCTTTTCGATTTTATTCACAATTAAGTAAAGGTATGAATTACAAAAATTTGCTCAAAATTCTTTGGAAAAAACATTGATGACTTTTTTTATAATTCAGTTCTCAGAATTGAGTCCCAAAATCATGTGTTGTACTGTGTAATGAAAAATGGTGAGACAAGGAGAGGCAGAATATATTAAATTTGTTTTTTAATAACTAAATCACATAATAATTTAATTACCTTATTACTTAATTACCCAAATGAATTACAATGGCTAAAATGTCACGTAACGCCATGTGATGTAACGTTTCATACTAAGCCCAATAAAAAAAAAAGGAGAAAAGGTTTTTAAATTTGATTACTTTGAAAATAAACTTATACTATTTCAAATCCTTCTAAAAAAAGTTTTATACAAAAACTCTTGCCAATTTACAGAATTTTACTAATTTTGTGATCCAAGTTTTTCATTTTTGGTGGCTTCTATCTAAGAGCAAAACTTTTGACAACTCTTAGGTTTTACACCTTGTATAGTGCCAGGCCCGTAGCCAGGATTTACCTTAGGGGAAGGGAGGGGAAGGGAAGGGAGGGGAAGGGAGGGGGAGGGGGCTTGATAAAAAAATATATAAGTAGATACCAGTAGTAAAAAACTAAACGCAAGGATATGAACATTTTTCTTAACAAATCCGTTTTCTCTTAAGACTACTCGTGAATATGCTCGTTTAAAAATTACCATTAGAGAGATGACAAGAGTTTATTGATTTTTTTTATAAAACTAGTTTTGAGTTCTAAGATTTTGATTTTTGCCAATGGTTTTTTTTTAAAATAGTCCAGATGGAGAATATGTTATTGCCTTTTAAAAAGTATAATTCCGAAAATTAGCACAAAAAGTAAAAATTATTATGACAAAATTTTACTAATACAATAATATTAGTTTGAAATATAAAAATAGGTAAGATTTCTTGTTGTATAAAATCAAAATTAAAATTAGCTATGAAAAATTAAGACCTTTTTTAAAAAGTTCACCTGTTGAAGCTTGATTCGCAACTTTTACGGGACATTTTCCATAAACGGGAGAACAAAAAAATTTTATTCTTTAGATTTGGTGTCTTTTTGGCTATCTTACGCTTTTATTGATCCCCAGCTTGTGTACAAGTATTTGGACCTGTGTGAGAACTAGTTCGAGTTATCATTAAAAAATATTACTGCTCTGGAAAACGGTTTCAACAATTGAAATTATATTCAAAAGAAAATATCTTAAAATCTTTAGAAATTGAACTGTTCCATTTCCTCATAAAAAATGTATATCATGACTGACAAAATCATTCAATTCCAGTAACAATTACTATATATTTTTATACCCCAACGCGTACTGCGTAAGGGGTATATTAACTTTGTCATTCCGTTTGTAACGTCAAGAAGGAGACGTGGCAGGTATAGAAAAATATATATATTTTTGATCAGCATCATCTCCTGAGTCGATTTCCGTGTGTCTGTCTGTCTGTCCGTCTGTCTACACGATTACAGCCGCAATTTTAAAGCTATCGCGATGAAATTCAAAATATAAGTTTATTTTTAAAAAAGGAAGATAAAGTTAAAAAATAGGCCAAATCGGATGAAAACCACGCCTACCTCCCATACAAAGTGACTTTATATTAACCGTAAAATGTCTTTAAAATCCACACAAATTAAATAAATGCCTTGAAATTTTTCAGGTGAGCATTGCTCTTCAGTTTTAATCCTGGATATGAAAAAATCGGATGAAAACCACGCCTACCTCCCATACAAAGTGGCTTTATTTTAAAAGTAAAATCTCTTAAAAATCTGCTCAAATTAAAGAAATGTCTTGAAGTTTTGCATAAAGGCTTTGATATATAACGTAGACCACCACTATGATATTTGGTAAAATCGAATGAAAACCACGCCTACCTCCCATACAAATCGACTTTATTTTAAACGTTAAATCTCTTAAAAATCCACAAAAATTAATGAAATGTCTTGAAATTTTGCACTTTATCTTTGATTTATAATATGAACCATCTCTATTATATATGCCAAAATCGGATCAAAACCACGCCTACTTCCCATACAAAGTGACGTCATCAATATAGGAAAACTTTCGTTAGTATATAAAACTGAATGTCATCGTGTATGTCGTGGCTAAAGACTTCGAAATACTTCAATATGGCCGCGGGGGGGGGGGGTATTTAAGCTTCGGTACCCTGCCGAATCTCCACCCTTACTAGTTTTTATTAAAATTTTTTGAGCGGAAGAATCGACTCCGATAAAAGTCATATGTAAATCTCAGATTATTTTTTAAAAGCCGTAATTCGAAAACTGGTTTTTGCATTGCACCAATATCTTATACCCAATATATTATTTAAGTTATCGCATCAAAATAAGTCATTCTTTGAAAACCGTACTCCTCAGCTGGATACATTTTTATTATACAGTAACTTTTTCTTAGATATTTAAGAATTTGATCGGTCGTGGATTTAAATTTAAACTTCTTGCAAATTAAAAAATTAAAAATAAATTTGATCTTCTAATTTGTTTTTTAATATTTTAACATGATAAAAAATAATTTTAAAAATGCCGAAGTTTGAAAAACTGTAATTGTTCATTTTTCTTTTACGTAAAAGAAGGATATTTAGATTTAAGATGATTTTTCGAAACCTTTCATTTGGAAAAGAATTTTTGTGCCTAGTTTGAGATTTTACATGTCTTATATACCAAGAAAACAACAAAATAGAATGGGCAAACTTTTTAGTCATCCGCTTTAAGTGGAATACCCCATAATGTGTTAAATTTCGTGGTTAATTTTTTTGCATTATACAGCCTTTAAATATTAAAAAAAAAACTATTTAAATTCAAACAAATGCTTTCTCAAAGGTTTTTGGTCAAATAAGCTTAGATATTGCATAAAAAAAGTCAACCTAATTTTCTAAAATTTATGAAATTATATTCGTTCTAGGTATAATTCCAAATATAAATTTTTCCGGATATCATGGTCTTTTTGAGCATCAAAATCCACAATTGAAAACGGTTCTTTAATATACAAACTCCTTGCAGCTTAATACCTATATAATGATTACGGCTTGAATAAGCAAAGTTAATCTTTCATTTGGCCACACACATTTTTCATTAATCAAGCGAAGTTTTTTAAATTGACTTTGAAAATGTTTAAACTTTTGCATCTTTAAGTAAATTAACATAATTATCTTAGCTTATCTTAAAAAAAAAAAATACATTTTGAATTAGTCTCATTTGCGTTATTTTTTTAATACTTTTTGGACCCTAAGGGGGGAGAGGGGGTTTGAGCACCTAAAATCCCCCTTGGCTACGGGCCTGTATAGTGTGCTTAGTAAGCTATTGGAAAATCAAAATAAGGAACTTGTAATTTAAAATTTTCATTCTTTTTTCACTCACAAAGCCGTACGATCGTCACGTGCGCCACCACGGAAATGCCCATATACGGAAGGCTCTATTTCATTTCGCCAGCTCTATACTTACTACTTCATATATGTCTCAAGAATATGTAAAAAATTTTTTTACAAGTGCTTTTTTTTAAAAAAATTTAACAGATGGCTTTATTATTCTAGCGCCCCTCTCCAAGATATTTCAAATAGTTTATATTGTATTTATTATGCATTATATTACTTACTTACTTAGGTGGCCGCAACAACCCGTGTCCGGGTTTCGGCCGACATCATCAGCTCTCGCCAGGCGCCTCTGCTTTGAGCGCGCCTTCTCCAATCGGATACACCAAGTGCGGTTAGGGCTTCCTCAGCTTGGTCCATCCATCGGAGGCATGGTCGCCCTCGAGGCATGGTCTGACCAGCGACCCTCGCCTCGAGCACTTTTTTCGCTGGAGCTTCGTCGTCCATACAATGGACATGACCCAGCCAGCGTAGTCGCTGCACAGTTATACGCCGAACTACGTCAATGTCCTTGTAGAGCTCATACAGCTCGTGGTTCATTCGGATGCGATAGTTATCGAACAGGACCCAAGATTTTGCCAAGAACTTTTCTCTCGAACACCCCCAGAGCGGCTGCGTCAGTTTGCGAAACTACCCATGCCTCAGCGCCATAAAACAGCACAGGTAGAACGAGCGTCTTGAATGGTAATAGTTTTGTCGATCGAGAGAGGGCAACTGGAACTTAGTTGCTTACTGAGCCCGTAGTAGCACCTATTAGCAATTATTGTTCTTAACATTATCTCCGGTGCCGAGGTAAACGAACTCCTTGACTACTTCAAAGTTATAGCTGCCGGATGAAACGTGGGAGTCTAAACGTCGCGCTCCCTTGTTTGTAGACAGCATATACTTTGTTTTACCCTCATTTATCGTCAAACCCACTTTGGCTGATTCCTTTTCGATAGCGGTGAAAGCAGCGGTAACATCTCTCTTGGTTCTGCCGACAATATCAATATCATCAGCGTACGCAAGGAGCTGGACCCCTTTATAGAAAATGGTGCCATTACGATGCACACCGGCCTTTCGTACGATCCCCTCCATGATGATGTTGAAGAGATCGCAAGACAGTGGATCGCCTTGCCTGAAACCTCTTTCGGTATTGAAGGTTTCGGAGAGGTCATTTCCTACCTTGACGGAGCTGCGTGTATTGCTCAACGTCATTCTGCAAAGTCTAATCAGCTTTGCAGGTATACCGAACTCAGACATTGTTGCGTATAGGCAATCCTTTCTCGGGCTATCGAACGCAGCTTTAAAATCGACAAAGAGATGGTGTGTGTCAATTTGATTTTCGTGGGTTTTCTCCAGGATTTGTCGTAGCTTGAAAATCTGGTATATGGTGGACAGTACTGACTTGGGCAAAAAAGAAAAATCGGACCAGCATAAAAAAAAGTCAGGTGCAAGCAGAATATGAGCAAGCAGAAGGCTTACTGTATGCACCCGGGATCACAGACCAAAGTGGATTTTGATTAAAAAAAAAATCGTTTTTTTTTCTAAACCACTTTCTTACTCTTTCTACTTAACATTTCTGCAAAAATACTTGACCGATTTTTGTATTTATGGTCTAGATTTTTTTCGTTATGAGTTTCTCTAAAAAAAAAAAAAAACAATTAATTTAATCATTAAAAGTACCGAAAAACTTGTTTTGAAATTTTAAACGCGTTTTTCTCGAAACAGGTTTTTTAAAACCGGTGTGCAAGATTGCGCAATAATTATTATACCGATTTAATTAAAACAATATACTTTTGAGGACTGACTTAGTTTTTTTTTTTTAAAGTCCTCAAAAAAATTTTGCGGCTACTTTTGTCCTAAAATTTTAGGCTTTTTTTGAATTTTAACTATACGTAGTCGCCATATTGTTTCTAATTCAGCAATATTGAGAGTAAAATTTCACCCAGAATTAAAAAAGGAAATTTCCGTATTTTTAGCAAAAATTAACAGAATTTTTGAAAAATTTTAACACAAATGTTTGCATTCATCGTCAATTTTTAAGATAACGAGAAAAAAGTCTTTACAAGCATATCCCCGTCTAAAAAATAAAAATTCTCTTTATTCTCTTTTAACGTTAAATCTCTCAAAAATCCACAAAAATTAATGAAATGTCTTGAAATTTTGCACTTTATCTTTGATTTATAATATGAACCATCTCTATTATATATGCCAAAATCGGATCAAAACCACGCCTACTTCCCATACAAAGTGACGTCATCAATATAGGAAAACTTTCGTTAGTATATAAAACTGAATGTCATCGTGTATGTCGTGGCTAAAGACTTCGAAATACTTCAATATGGCCGCGGGGGGGGGGGTATTTAAGCTTCGGTACCCTGCCGAATCTCCACCCTTACTAGTTTTTATTAAAATTTTTTGAGCGGAAGAATCGACTCCGATAAAAGTCATATGTAAATCTCAGATTATTTTTTAAAAGCCGTAATTCGAAAACTGGTTTTTGCATTGCACCAATATCTTATACCCAATATATTATTTAAGTTATCGCATCAAAATAAGTCATTCTTTGAAAACCGTACTCCTCAGCTGGATACATTTTTATTATACAGTAACTTTTTCTTAGATATTTAAGAATTTGATCGGTCGTGGATTTAAATTTAAACTTCTTGCAAATTAAAAAATTAAAAATAAATTTGATCTTCTAATTTGTTTTTTAATATTTTAACATGATAAAAAATAATTTTAAAAATGCCGAAGTTTGAAAAACTGTAATTGTTCATTTTTCTTTTACGTAAAAGAAGGATATTTAGATTTAAGATGATTTTTCGAAACCTTTCATTTGGAAAAGAATTTTTGTGCCTAGTTTGAGATTTTACATGTCTTATATACCAAGAAAACAACAAAATAGAATGGGCAAACTTTTTAGTCATCCGCTTTAAGTGGAATACCCCATAATGTGTTAAATTTCGTGGTTAATTTTTTTGCATTATACAGCCTTTAAATATTAAAAAAAAAACTATTTAAATTCAAACAAATGCTTTCTCAAAGGTTTTTGGTCCAATAAGCTTAGATATTGCATAAAAAAAGTCAACCTAATTTTCTAAAATTTATGAAATTATATTCGTTCTAGGTATAATTCCAAATATAAATTTTTCCGGATATCATGGTCTTTTTGAGCATCAAAATCCACAATTGAAAACGGTTCTTTAATATACAAACTCCTTGCAGCTTAATACCTATATAATGATTACGGCTTGAATAAGCAAAGTTAATCTTTCATTTGGCCACACACATTTTTCATTAATCAAGCGAAGTTTTTTAAATTGACTTTGAAAATGTTTAAACTTTTGCATCTTTAAGTAAATTAACATAATTATCTTAGCTTATCTTAAAAAAAAAAATACATTTTGAATTAGTCTCATTTGCGTTATTTTTTTAATACTTTTTGGACCCTAAGGGGGGAGAGGGGGTTTGAGCACCTAAAATCCCCCTTGGCTACGGGCCTGTATAGTGTGCTTAGTAAGCTATTGGAAAATCAAAATAAGGAACTTGTAATTTAAAATTTTCATTCTTTTTTCACTCACAAAGCCGTACGATCGTCACGTGCGCCACCACGGAAATGCCCATATACGGAAGGCTCTATTTCATTTCGCCAGCTCTATACTTACTACTTCATATATGTCTCAAGAATATGTAAAAAATTTTTTTACAAGTGCTTTTTTTTAAAAAAATTTAACAGATGGCTTTATTATTCTAGCGCCCCTCTCCAAGATATTTCAAATAGTTTATATTGTATTTATTATGCATTATATTACTTACTTACTTAGGTGGCCGCAACAACCCGTGTCCGGGTTTCGGCCGACATCATCAGCTCTCGCCAGGCGCCTCTGCTTTGAGCGCGCCTTCTCCAATCGGATACACCAAGTGCGGTTAGGGCTTCCTCAGCTTGGTCCATCCATCGGAGGCATGGTCGCCCTCGAGGCATGGTCTGACCAGCGACCCTCGCCTCGAGCACTTTTTTCGCTGGAGCTTCGTCGTCCATACAATGGACATGACCCAGCCAGCGTAGTCGCTGCACAGTTATACGCCGAACTACGTCAATGTCCTTGTAGAGCTCATACAGCTCGTGGTTCATTCGGATGCGATAGTTATCGCCGACTCGAACAGGACCCAAGATTTTGCCAAGAACTTTTCTCTCGAACACCCCCAGAGCGGCTGCGTCAGTTTGCGAAACTACCCATGCCTCAGCGCCATAAAACAGCACAGGTAGAACGAGCGTCTTGAATGGTAATAGTTTTGTCGATCGAGAGAGGGCAACTGGAACTTAGTTGCTTACTGAGCCCGTAGTAGCACCTATTAGCAATTATTGTTCTTAACATTATCTCCGGTGCCGAGGTAAACGAACTCCTTGACTACTTCAAAGTTATAGCTGCCGGATGAAACGTGGGAGTCTAAACGTCGCGCTCCCTTGTTTGTAGACAGCATATACTTTGTTTTACCCTCATTTATCGTCAAACCCACTTTGGCTGATTCCTTTTCGATAGCGGTGAAAGCAGCGGTAACATCTCTCTTGGTTCTGCCGACAATATCAATATCATCAGCGTACGCAAGGAGCTGGACCCCTTTATAGAAAATGGTGCCATTACGATGCACACCGGCCTTTCGTACGATCCCCTCCATGATGATGTTGAAGAGATCGCAAGACAGTGGATCGCCTTGCCTGAAACCTCTTTCGGTATTGAAGGTTTCGGAGAGGTCATTTCCTACCTTGACGGAGCTGCGTGTATTGCTCAACGTCATTCTGCAAAGTCTAATCAGCTTTGCAGGTATACCGAACTCAGACATTGTTGCGTATAGGCAATCCTTTCTCGGGCTATCGAACGCAGCTTTAAAATCGACAAAGAGATGGTGTGTGTCAATTTGATTTTCGTGGGTTTTCTCCAGGATTTGTCGTAGCTTGAAAATCTGGTATATGGTGGACAGTACTGACTTGGGCAAAAAAGAAAAATCGGACCAGCATAAAAAAAAGTCAGGTGCAAGCAGAATATGAGCAAGCAGAAGGCTTACTGTATGCACCCGGGATCACAGACCAAAGTGGATTTTGATTAAAAAAAAAATCGTTTTTTTTTCTAAACCACTTTCTTACTCTTTCTACTTAACATTTCTGCAAAAATACTTGACCGATTTTTGTATTTATGGTCTAGATTTTTTTCGTTATGAGTTTCTCTAAAAAAAAAAAAAAACAATTAATTTAATCATTAAAAGTACCGAAAAACTTGTTTTGAAATTTTAAACGCGTTTTTCTCGAAACAGGTTTTTTAAAACCGGTGTGCAAGATTGCGCAATAATTATTATACCGATTTAATTAAAACAATATACTTTTGAGGACTGACTTAGTTTTTTTTTTTTAAAGTCCTCAAAAAAATTTTGCGGCTACTTTTGTCCTAAAATTTTAGGCTTTTTTTGAATTTTAACTATACGTAGTCGCCATATTGTTTCTAATTCAGCAATATTGAGAGTAAAATTTCACCCAGAATTAAAAAAGGAAATTTCCGTATTTTTAGCAAAAATTAACAGAATTTTTGAAAAATTTTAACACAAATGTTTGCATTCATCGTCAATTTTTAAGATAACGAGAAAAAAGTCTTTACAAGCATATCCCCGTCTAAAAAATAAAAATTCTCTTTATTCTCTTTTAACGTTAAATCTCTCAAAAATCCACAAAAATTAATGAAATGTCTTGAAATTTTGCACTTTATCTTTGATTTATAATATGAACCATCTCTATTATATATGCCAAAATCGGATCAAAACCACGCCTACTTCCCATACAAAGTGACGTCATCAATATAGGAAAACTTTCGTTAGTATATAAAACTGAATGTCATCGTGTATGTCGTGGCTAAAGACTTCGAAATACTTCAATATGGCCGCGGGGGGGGGGGTATTTAAGCTTCGGTACCCTGCCGAATCTCCACCCTTACTAGTTTTTATTAAAATTTTTTGAGCGGAAGAATCGACTCCGATAAAAGTCATATGTAAATCTCAGATTATTTTTTAAAAGCCGTAATTCGAAAACTGGTTTTTGCATTGCACCAATATCTTATACCCAATATATTATTTAAGTTATCGCATCAAAATAAGTCATTCTTTGAAAACCGTACTCCTCAGCTGGATACATTTTTATTATACAGTAACTTTTTCTTAGATATTTAAGAATTTGATCGGTCGTGGATTTAAATTTAAACTTCTTGCAAATTAAAAAATTAAAAATAAATTTGATCTTCTAATTTGTTTTTTAATATTTTAACATGATAAAAAATAATTTTAAAAATGCCGAAGTTTGAAAAACTGTAATTGTTCATTTTTCTTTTACGTAAAAGAAGGATATTTAGATTTAAGATGATTTTTCGAAACCTTTCATTTGGAAAAGAATTTTTGTGCCTAGTTTGAGATTTTACATGTCTTATATACCAAGAAAACAACAAAATAGAATGGGCAAACTTTTTAGTCATCCGCTTTAAGTGGAATACCCCATAATGTGTTAAATTTCGTGGTTAATTTTTTTGCATTATACAGCCTTTAAATATTAAAAAAAAAACTATTTAAATTCAAACAAATGCTTTCTCAAAGGTTTTTGGTCCAATAAGCTTAGATATTGCATAAAAAAAGTCAACCTAATTTTCTAAAATTTATGAAATTATATTCGTTCTAGGTATAATTCCAAATATAAATTTTTCCGGATATCATGGTCTTTTTGAGCATCAAAATCCACAATTGAAAACGGTTCTTTAATATACAAACTCCTTGCAGCTTAATACCTATATAATGATTACGGCTTGAATAAGCAAAGTTAATCTTTCATTTGGCCACACACATTTTTCATTAATCAAGCGAAGTTTTTTAAATTGACTTTGAAAATGTTTAAACTTTTGCATCTTTAAGTAAATTAACATAATTATCTTAGCTTATCTTAAAAAAAAAAATACATTTTGAATTAGTCTCATTTGCGTTATTTTTTTAATACTTTTTGGACCCTAAGGGGGGAGAGGGGGTTTGAGCACCTAAAATCCCCCTTGGCTACGGGCCTGTATAGTGTGCTTAGTAAGCTATTGGAAAATCAAAATAAGGAACTTGTAATTTAAAATTTTCATTCTTTTTTCACTCACAAAGCCGTACGATCGTCACGTGCGCCACCACGGAAATGCCCATATACGGAAGGCTCTATTTCATTTCGCCAGCTCTATACTTACTACTTCATATATGTCTCAAGAATATGTAAAAAATTTTTTTACAAGTGCTTTTTTTTAAAAAAATTTAACAGATGGCTTTATTATTCTAGCGCCCCTCTCCAAGATATTTCAAATAGTTTATATTGTATTTATTATGCATTATATTACTTACTTACTTAGGTGGCCGCAACAACCCGTGTCCGGGTTTCGGCCGACATCATCAGCTCTCGCCAGGCGCCTCTGCTTTGAGCGCGCCTTCTCCAATCGGATACACCAAGTGCGGTTAGGGCTTCCTCAGCTTGGTCCATCCATCGGAGGCATGGTCGCCCTCGAGGCATGGTCTGACCAGCGACCCTCGCCTCGAGCACTTTTTTCGCTGGAGCTTCGTCGTCCATACAATGGACATGACCCAGCCAGCGTAGTCGCTGCACAGTTATACGCCGAACTACGTCAATGTCCTTGTAGAGCTCATACAGCTCGTGGTTCATTCGGATGCGATAGTTATCGCCGACTCGAACAGGACCCAAGATTTTGCCAAGAACTTTTCTCTCGAACACCCCCAGAGCGGCTGCGTCAGTTTGCGAAACTACCCATGCCTCAGCGCCATAAAACAGCACAGGTAGAACGAGCGTCTTGAATGGTAATAGTTTTGTCGATCGAGAGAGGGCAACTGGAACTTAGTTGCTTACTGAGCCCGTAGTAGCACCTATTAGCAATTATTGTTCTTAACATTATCTCCGGTGCCGAGGTAAACGAACTCCTTGACTACTTCAAAGTTATAGCTGCCGGATGAAACGTGGGAGTCTAAACGTCGCGCTCCCTTGTTTGTAGACAGCATATACTTTGTTTTACCCTCATTTATCGTCAAACCCACTTTGGCTGATTCCTTTTCGATAGCGGTGAAAGCAGCGGTAACATCTCTCTTGGTTCTGCCGACAATATCAATATCATCAGCGTACGCAAGGAGCTGGACCCCTTTATAGAAAATGGTGCCATTACGATGCACACCGGCCTTTCGTACGATCCCCTCCATGATGATGTTGAAGAGATCGCAAGACAGTGGATCGCCTTGCCTGAAACCTCTTTCGGTATTGAAGGTTTCGGAGAGGTCATTTCCTACCTTGACGGAGCTGCGTGTATTGCTCAACGTCATTCTGCAAAGTCTAATCAGCTTTGCAGGTATACCGAACTCAGACATTGTTGCGTATAGGCAATCCTTTCTCGGGCTATCGAACGCAGCTTTAAAATCGACAAAGAGATGGTGTGTGTCAATTTGATTTTCGTGGGTTTTCTCCAGGATTTGTCGTAGCTTGAAAATCTGGTATATGGTGGACAGTACTGACTTGGGCAAAAAAGAAAAATCGGACCAGCATAAAAAAAAGTCAGGTGCAAGCAGAATATGAGCAAGCAGAAGGCTTACTGTATGCACCCGGGATCACAGACCAAAGTGGATTTTGATTAAAAAAAAAATCGTTTTTTTTTCTAAACCACTTTCTTACTCTTTCTACTTAACATTTCTGCAAAAATACTTGACCGATTTTTGTATTTATGGTCTAGATTTTTTTCGTTATGAGTTTCTCTAAAAAAAAAAAAAAACAATTAATTTAATCATTAAAAGTACCGAAAAACTTGTTTTGAAATTTTAAACGCGTTTTTCTCGAAACAGGTTTTTTAAAACCGGTGTGCAAGATTGCGCAATAATTATTATACCGATTTAATTAAAACAATATACTTTTGAGGACTGACTTAGTTTTTTTTTTTTAAAGTCCTCAAAAAAATTTTGCGGCTACTTTTGTCCTAAAATTTTAGGCTTTTTTTGAATTTTAACTATACGTAGTCGCCATATTGTTTCTAATTCAGCAATATTGAGAGTAAAATTTCACCCAGAATTAAAAAAGGAAATTTCCGTATTTTTAGCAAAAATTAACAGAATTTTTGAAAAATTTTAACACAAATGTTTGCATTCATCGTCAATTTTTAAGATAACGAGAAAAAAAGTCTTTACAAGCATATCCCCGTCTAAAAAATAAAAATTCTCTTCTCCAATTCTGGGCGAAATTTTATTCATAATAGGTTTAAGCAGTGTTTGAAATTGCTTGACTATTTTCAATGCATATGTGATTGCACAAAAGAAATAAAAGATAATTTTGCTTCAGTTAACTGCGCAGAAAGTTGTGCTTACGAAGTTAGCCGAATGAAATCCTTCGAAACGAATATAAGCAACTGCCAGCAACTAGCTGTTGCTTTCGTTTTCTTTGCTTTGACTTAAGTTTTTTGTCGCTTTAGTTCTTGCAGACGAAAGAAATAGTTAATGCAGAGTTTGGAAAATGTTGCTGTGCTTGCTTAACAGCATTAATTTATTGCTGTGGCTTGCTGCTTCAGTCATTCAGTTTTTTAAGCTTAAACCATCGAAACGTTTATCGATGTTGCGTTTGTACTGAAGAGAAACAGCTCTACAACTGAAATACAAGAGTGCTGTAAGCAACGACTGTTGTTTTTTGCATGTCTTTTGTTGATACTAATTTTTTATTTTGATACAAAATTAACGAATGTTGTTGATTCGTTGTTGTATTTGCTGAATGGTGACAGGATGAGATTTCAGGAATAGGTTGTCCAATTTTAAAACATTTTGAACTGAACAATTTTTCGCGTCTAAAATGTTGTAATGTTGAAAATGTTGAAACCCGGACACGGGTTGTTACGACCACCTAAGTAAGTAAGTAAAATGTTGTAATACGAGTAGTACTAGTTAAAATAACTCTTAAGTTACTTAGAGCAGTTTAGAAAATTGTTAACATACATATTTCTTTATGTATTAACTTATAGAAACAGTGGAGTAAAAAGAAAATTAAAAGAATCTATTCAAATAAAGAATAAAATAAATTAAAAAAATAGATAATTACAAATATAGAAATAGTTATATTATTACAAACAAATACTTGAAAAAATTAAGAATTTCTTAATCGAGTTCGTCGTCTTCGAACAACGGCAAATTTTTTGCCAAAATTAGTTTAAATGATGGAAAGACACATTAAAATTAATATCTTAATGAATAGTTATGTTATATAGGTTAATAAAAGGTTTATGGCATGGACCGAAAACAACATGCCGTTTTAAAAATTTAAAGGATTTTTAGGAGTTTTAAATTGAAAAAATGGATTTCAAGTTTACCAAAGTGGTCCTTGTTTCACTCACTCAAGAAATATTTAAAATTTTTTTATTTTTCATGTTTTATTATAGAGCTCATAAAATAACCTTAATTTTTCAGTTTTATTTTTTTCCTCACAAAATAGCTTTCATTTAAAAAAGTCAGTTGAACTAAATGAATATAAGTCCCTAGAACGTACCTATTTACTTGCGCTTATAACCAAGAGAGAGGTCCTTCTGAATCTAGAATATATCTACTATATACACTGAGGGAAATATGTGTTACAATTAAATTAAATTGTGTTCATATTAAACGAATATGTTTTTGAAATAGAGCTTTAAACAATTTTATTTAAGTTAAACACAAATGTTTATAGAGAAAAATTTAAAACAAAAACTTTTGTTTTCGATGCCATTTTTTCGATGACATTTTTTTAATTTTTTTGTGTTTTTGACGTCAGATTCGTGATCAGCAACCTCTGGGACACCTTGAATACTAAATGTAAAGTCCATTCGATGCAGTTTGTTTGTTTTATTGCGGCTTAAAATATTGAAATATTTTATATATTTAAATGATAAACTAGTTTTTATTTCATCTAACCTTTAAATTTTGTAAGTCCAATTAAAAAATATTTTCAAACAATCAAATGTTTTTTCTCAGCTTGGTCTCAATTGTCTGCTCAATAATTCTACTACACATAATTTTTTAATTCAATCTCAGAAAGCGACGTATTTTTTGTTATAAAAAAGAAATAAGAGAAAATTATACAAAAAAAAAATTAGCTTTATAAGAGAATAAGAATTATACAAGTAAAATCTAAATACGCTTGTTTTAAATTTTGTTTTGCAGAAACACAAACGCGGTTAATTTATATTTTAAAATTTTTTCTTTATGTCACTACAAATGTCACTTGTAGGCGGTTATATTTTAATAAATCACCGCGTACTTGAAATAAGTTTACGAACAAAATTTTAGCTCAATCGGAATAGTAGTTTTGGAGATATAGCATTTTAATTGATTTGTGAACGGTGAAAGTGGGAGTGGCCAAATTTTTTTTCTAAATCATCTACTTTAAGGAAATATACTGCCTTAATTTCAGTTAACAGGGCGTAGTAGTTATGGTGATATGGCAATTTTATTTATTTATGAGCGGTAAAAGGAGGTGTGGCAACATTTTTCCTTAACCATCATCTACTTTAAGGAAATTAAATGCCAAAATTTCAGCTGAATCGGCCTAGAAGGTTTGGATATATAGCGTGTTTATTGATTTGTGGGTGGTAAAATGGGGTGTTGCAACATTTTTTTCTTCTATTGAAGGAAATTTACTGTCAAAATTTCAGCAGAATCGGCCTAGTAGTTTTGGTGATACATCATTTTTATTGATTTGTTAGCAGTAAAAGGGCGGTAAAAAAAGTAATGTTATCATAATATTTCATTGTCAGCGAATTTATATACGTTTGCTAAATTTCAGCTTAATCGGTTACCAACAAATTTCGAAAAATGGTTTGCAAATTTTGACGGACGTTCATACATACATACGAACGAACGAAGCAATTTAAATAAAAACTTATAAAAACTAACTGAAGCAGCAAGCATTTTCGATTTTCAACTACAAGAACTAGAGCGACAAAAAAGTCAAGCCAAAGCAAAGGAAACGAAAACAACAGCTAATTGCTGTAAGTTGCTGAAATTCAATTTGAAGCAATTCATTCGGCTAATTTCGTAAGCACAACCTCTGCGCAGTTAGCCGAAGCAAAATGATATTTTATTTGTTTTTCGTATTTTCGCTCTGTTTTTGCATTGTTGCTTACGCCTTGTTGAGTAAGTATTTGCAAACGAAGTTTTATATTTTGCTGAAAAATATGTAAGCAAAGCACAAATTTTTGTGATGTTGCTATTTTGAAGTCAGCAATTCAAACACTGGGTTTAAGCTCTCACCAATTTATTTTTTTTAAGTGAAACTTTTATAGCCGCGTATACAACAATACGGCGAGCTAGATGGGGGTAAAACCAATGTAACGAAATGGTTCTTATGAAAACAACAGTGCAATTCGCATCACTGGTTGAATATAAGCTAAAAAATTGGTATTTACAATTTTTTAGATTATTGCGACTACCGAGTATTGAACACACGCTAGGATCCGTAGTTGGCTGTTCTATTGCCTTGTCCACGAACACATATTTAGTTGAGTAACTCATACTTATCTTAAATCAACAATCAGTTCTTCTTTTCTTCCTTTTTTGATTGAATTGAGTCTTAGCATGCATATCTATTATTGGAATGCACAAAAACCATTGCCAGCTCTTCATCAACTCTCGCTTCGACTCGTGGTACAATAAAAGAAGGAGATGCATGGCTTAGATCCGAGTGTCAGAACTGTCAAACAAAAAAACCTAAAATAACACTGAGTGGAGACTCAGTATGCCAAGTGACGGAAAAGTATTGCATTGGTTTTGACAATTCTGACACTGGGAAAGAAAGTATGATCAGTACTGCGTATTCACTCAATTTTTTTGCAGCAATTTAAACATTACCTACTAAAATGTACTTCTTGCTAATGGTAGAAAAGCATACAAGCGGAGGTTGTTTATGAATATTGATTGAACTTGACAAGCTTTTTTGCCAATTATTAAGCCTAGTGTGTTCTAACTTATTTAAATCAAATGTAAAAATGTTGTGCTTGTGATACAAAAGTTAAGTTTATTGAAATTAATGATTTTAAGAGTATGACTTGCTTGAATAATAGTTTAAATACAATGAACCAAAGTTATAAGAGTTGATCAAATGATCAACCAGTGAAATAAACCCAGTGAAATTATAAGAAAACAAAGAAGGATAATCAGTGATATCTGCATTAGACGAAGAGCGGAAGATGGTAAACAACGATATCTCCATTAGCAGGGTTGTTGATTGAATGGTACGACTATTGATGCTCCACTTTTTCCAGAATATTTGTTGAGTGTAGCAGTCACGCTGCCAGCGGATTATTCTATTGAGATTTAGATCTGTGACATCAGGATCAACAAACGATGAGAAAGATGCACCAATTAAAAATGCGCAGGAGTCAATACTTCTAAGACTTCTGGATTTTCTGAAAGTGGGCAAAGGGGGTGTGAATTTATAATGGCAGAGATTTGAAAAACTAAAGTTCTTAGCTCGTCGTGAGTAAGTAAGGAAGAACAAACCGAGCGATAAAAATGATATTTAACGGTGTTAACGGCATCCTCCGTTAGATCCGCATGCGATTATGCAATGCGAAGAACATACGCACAGGAATGCAACGAATTCTATATGTCGCTAAGCTGCAATTACAACGGACTGCCGAGGCCTACTCCGCTCAACTCTCGGTTAAGCTCAACCAACCAACCTCTGGACCCGACGACGCCGGCGCACTTTGGGCGCATAAATCCCACTCCATGCGCGCTGCCGCTGAAGAAATCATTGGTTTCCGACGGCCGTAACCTCGGAACCAATGGTACGATCAGGAGTGTCGTATCGCGACAGCAGTAAAAAAACGCTGCAGTCAGCTGCAACGCGAGCCGTGCGAGAAAACTACCGCGAAAAGAGGAAGGAAGAGAGGCGTTTTTTCAGACGCAAGAAAAGAGAGCAGGAAAAGCGTGAGCGTAAGGAACTAGAGGTATACCAGGGCAAGAAGGATGCACGAAAATTCTATCAACAGGTTAAGCGTCTAACCCAAGGTTTCAAGCACGAAGCATCCACTTCTAGAGACGAAAATGGAGATCTGAATACGGATACACAGTGTGGGCTGAGCTTGTCGAGATAGCACTTCTTCAATTTACTTACTGGCGACGATTCTACCGATGCCGCCCATGGAGAGCGCACTTCAGTGCCACCAATCAACGATGACGGAGTGGAAGTACCACCACTTAGCCATGAAGAGGTTCGAGTTGCTATCCAACGACTCAAAAACAATAAAGCAGCGGGTGCTGACGGCCGGTCAGCTGAATTGTTTAAAACTGGCGGCGATGAATTGATAAGGCGAATGCATCAGCTCATCAGCAAAATATGGCTAGCGGAAAGCATGCCCGACGATTGGAATCTCAGCGTACTTTGCCCTATACTTAAGAAAGGAGACCCAACAATATGCGCCAACTACAGAGGTATCAGTCTTGTTTCCATCGCATATAAGGTTCTCTCAAGCATACTGTGTGAAAGATTAAAGCCGATTATAAAACCACTGATTGGACCTTATCAGTGTGGCTTTCGACCTGGAAAGTCCACCATAGACCAGATTTTCACGCTACGAAAAATCCTGAAGAAAACCCAAGAAAATCAAATTGACACACACCATCTCTTTGTCGATTTTAAAGCTGCGTTCGATAGCCCGAGATGACCTCTCCGAAACCTTCAATACCGAAAGAGGTTTCAGGCAAGGCGATCCACTGCCTTGCGATCTCTTCAACATCATCATGGAGGGGATCGTACGAAAGGCCGGTGTGCATCGTAATGGCACCATTTTCTACAAAGGTGTCCAGCTCCTTGCATATGCTGATGATAATTGCCTGTTGCTGAATGTTTTGGAGATACGCTCTCTCAACCGGTTTTGAGTGATGTTGAGTTGCCTACTGCTAAGTCTACTGTGGCTGCTGTTTCAATCTCGTCGTCTGCGTTGTTGCTGCCCACTGCTGCTAAGCCAGCCTCATCAATTGCTTTATCTCAATCATGCTCTGATGAAAATGCATCTCTAGCTCAAGCTTTGTTGTCTCCATCGCGTGCTGCCGTAAGTTATGCTGATGTGCTCTCTAAACCTGTTTTGAGTGATGTTGAGCTGCCTACTGCTATGTCTACTGCTTCTGCTGCCTCAATCCCATCGTCTGCGATGTTGTTGCCCGCTAATGCTAAACATGTGTCTTCGATTGTTTTATCTCAATCATTCTCGGATGATAATGTTGATATGATTGAAGCTAAGAATAAATCTACAAATTTTAAACGCAAGGTTGTTGTTGGTTTAAACACAAACTGCAATCTTGAAGTTGCTGACAAGAAACGATGGTTGCATCTATCTTCGTTTAAGCCATCGGTTACTGAAGAAAATATTATTGATCACGTTATGTCGCATGCCCATCTTAAAAGATCCCAAATTGCGTGCTATAAGCTAGTTAAAAAAGATGCTCCAATAAAGACCTTAAAAAGAATAAACTTTAAAATAGGTATTTCATCAACTGAATATAACAAAGTATTCAATGCATCGCTTTGGCCCATAAATGTTAAAGTACGACCTTTTTTAAAAGAGTTTTTTCAAAAGGAGGGAGACCCACACCAAGTAGCTTAGATTCAATTGAAAGTTGTCATAATGATAATCTGCGCTTAAAAATTTTTTATCACAATGTTTCTGGCTTGCGAACTAAATCGTCAACTATTTTTGCTGCTTCGTCTCAGTGTGAATTCGATGTGATTGTCTTAACTGAAACTTGGCTAAATGATGATTTCTATGACAATGAATTTTTTGATCAAAATCAATATCAGGTCTTTCGGAAAGATCGCGATGCTGTTAAAACCGGTTGCCAACGTGGCGGAGGTGTCCTGATTGCTGCCAAACGTACGTTGCAAGTCACATTAATCCCTCTGGATATCGCTGATTCACTTTTGGACCAGCTTTGCGTCAGAATTAATGGTATCTTGGATGCTCTTTATGTATGTGTTTCATACATTCCTCCTGCTAGCTCATTTGATTTATATAAATCCCATCTGGATAACATTCGGTTTTTGGAAGCCAAGCTTCTTGGTGATAATCAGCTATGTGTTCTTGGAGATTTTAATTTAAGTAAAGTGACTTGGTCTTAACCCCTCAAATGTTAATAGTGATCTTGAAGTTTTTGTCATTGATAGCTTTTTTGATTTAGGTCTTATTCAAATCAATAGTTGTTTTAATAAATTAAATAAAATTCTTGATTTAGTCTACATTAGCAACAATATTAATTTTAGCATATGTGAATCAGTGTTTCCAATATCTGTATCCAATATTCATCATACTGCACTTTCCATTAAGTTAGGTTTTTACTCATTTTTAACACAGAAATCTAATAATTTTGAATTTAACTTTAAAAATTGTGATTTTGACCTTGTAAATAGCATGATTTGTGACATAAATTGGGACTGTGAGCTTAATGCAAAAAATATTCTAGATGCTTTTAATTTTTTTAAATAGAAATTGCAAAATATTTGCCTGCACTGTATTCCGCGCATTATAAGGAAATCTTTCAAACTTCCCTGGTATACGCCTGGGTTAATTAAGTTAAAAAATCGCAGAAATAAATTTTATAAGAAGTATCTTGCCACTCAAAGCATTGATTTTTTCATAAATATCGTCATTTTATGAGAGAATTTAATTTTCTAAATAATTATCTATATAAGCAATATATTCTGAGAGTTGAGACAAATATTATATCAAACCCTAAAGCATTTTGGAGTTACATAAATTCTAAAAGGAAAACATCTAATATTCCTAATTCTATGTTTTATATGAATAAAAATTCTAATTCTGGCCAAGAAACTGTAAATCTTTTTGCTGAATATTTTCAGAATAATTTTGAACCAATTACTGACTACGCTGGGGAATATGATGGTGAATTTTTTCATTCCATTGATTTGGGAGCCTTAACTCTAACTGATCTGGACGTTTTGGATGGTATACGTAATCTGAAACATTCCATGAAGTCAGATATTGATGGGTTTTCCGCTGTTCTTTTTTAAAATTGCTGCCTATCCCTCGTCAATCCGCTTAAATTAATTTTCAATAAATCCCTTGATGCGGGTTTATTTTTATCTGATTGGAAGATTTCATCGATTACACCACCAATTTTCAAATCTGGCAACAAAAATAATATTGCTAACTATAGGCCTATTTCAAAACTTTCTACATCGTCCAAGCTCTTTGAATATATCGTCAAACAGAAATTATTTTTTGCAGTGAAAAGTTTAATTTCACCGTTTCAACATGGCTTTGTTCCATGTCGCTCGACGGTAACAAACCTGGCTTGCTTTACAGAATATTGCATTTCAGCTTTTGTCTCAGGCTGTCAAGTTGATACAGCTTACACAGATTTTTCTAAAGCGTTCGACAAAGTTTCTCATTCTTTATTGACTAATAAATTGGCGAAACTCGGTCTCCATTCTAAAGTTCTTAAGTGGTTAAGCTCTTATTTGATTAATAGAAAAAGTTTTGTAAAAATTGAAAATTTCAGCTCCCCTGCGTTTATAGCGACATCTGGTGTTCCGCAAGGAAGTATTTTGGGGCCGTTGTTATTTATATTATTCATCAATGATATAACAAATGTTGTCTTGCACTCTAAATGTTTACTTTTTGCAGATGATCTCAAAATCTTTCTAAAAATTAACAATATGTCGGATTCAGTCTTACTGCAGTCTGACATTAATTCTGTTTATATTTGGTGCGTTAAAAACCGACTATGTCTTAATATTGATAAGTGTGTTTATGCCACGTACTCTAAGTCAAGTAGCCCCAGACCCACCTCTTACGCATTGTCTAACCTTCCGCTAATTTTTGTTAAGGAAGTTAAGGATTTAGGCGTAATGTTCGATGCCAAATTTTCATTTATAGGCCACTTGGATTACATCATTCCCAAAGCCTATGCTTTATTAGCTTTTCTTCGGCGAAATAGCTCAAATTTCTTAGATGCCTACACTTTAAAAGCAATCTATACTTCTTTAGTTCGGTCAAAGTTAGAATACGCTTCTCTCATTTGGAGTCCTTTTTACGATACACATATCAAACGTCTTGAACGCGTACAAAAGAAATTCATTCGTTTTGCCCTTAGAGATCTTCATTTTGAGGATCCTATTCCTTCTTATAATGCGCGTTGTTTACTGATACATTTAAAATCTATTCAAAATCGACGTACAATTGCATCACTTTTATTCATCTCGGATCTTATATCGGGGGCTATTGATTGTCCCTCGTTGCTCGAACAAATTAATTTTAACGTTCCATCAAGAAGTTTAAGAAATTCTGATCTATTCTATTTAGATACACGCAGAACAAATTATGCTATAAACTCTCCTCTGTACAGAGCATTATCAAACTTTAACTTATTAGCATCTAAGTGTAATGTTGATTTCTCAGTTCCTAAATTTGCAATGAAGCAATTATTGAATTGTAACTTTTGAAATTTTACTATACTCTAAATTTTTAGTTTTAATTTTATTTTTGCATAATATATTGCTCTTTTCTCTTATACCATATTATATTTATTTTACCATATTATATTTATTGCTAGTCTGTAAGAACTTTGTTCATTGACTGAATTGAAAATAAATAAATAAATAAATATTGATATTGTCGGCAGAACCAAGAGAGATGTTACCGCTGCTTTCACCGCTATCGAAAAGGAATCAGCCAAAGTGAGTTTGACGATAAATGAGGGTAAAACAAAGTATATACTGTCTACAAACAAGGGAGCGCGGCGTCTAGACTCCCACGTTTCATCCGGCAGCTATAACTTTGAAGTAGTCAAGGAGTTTGTATACCTTGGCACCGCCATTAATAACAACAACGGAGTCAGCCTGGAGATAATGCGAAGAACAATAATTGCTAATAGGTGCTACTACGGGCTCAGTAAGCAACTAAGTTCCAGAGCTCTCTCTCGATCGACAAAACTATTACTTTACAAGACGCTCGTTCTACCTGTGCTGCTTTATGGCGCTGAGGCATGCGTAGTTTCGCAAACTCACGCAGCCGCTCTGGGGGTGTTCGAGAGAAAAGTTCTTCGCAAAATCTTGGGTCCTGTTCGAGTCGGCGATGACTATCGCATCCGAATGAATCACGAGCTGTATGAGCTCTACGAAGACATTGACGTAGTTTGGCGAATAACTAAAATAATTGGATGCTGTGATGCGAAATCCAGAAATGAGTGTTGAAGACGTCCACCAACACGAATAAGTCCAAAGTTGTCCAAAAATGGGTTTAATGAGTAGAGCGAAGAAGATGGTTTGACAGGTTGCTTCGACTCGAGCAATTTGTATTCCGTCGGAAGAGCAACACGTTGCACCATGCGGAGCAGAAGGCGAGTACCTGCCTGAATATCTTGAGTCGTGAGCGGACCAATAACTCTTTGACCTTTTGAGCCGAAGCGGCCTATATACGCAAATACCGTTTGCATCTTCAAAAATGAGTTCGTGTATTTACAATTTTGAGAAAAATCGTACAATTTAGATGAAGAAATGAAATCAATCTTACGTCTTTATGGAAGTTGAAGTATTGCATCTGGAAGCGATGGCAAACAAAGAGGGTCTTCTTTGAGGAATGAAGGTCCATTAAACCATAAGTCGAAGTCCTGGAGGGCGTTTGGAGTAGCCCCCTTAGAAAGAATGTCTGCTGGATTCATTTTTGATGGTACATAATGCCATTCCATGCCTTTAGTTAACGTTTGAATATTGTTTATGCAATTTGAGACAAAAATATTGTATCAAGGTGGTTCATCACGTAACCTAGCAAAGCAGTAGTAAGCTGCCTTGATAATTTGAACGCACGTATATGCATGCGCCGTATGCACATAAGCTTGCATCGCAGAAGGCATGAATTTGCAGTTTAGCATGCGGAACCAATGACTGAGGCAGGCTTTCATCCCAATTATACTTCATCTTCCATAGCAACTGATGAAATATTTTGCCTTTGTTATAATCGGATCGATCAGACCTAGTGGATCATAGAATCTTGTTATTGTTGATAAAATGCTTCGCTTAGTAAACATCGGCAAATGCGAATAAAAACACGGCGGTCTTCGGGTTCCAAATCAATCCTAGTGTTTTTGTAACATTTGTTCCATCGTGGAATACTTAATATTCCTCCTTGTGGGCGTCATCGATTTCGTCTTGATTATTCGAGCACCATTTTCTCAGTCTAAAGTGACCCTTGTTCAAAAGATCCCTGGTTTCAAACATGATCTGCAGCATTTCATCGACCGAATTGATCATGCCGTCGACGTAAAAATGTCTTCGAGTGATTTTGCTTCCCACTGGTAAGATGCGTTCTTCGTCAATTGCAAGTTGATGCATGGCTCGAACAGCTAGAAATGCAGCAGACTTTATCCCATAAGTTTTGTCAAGCTTTAAGATTTTGATGGGATCTTGAGTTCTCACGCCATAATATGCACTGAAGAAAGTTATCTGGAGAAGAGACCTTGACGCAGCGATACATTTTGCAAATGTCTGATGTTAGTGCGATTCTGAATGTGCGAAAACAAAGAAGAATATCGAACAGTTTCGGTTGAATCGTTGGCTCGGCCATGAGCACATCGTTTAACGATATTCCATTTGAAGAAGCTGCTGATCCATCGAAAACCAGGCGCAATTTAGTTGTGGTGCTATCCGCTTTGTGCACACAGTGATGCGGTAGAAAGTAAATTGAAACTTTAGGCAGCGGTTCTTGCACCAAAGTCATGTGTCCAGCTCAAGATATTCATTCATGAATACGGAATACTATGATTTGAATTTATCATTAGCATGAAGTCGTTTCTCAAGAGTCACGAATCGATTAAGCGCTGATTTGTATGAAGCTCCGAGTTGAGCGGGATCCAATTTGGTAGGAAGATGTACTGAGCATGCTCCGTTAGCCAAGCGAGTATGATGCGAAACAAAATGATATTCGCAAAGTTGTTCCTTTTTTGTGAGCCTATTAGTTGGTTCAGAGCGAGTATCAACTTTCCAGATCTTCTTTACCAAGTTTTCAAGCTCATAATCAGGATCACGAAAGTGAATCTTTAATGGTGTTGATAGGCAAGTGGATGAGCTAGTTAGTGAGCACACCTCCACAAACAATCCAACTAAGTTTTGTTTTTTGCAAGAGCCGCAAGTCGGGACCAAGTCTAATTTGCCCCACACACATTAAATCAAAAAATAGTTTAGCACCTATCTAGACCTCTATGCGCTGTGACCTGAAGAAAGTAGGATCAGCAAGTTTGATATTTTTAGGAATCCAGCGTTAAGTGTTTAGTTGGAAGTTTGGCTGCTGATCAGTGATAGTTGGACTGACAATGGCTCAAAATGTAGTAGAAAAATTACCATTGTAATTAGTAGTAGAAATAAGTAGAGATTGCATAAAGAAAGTAACACTAGCGTCAGCTGCAAAGTCTGACTCTCCAATTCCAGAAACAATTGTGGATTTCCTTTTTTTTAGTACGAGATGGTTAGCAAGTTTCACAGAAATAAAATTTAGTTGTGAGGCTGAACCTAAAAGTGCTCTGCAAGGTACAAGAGAGCCACATTGACTTTTGACGTAAATAATGGCAGAAGCGAGTAAAAAGTAAGTATTTAAAGGAGTAGATTCACATGATTGAGAATCTGTTGGCGATGTTGAACATAAGGCTGAATGGCTGCAAGGAGCGCTTTGAAAATAATCTTTGTTCACTAGCGAGTGTGTGTAAGATGTGCCTAGAATTGATGTATCTTCTACGTTTGGAGTCATAGTCGCAGAATTAGATGTCGTGAATGGTTGAGATGTTTTATTATCAGTAGTAGAAGCTATATGTAGCATGGTGCGATGCTTCCCTAAACAGGTGCGGCAATGAGTTGACTTGCATGTTTTTGTACCGTGACCAGGCCTTACACAATTTATACAGAGCTTTAACCTTTTTGCTTCCTTATATCGAATTCCTGGAGTAAGATTGTTGAATTGTGAGCAATGATAGATCAAATAGTTGTTTGATTCACAAAATATGCAAATCTTTGCCACTGGAGTAGAAGCGACGAATGCTTTCTTACGATTACTTGAGTTGTAAATTCATTTGCCCACCTGTTTGCTAGGCGTCTGATTTGCCATAGCATTTTCCACATTTTCAAGCATCTGACATCGTCGTTCTAAAAAATCTTCCATTGAAGTCCACGGTGGCACCATATCAATAGGAGTATCTTCTTCCCATTTGGTCTGTGCAGGGATGTCAATTTTCTTACCAATGAGATGCACCAGTAAGCCATCTGCCAACTGTTCTCGGGTAGCCATTGATTCTAGAGCCCGAAGATGAGATTTGGCCTTCTCACTCAGCTGACGAAGTGATGAATCATTTCCAACAGTTTGCAACGCGAAGAGTTTTTTGATGTGAGCCTGAAAACTAAGACGTTTGTTATCGAATCTCTTTTATAACAAATTTAATGCCTTGGAGTAATTACTTTCGGTAATGTCTAGCGATTTTATGGCATCTAATGCGGCACCCTTTAGGCTAGAGCGCAAGTGCTGAAATTTCTCGACGTTTGTAAGATCCACATTTTTATCGACAATAGACTGAAACGTTTGATAGAAGTCTGGCCAATCAATGTGTTTTCTATAAAAAGTAGGTATTTGTAGTGTAGGTAGGCATGTCTTTGGTTGTTGAAGCACAAGAGGATCCAACATGTTGTCGGGAAACAAGCTACGTGTTGGTGCAGAATGTGAGTTGTTGCTGCCACGTCTAGAATTAAGTTCTCTTGTAAAGGCAGGCTGCCTTCACTGTCATGTAAATTGAAATGAAATTACTGCGTGCATTTCCTTTGATTTCGTGAGGATTCTCATCTTCGATAGCAGACTGAAATTTGTCGAAGTCTCGTTCTACTTTTCAATAAGATCGAGGCGAACCAAAATATCGCTTTCATCAAATGTTTGCAACTCATCTGTGGATAAAATTGATTGCAAATCCCATAACTGTTTTAGAGCAGCAGTGGTCTTTAAACTTGAAACCGACGCCGTTGTTTTCATTGCCATCATGCTTGCCCTTAAGACTGCGTTTAGGCTTAACCATTATTGAATTGTGATTTTCATTTGTTTTCATGTTTTTATTTTGTAAATCGAGTAACGTATGTCAAGAATTACCTGGAAGAATCGACAGCGTAACGCTATAAGAGCGCTGCAGCGTTGCGTAATTTGAAGCGTAGCAGTGTGTAGTAATTCGATACTTGCCAGTGTAGCGTTATTGAAGCGCTAGCAGCATAGCAATATTTGAAGTTGAAACGTAGAGAATTTTTGAGCGCAGCAGCAGTAGGTTTGACGGGAGTGGATGATGTGCAGCAAAAATGGAATGATTGTGGGTATTGTCCAAGAATCAACAGCGGAACTTTCAATAGAGCGGTGCAGCGCAGTTTAAGTTGAGCCGGAGCAACGTAACGATATCATAACGTTGACAGCGCAGCAACGCAGCATAAGTTGGAGGTTGGCAGATTTTGAAGCACAGGAAAGTGGCAGAAATAACAGTAGAGATCACCGTTTGTTTTTAACTGCAATGCAGCAAGTGTTCGCAATTAGAATGTGCAAACCGCGTGGCAATCAATTAAGCAAATATGATTTAATGTTTGAAGATTTTAAAAAACTTAAATGAATTTTTTGATATTAAATGATAAATATTTCAATAAATTTAACTTTTGGCATCACGTCGGGGTCACCAATGATTGATCTTGACAAGCTTTTTTGCCAATTATTAAGCCTAGTGTGTTCTAACTTATTTAAATCAAATGTAAAAATGTTGTGCTTGTGATACAAAAGTTAAGTTTATTGAAATTAATGATTTTAAGCGCATGACTTGCTTGAATGATAGTTTAAATACAATGAATCACAGTAATAAGAGTTGATCAAGTTGAACCAGTGAAATTATAAGAAGAGAACATAGAAGGATAATCAGCGATATCTGCATAAGACGAAGAACGCAAGATGGTAAACAACGATATCTGCATTAGCAGGGTTATTGATTGAATGGTACGATTATGGATGCTTGTTATTTATCGCACGTCTGACGTCGGACAAATATGATAAAAAATATTCTTTGTAATTGGAAAACGACATGATTATTCTAATGTTGATTAAATTATTTTGTTTGTTTGTTGTTTGTTTCAAAGTGTGCAAGCTAATAATATTTCAATTTAATATTATATGTATAGTTTTTTTAGGGAAATTTTTTGTTTATTAGGCTGGGACGAAAAAAACAACAACACTGCAGGGTCAGCTGAAAAATCTAACTAGTATTTCAATTAATTAAAATCGATAAGTTGAAATATTGCCAGCATATCTAGATGGCTGAAATTTTCCAGAAAATATCTTATATATTCTTGTTCCCTTGATTTTGCTTTGTTTAGTTTTATTTCGTTGATACACACTCATCAATTTTTGTGATATGAGATGTTATTTGTTCCGTATATGACTCCAGCGCAATTTTTTATCGTTTTTAGATGTAAGCCTTGCATTGATTGATTTGCAAACAACGCATGCTGCAATATTAACAAATGGAACTTTTTATTTAATATTTGTTAAATACTAAATCTTTCATATTTTGGTACGACATGTTTTTTTTATAAAACTATTTTATTTTATTTTTTTATAGTACAACACAATTATATTTAATAAGAATTATTTTTTTAAATGTAAATTTTTGATTAACAAAATTTTAATGTCTAAATTTTTAAATACAATAAAATTACAGTACAATTAACAAGTATAACACTATACAATTAAAACAAGTATTTTTATTGACCAAATGCCTTATATTATTTAATACATACATTTTAGGTCCTCTACATTTACTCTCCACTCTCCCTCCAGTGAAACAGTTAAAATTAATTTGATGTAATTTTTTTTTTAATTAAAGTTAAAAGTAACTTTCTTTTTTGTTTTGGTTAATTGTGTGGGTACTTCTTATCCGAGGCTGATTTAGTTTTCATTGGGCAGTAGTAATGTGGCGGGACCCAAACCGTGCGCACATTCCATGTTTAAGGTCTATGGATCGACCCGCCGCTCAAATTAGCCGTCAAAAATGTGGACACCTGTGAACGAAAGATTGGGCACGATCCGCATCAAGGCAAAATTTTTCTACATTAGCCTTATTTGCGCGCACGCCCTGACGGAGGAAAAGGACGAAGCCGTCAAGGACGCTTTCTACGCTAGTCTTGAGGACGTATATGACCACCTTCCGGTCCATGACGTGAAAATAGTCCTCGGCGATTTTAATGCGAAAGTCGGAAGGAAATGCATCTTTGGCCCAACTATCAGTCAGTTCAGTCTTCACGAGACCTCCACGAACAACGGTCTAAGACTGATCGACTTCGCCGCGGCACGAAACATGGTAGTTAGTAGCACCAGATTTAAGCACCTCGACATCCACAAGGCCACCTGGCTGTCCCCGGATCAAAAAACGCGAAACCAAATTGATCATGTTGTAATCGACGGAAGGCATGCCTCTAGTGTTCTAGATGTGCGTACATTGCTGGGGGTCAACATTGGCTCCGACCATTATCTTGTTGCAGCCAACATCCGCATGCGATTATGCAATGCGAAGAACATACGCACAGGAATGCAACGAAAGCTAGATGTCGCTAAGCTGCAATTACAACGGACTGCCGAAGCCTACTCCGCTCAACTCTCGGTTAAGCTCAACCAACCAGCCTCTGGACTCGACGACGCCGGCGGACTTTGGGCGCATATATCCCACTCCATGCGCGCTGCCGCTAAAGAAGTCATTGATTTCCGGCGCCCGCAACCTCGGAACCAATGGTACGATCAGGAGTGTCGCATCGCGACAGCAGTAAAAAACGCTAGTCAGCTGCAACGCGAGCCGTGCGAGAAAACTACCGCGAAAAGAGGAAGGAAGAGAGGCGCCTTTTCAGACGCAAGAAAAGAGAGCAGGAAAAGCGTGAGCGTGAGCGTGAGGAACTAGAGGTATACCAGGGCAAGAAGGATGCACGAAAATTCTATCAACAGGTTAAGCGTCTAACCCAAGGTTTCAAGCCCGGAGCATCCACTTGCAGAGACGAAAATGGAGATCTGAATACGGATACATAGTGTGTGCTTAGATTGTGTAGACAGCACTTCTCCAATTTACTTACTGGCGACGATTCCACCAATGCCGCCCATCGAGAGCGCAGTTCAGTGCCACCAATCGACTATGACGGAGTGGAAGTATCACCACCTAGCCATGAAGAGGTTCGAGTTGCTATCCAACGACTCAAAAACAATAAAGCAGAGGGTGCTGACGGCCTGTCAGCTGAATTGTTTAAAACCGGCGGCGATGAATTGATAAGGCGCATGCATCAGCTCATTAGCAAAATATGGCTAGCAGAAAGCATGCCCGATGATTGGAACCTCAGTGTAATGTGTCCTATACTTAAGAAAGGAGACCCTACAATCTGCGCCAGTTATAGAAGTATCAGTCTTATTTCCATGGCATATAAGGTTCTCTCAAGCGTACTGTGTGAAAGATTAAAGCCGATTACAAAAACACTGATTGGACCTTATCAGTGTGGTGTAGTGCACATGTGGCTAGCACTAACCTACCTCAACAATAACACAAACACACAACGCTACAAACGCTCTACGTTGGTCTCACTGCATACCTGCAGCGAAACCAAAGCATGAAGCGCAAGCAGTGACAAACTCAAGTGCTACTAGCGACATGATTCATGTTATACATTGTGAAAACAAATCGCTTCCAAAAGTAAGTCATTGGAGTTTGTAACCTGTAAGTGGGTTGTGATGGATATTATTACAAACAGATGTGTAAGTAAGTAAAAAGTAATAGTAAGCAGATGTGTAATAATTGTATTTAGATTTCATGACTTTTAATTGTATATGTGTAAGAACTTATTTAGAATAAATATTATTTTGAGTGAAAAGAAAATATTGTCACTTTTCACTCAATATTTTTATTATAAAAACCCGAGTTGGGGTTAAATAAAAGGCAGTCTTAGAATCACATCAATAAAAAGAAGTCTTTTTTATTAACTCAAATCAAGCCTTGTGGCTTATTCAATATTTGACTACATTGAAACACTGCCTTGTGGCAGAGTATGAAATAAACCCTTGCGGCTGAGATTGAAAGGCCTTGTGGCCAAGAATCCCCTTTGTCATTAGATGGGGAAGTTAGCTATAGCAAAAAGTAAAACAAGTTCTAACCTTTATGTGGCGATCCTGCGGACCGAATCCTGGAGAAGTTAAGATCCTGCGGACCGAATCCTGGAGAAGTTAAGATCCTGTGGACCGAATCCTCAAAGTTAAGCGACGTCATAATAATAGTTCGACAAAATATTCCAGAAGTGCGTTGCACAGACAGCCGAATACGTAAAAACCAAAAAAGCAGTGGAAAGATACGTACCCCTTCCCGTAGCTGCCCAGCAACAAGTAGCAACAATACCACAATACAAGGCGACACCAATACCTGGACCCAAGAAGCTTACTATCGAGGAATACAACAGACGTACAGCAGCAAAGAAGCAAAGATCAACACTAAATACATAAATGATCATTTAAAATTGCACAAACAAATTTTTGTAAAAATAAATAAAATTTAGAACAAAATCAATAAAAATTAAAGAAAACAAAATTTTGAACTATTCAATTCATGACTAAAGATGTCCCACATTTATATGTAAATATCACAAATTTAAAAGAAACAATGGTTGCTCTAGGACAGGAAACAAAAATAACAGAGAATATTTCTTTTAATGGAAATATTTCTAACAAACAAGAAATGTATTTAGACATCTTTGTCGCCATAGGTTTAATTGCATTATTAATATATGTACTAAAAAAAGTCAATGAATATTACAAAAAATATGTAATAAAAAGAATTGCAAGTGCTAATATTTAAAAAATTTTATGGATAAATTAAAAGAAGCACTAAAGAAATTAAAACATAGTATAACAAAACTTCCAACAAGAAAATTCAAAAAAGAAACTTTACAAGATAAGCAAAAAGAATGTAATATATTAGAAAGTCAATTAAAAACTTTTATAAATTGTCCGCAACCAGATCATAAAAATATAATAGATTGTAAAGCATTAATAAAAACTATAAATAAATTAATTCAACACAGATTAACTTTGTATGACACGGATGATGAAATAGATAGCAGTAGTAATAACAGTAGTAGTGACAGTAATAGTGATAGTGAAAAAGAAACACTAAAAATGGCGAACTTTGAAATTTCAGTAGCATCAAAAATAGTTGATGAGTTTGATGGAGATAGCAAAAAACTATCAACGTTTTTAGGCACAATTGAATTCTATGCATCAACACTTAAGGATGATACACAGAAATCTCAATTGTTAAAATTTATTATAGCAGCAAAAATAAGTGAAAAAGTAAGAAATATACTATTACCTGTGGCAGTTCCAAATTCAATTCAAGAGTTAAAAATAGTATTGGCAAAAAACTACAAGTGAAATAAAAATCCACTAAAATTACAAAATGAATTGCACCAGACTAGACAGGGTCTATGAATGTTAACAATTTTGCCACTACAATAGAAACAATAATATCATCTTTGAATGAAATTCAAATAGCTACTCAAGGAGAGAATAATAAAGAAATAATCATAAAACTAAATGACCAATTAGCGGTCAATGCATTTAAAACAGGTTTAAATGAGCCTTTCAGAAGCATAGTTCTTGCAGCTCAACCTAATACATTTGCTAAAGCTTTAGAGATAGCAGCAGAAGTAGATGGTAACACAAATGCAAACTATAATGTAATGACATTCAGAAATAGAAATGATTATAATAATAGAAATGGAAACTATAATAGGAATAGAAATATTCAAAATAATAACAATAATAACTTTAGGAATTATAATAATAGAAATAGTTACGGTTCTAGAAATAACAATAACACTGTCTATAGGAATTACAATAATAATAGAGCTAGCAATAATAACAGCTTTAATAATAATAGAAACCGTCAAAACTCGGGAAACGTATCAATCCCCGGCAACCGGGGTTAACGCAGCCTAAAAAAAGCAATAAATATAGAATTAGCTGTGTTAGTAATAATTTTAATACTAATATCATAAAAGTAAAAATAGGAGATAGAAATAATTAAGTAACCTTACTTATTGATACAGGTGCGGACATATCAATAATAAAAAATGAGAAAATTAATGAAAATGATATAAAATCGTCAAATCAAATCCAAATCACAGGTATTGCAAGCAGACCATTAACCATTCAACAACAAACAAATATAAAAATAAAACTCAACGATGGAGAGATTTCACACAAATTTTATTTCATACAAGAAGATATTGACATAAATGCAGATGGAATACTTGGAAGAGATTTCTTAATGAAATATAATTGTAAAATAGATTACGAAACATGTGTTTTATCCATACACACCAAATAAAACCAAGAAGATATTCCAATGTACGTGACATTGCCAGTAACAATATCAAATATTAATATACCAAGAAGAAGTGAACTAATAACAAATATAAATGTAGACCTGGAGGAAGACAGTATAGTGCTTGCATCAGAAATAAGAAAAGGAATATTTATAGCAAATGCAATCATACCAGCAGATGGACTCAAGCACGTGAAAATACTGAATACAACCAATAATGATATTTATTTGGATAATTGTGATTTAAATATAGAACCACTGAAGAATTTTAAAATTTTAAACTACATCGGTTTAGAACAAAGTGATGAGAATCTTGAAATACACATAGATGGAAGAGATGAAAAAGCTAAACAAGAAGTAATTAATTTATGTCACAAATACAGAAACGTTTTCCATAATGAAGGAGATATACTAACAACAAACAATTTTTATAAACAGCAGATAGACTTAATTGACAACTCACCTGTTTATATAAAGAACTACAGACTTCCGCAAACACAACTTCAGGAAATAGAAGATCAAGTACAAAAGTTACTAGAAGAAGATATCATTGAACCATCATTCAGCCCATACAATTCTCCACTCTTAGTTGTACCAAAAAAATCAACAGATGGAACAGCAAAATGGAGACTGGTAGGAGACTTTAGGGCACTAAACAAAAAAATAATTAATGATAAATTCCCACTGACAAGACTAGAAGATGTACTAGATAAGCTCGGAAATGCGAAATATTTTTCCACGTTGGATATGACAAGTTCTTTTCATCAGATACCACTCATCAAAAATTCAAGAAATATGACAGCATTTTCAACAAATTCAGGGCACTATCATTTCAAGCGCTTACCATTTGGATTAAAAATAGCAACAAATAGTTTTCAACGCATGCTTTCAATTGCATTAAGTGGACTTCAAGAATCAGCATTTCTCTATGTAGATGACATCATTGTTTTTGGATCAAACCTGAGACATCATAACAAAAACTTGGAAAGAGTATTACAAAAATTACAAAGGTACAATTTAAAACTAAACCTCAAGAAATGTGAATTTTTAAAGACAGAAGTTGTATACTTAGGACACCTGATAACGTCCAAAGGAATAACAACTGATCCAGCTAAACACAAAACCATAAGGGATTACCCAAAACCAAACAATGCTGATGATACCAGAAGATTTGTAGCATTCTGCAATTACTACAGAAAATTTATTCCAGATTTTGCAGAAATTGCAAGACCACTAAATCAGTTGCTAAAGAAAGGACAGCTTTTTAATTGGACAGAAACATGTGAAGCAGCATTCAACAAGCTGAGAGAAAAGCTAATATCTCCACAAATATTAGCATATCCAGATTTTGATAAACCTTTTATACTGACAACAGATGCATCACAATTTGCTTTAGGAGCAGTACTATCTCAAGGTGAACCAGGACACGACAGACCAATTGCCTATGCCAGCAAAACATTAAATAAACACGAAGTAAATAAGGCAATAATAGAAAAGGAGTTATTAGGGATTCACTGGGGAATCAATTACTTCAGACCATATCTCTATGGAAGAGGTATACACAGACCATAGACCATTAGTAAGTTTGTTCACACATAAGAATCCATCATCAAAATTAACACGAGTACGACCGGACTTGATGGATTATGACTTTGATACAATTTTTAAACAGGACAAGATGAATACTAACGCGGATGCACTATCTAGAATAAAATTAGATAGCGAACAATTAAAAAATATGATACCTAAAGAAGCAAATATACAAGTATTAACACGGGCGGCACATAAAAAATTTAACAAGCATGCATGTACAAATAAAAGAATAACCGGTGATAAAAAAAAGAACAATGCAAATGAGCAAATGAGTAACCTGAATAATAATGACAGATCTCATCAAGTGAAGAGTCATGAACTTCATATATGGGAAGCTACATCATTTTCAGAAGTAAGACGTCTAAAAAATTTAAAATAATGAAAAGGCCGAAAATATGAATAATAATGGAGCAAACAACGTTCTTGAGGTGCATAACGAAAAATCTTTACCAGAGTTAAAATTGGTTCAGAGGAAGTTTACATCAAAAACACAAGAACAAAAAGATAATATAATTATAGCTCAAAATAAAGTTCATGCTATACTTAACGAAAAATCTTTACCAGAGGTAAAATTGGTTCTGAGGAAGTTAGTATCAAAAGCAAACGAACAAAATATAGAAATATTAGCGCTAGGAAAGAATGATATCATATTTAATATAATAAAGGTGCACCAATTGAAAATAATATTTGATGAGATACAGAAAGATACAAAGGAGAAATTAAAAATTATATTGTATCAGCCCCCGAAACAAATAACAAATAAAGCTGAGCAGCTGCAGCTAATTAAAGAAAATCACGACTCAATATTAGGAGGACATATAGGTATTAAAAGATGCATCGCGAAATTAAAACAAAAATATATATGGAAAAATTTATCAAAAATGGTTAAAAACTACATAAACAATTGTAATTTATGTAATGAAGTAAAAATAACAGAATATACTAAGGAGAAAATGTGTGTGACGAATACACCAACAACATCATTTGAAACAGTAACAATGGAAACAGTTGGACCAATGAGACCCTCTAATGGATACCGTTATATTCTAACAATACAATGTGAATTGACAAAATATTTAGTTGCAATTCCTTTAGAAGACAAAACCGCGATTTCTGTCGCAAAAGCTATTGTAGAAAAATTCATTCTTAAACATGGATGTTTTAAAATACTAAAAACAGATAAAGGAACAGAATTTACAAATGAATTACTACAAAACATATGTAAAGAATTAAATATAGAAAAAAGAACGTCAACACCATATCACCATGAAACTGTCGGAACAATTGAAAGATATCATAGGGTATTGAATGAATATTTAAGAGGAATGCAAGAGAATGATAACTGGTCAACTTTACTACCGTACTACACATATTGTTACAACACAACTCCACACTCAACAACAACATATTCTCCATTTGAATTAGTATATGGAAAAATTTGCAAGCTACCTGGTGAGATTTGGAACAACAACAAGAAATTATATAACTTTGAAGATTATTTGACAGAATTAAAGATTAAATTAAAGTACGCACATAACAAAGCTAAAGAATATTTATAGAAACATAAAATAGATATATCAAATAAAGAAAATAAGGCAACAAAACACAAATTTAATGTAGGAGATCTAGTATATTTAAAAGTAGGAAATAAGAAAAAGTTTGATAGACCATTTAAGGGACCATATGAAATAGTTGAAAGAAAAGGTCCAAATAGTGTAATAAAATTAGATAACAAAACATCAGAAGTTCATAATAATAACATAGTATTGTCAAGAACATTAAGTTAAAATAAACATAATAATCAATGTTTAAATATAAGAATTCAAATAAAATACTTACTATTCACATCTAGAAAGAAATAATTAAAATCACCTTCAAAATAATCTTTATTCATATTCAAGAATTATAAATAAACATTATTCTTTTTCAAAAGGGGAAGGATGTAGTGCACATGTGGCTAGCACTAACCTACCTCAACAATAACATAAACACACAACGCTACAAACGCTCTACGTTGGTCTCACTGCATACCTGCAGCGATACCAAAGCATGAAGCGCAAGCAGTGACAAACTCAAGTGCTACTAGCGGCATGATTCATGTTATACATTGTGAAAACAAATCGCTGCCAAAAGTAAGTCATTGGAGTTTGTAACCTGTAAGTGGGTTGTGATGGATATTATTACAAACAGATGTGTAAGTAAGTAAAAAGTAATAGTAAGCAGATGTGTAATAATTGTATTTAGATTTCATGACTTTTAATTGTATATGTGTAAGAACTTATTTAGAATAAATATTATTTTGAGTGAAAAGAAAATATTGTCACTTTTCACTCAATATTTTTATTATAAAAACCCGAGTTGGGGTTAAATAAAAGGCAGTCTTAGAATCACATCAATAAAAAGAAGTCTTTTTTATTAACTCAAATCAAGCCTTGTGGCTTATTCAATATTTGACTATATTGAAACACTGCCTTGTGGCAGAGTATGAAATAAAGCCTTGCGGCTGAGATTGAAAGGCCTTGTGGCCAAGAATCTCCTTTGTCCTTAGATGGGGAAGTTAGCTATAGCAAAAAGTAAAACAAGTTCTAACCTTTATAGTGGCTTTCGACCTGGTAAGTCGAACCAGATTTTCACGCTACGACAAATCCTGGAGAAACCCACGAAAATCAAATTGACACACACCATCTCTTTGTTGATTTTAAAGCTGCGTTCGATAGCCCGAGAAGGGATTGCCTATACGCAACAATGTCTGAGTTCGGTATATCTGCAAAGTTGATTAGACTTTAGTATATGCTGTCTAGAAACAAGGGAGCGCGGCGTTTAGACGCAAACTGACGCAGCCGCTCTGGGGGTGTTCGAGAGAAAAGTTCTTCGCAAAATCTTGGGTCCTGTTCGAGTCGGCGATGACTATCGCATCCGAATGAACCACGAGCTGTATGAGCTCTACGAAGACATTGACGTAGTTCGGCGTATAACTGTGCAGCGACTACGCTGGCTAGGTCATGTCCATCGTATGGACGACGAAGCTCCAGCGAAAAAGGTGCTCGAGACGAGGGTCGCTGGTCAACGACGACGAGGGAGACCATGCCTCCGATGGATGGATCAGGCTGAGAAAGCCCTAACCGCACTTGGTGTATCCGATTGGAGAAGGCGCGCGCAAAGCAGAGGCGCCTGGCGAGAGCTGATGAGGTCGGTCGAAATCCGGACACGGGTTGTTACGGCCACCTAAGTAAGTAAGTAAGTAATTGTGTGGGTATTGTTTGGTGTGATGGTGTACTTATTATGTGAGCTGGTTTTAAATTGTCGATGGCTATTGATTAAGTGGTATTTTTGTGTTGTATTTTAAATATTTTATCATGTTTTTCTATTACTTTAAAAGGTCCTGCAAAAGGTGGTTGCAATTTCGAAGCTTGATTCACTTTGACGAATACATGTTCACAAGTTTTTAATGATTTTGGTAAATAAAAGGAATTTTTATTGTGATGGTTTATATTCGAACGTATTGTATTTCGGAAAAATGTTTTCTTAGCTTTTGTAGAGTTTCAGTAGAGTTTTTATTATCGTTATCTCGTTAAAGACAATTAACTCTCCAGGTACTCTAAGTGTTTGACCATAGACTAGTTCAGCTGAAGAACATTTGAGGTCTTCTTTAACGGCAGATCGTAATCCAAGCAGAATCCCTGGTAATTGTTCTGAACAATGTATCGGGTCGTTTAAAGATACAATTGACGACTTCAATTGACGATGAAAACGTCCTATCATCCCGTTGGTTTGTGGGTGATATGGAGAAGTATGTATTTTATCTGAACCAAGTATTTTTGTTAATTCATTTAAAAGGCATGATGTGAATTGTGTACCTTGATCAACAGTGATTTCCAATGGAATGTCGAAACGAGGAATGTAGTTATTTATGAAGGTGTGTATTATTGTATGAGTGGAAATGTCTTTAAGTGGATAAACTTCGGGCCAGCGTGTATGTCTATCAATTATAGTGAATAAGTATCGGTAATTGTTCGAAGCTGGTAGTGGTCCTACTAGATCCATATGCATGTGTTCAAATCTCCCTATAGGAATATCGATTTTCTGAACAGGTGATTTTGTATAAACGTTAATTTTGGATTTTTGACATTTAATGTAACTGGATGTCCATTCGTTGATGTCTTTTCGCATGTTAGGCCAAAAGTATTTTGTTTGAATTAATCTTCTTGTCGTTCGATTTCCAGGATGTGAAAGTGAGTGAAGTTTGTCGAATATAGTTTTCCTCATTGAATTTGGAACATATTGTCGAGGAGAATGACCAGAAATATCGCACCAAATTTTTGAATTAAGAATTGGAATGTGTATTTCTTTTAAGTTGCATTTGGAATTTGGAGTTGAAATCAAAGATTTAAGTGTTATGTCTGATTGTTGTCCTTTGTATAGTGTTGAAAAATGTATGTCTTGTGATGAAATTGAATCAATTTCATGAACTCGTGATGGTGTATCTGCGACAATATTTTGTTTTCCTTTAATGTATTGAATATCGTTTGTGAATTGTGCTATGTATTTTAAGTGCCTTGTTTGCCTAGGAGATCTATCTGTTTTTGAGTTTAAAGCGTATGCTAGTGGTTTGTGGTCGGTGAAAATGGTAAAATTTCTTCCTTCTAGGAAGTGTTTAAAGTGTTTTACTGCTTGATACATGGCTAAAAGTTCTCGGTCAAATGTTGAATATTTGGTTTCTGTTGTACTTAGTTTTCTTGAAAAATATGCGAGAGGTATCCAGTCGTTGTTTGCGGATTGTTGTAACACGGCTTCTATTGCAAGGTTTGATGTATCAACAGCTAGTGATAGCTGAGCATGTTTATCAAAATGAGTAAGTAGAGTTTTTTGAGCGAAAAGTGATCGTGCTTTTTCGAATGCGGATGTAGATTTATCGGTCCAAATTAACTGTTTGGTTTTGCTTTTGTTTGCAGATGTAAGCATGTCATGCAGTTGGTTCAGTTCTGCGGCTCACATCGGAATGTATTTATGATAATAATTTATCATTCCTAAAAACTTTTGGAGTTTTTTCATTGAAGTAGGTTTTTCAAAATTTGTGATGGTTTCATTGCCTTTTGAAGGTTGTATGCCTTTTGAAGAGATTTTATAACTTAAAAAAAAAAGTGTGGGTACGCCGAATGTACATTTTGTTGGTTTCAAATTTATTCTGTACTGTTCGAGTCGTGTAAAAATTATTTTTAAATGTTCTAAGTGTTCTTTTTCGTAGTTGCTTGCGAGTCGCTTTCAGAGTCTTTCTTTTGATCTCGTCGACAGTGGTCGTCTTTTTTCTTGCTACTTAAGTCTCTTTGTTTAAAGAAGTATATTTTATAATTTACCAACGTGTGCGAGAGCTTAGTAATTCGTTTCGTGTGCGATTGTTTTTGCTAGGCTTTGACACTAAAATTTGATTTGTGCCGGCTTTTGCCTTCTCTGCCATCATGCCGTGTGTTTGTGGTCATAGGGTGGAGCGCGGTCAGCTTAAAGTTATTTGTGCAAAGTGCAATGATTTATTTCATTTGCCCTGTGTCAATGTCCTGCAAACTGATGTTGACTATATGCAAACTACTAACACTCCATATCATTGCAAGTCTTGTACCACTAAGCGCCGTGATTCTTTTCGTTCGCCCCCGCCGTCAGCTAATGTGGGTGGTGACGTTTCACATGCCAACAACAACATTAATATGCCAATAGTAACTGCCACTTCAACTGATGAACATTCAATCAACCAACAGCTTTTTTCTGATACAGCAACAACAACTGATATCTTTGTAACTCAGCAACAGAAACAAGCACAGTGCCATAGCCAAAAGATTCAACAACAGTTGATATTGAATAGTGATTATAATGATAATTTAAATGTTAATCTACAAACAGTGCTAAATGAACTCATTGCCCTAAAATCTTCTAGTGAGCGAGCGCTCGTGTTAATTAACTCTTTACAAGAGGATAAGGTTCTCCTAATGCAAAAAGTAGATAACTTGCAGTCGGAATTAATTGCCATAAAGCTTAAATTGGTCGAAAATGAAGCTGCTGCCACTCTCTCCACACTTGCTACTGAGGTCAATGAACTGCGTGGCACTATGCATGAAGCTTTCAATGTCAACTCTAATAATTTTCGTTCCGATCAATTTAAGCCCTTACTCAATTGCGGCGACCAAATATCAGCTGCTAAGCCACAGAATATAGTTGCTAATGTTTGCTCTTTTAATAAAGACAACGCAAATAGTACAAACAAAAACAATGCAATTCCTGTATCCGCTTCGAAAACCGGTTTTGAGACATCAAATGCATTATATTCTCGTACTCTCGATGCTGCGCCTCAAACTTTGCCCCCCTCGACAACTGCTGCCCGTGATTCCTCACCACCTGTCTCTTCACGCTCGCTGTCATATGCTGCTGCTGCTGTTGCTGGTGATTCTTTCTCTTCTCCTTCTACTCTAAGGCCTCCTACAAATGAGTGGATTAATATGCGCTATAATAAAAAGAAATTTAACGACATAAATCATTACATTGGAATTGTTGGCAACAATGTTAATAATGAGCTCGATGTGGCTGCGCCTATGAAGTTTTTGCATCTCTCTTCTTTTAAGCCATCGGTCACCGCTGAGAATGTAATTGATTATATTTCATCGCATACTGATATAAATAAGAGCAATATTAAATGTTTTCGCCTCGTGAAGAGAGGTGTGGATGAAACCACATTAAAAAGAGTAAATTTTAAATTAGAAATTTTAAGCAATGATTATGAAAAAGTATTTAACTCTGCTTTATGGCCCGCAAATCTACGTGTTCGGCAATTCTCTTCTTTTTTACCAAAAGAGGGAGTGAATGTCATGACTCATTAGCACACAAAGAAGTTTCTTTACATAATTGCAGCACCGCTTCAACGAATTCGAATGCAATAAAAAGACCTATTACAACAACACCTATTACAACAACACCTTTGTTTAGCAAAACTGAAACTATTGGAAGAAACTTAGCTGCTGATAATGCACTTTTAGATAAATCTAATGCTATTAATATCTATTATCAGAATATGTCTGGTATTAGAACTAAAGCTAGCTTAATATTACAGCATAGTAGTCTAGCTGAATTTGATGTTGTTGTTCTCACAGAGACATGGCTAAATTCGCACTTCTTTGATGAGGAGTTTTTTGATTCAAATTTGTATAATACGTTTCGTAAAGATCGTGATTCGTTAAAAACTGGCTGTAGAAGAGGTGGTGGTGTGCTGATTGCTGTAAATCGTAGATTAAATGCTTCTGTCGTTGTGCTTCAAAATTCAGATTCTATGTTGCATCAGCTGTGTGTTAAACTCCAGTGTACTTCGGGATCGATGCTTATTTGCGTATCTTACATTCCTCTGAATTCCGCAGATACTCTTTATATGCTCATGTTGACAACATCGTTGGATTATCATTAAATAATGAGGATTGCTGCTTTTGTGTATTAGGCGATTTCAACCTAAATAAATTGAGTTGGTCATATATTGATGACGAAATTATTCTTACTCCGTCTAATGTAAACAGTTGTAATGAAATCTATCTTGTTGGCAACTTTTTAAGTTGTGATTTAGTCCAAATTAATAACGTTGCTAACATGCTTAATATAATTCTAGATTTAGTTTTTATAAGCAATAATATCAATTTTAAGATCGCTGAAAATCCTTTTCCTATTACTGCTTCTGACATGCACCATGTTCCGTTGGCCATAGAACTCGAATTTTATGTATTTTTGCAAATGGATAAAGCTAATAATGTTAAATCTTTCAATTATAATCTATGTGATTTTAGTCTTTTAAATAATATTTTTAATAATTTTGATTGGGTCTCTATGTTCAACGGTGCTGATGTCTCAGAATGTTTTCTTCAATTTAAGGCCAATGTAAATGAGATTTGTAATAAGAACATTCCTCAGATTCAAGCCACGTCTTTTAAGCTTCCTTGGTTTACTAAGGGTCTTAAAAAACTAAAAAACCTAAGAAACAAGTTTTTTAAGAAATACAAGCGAAGCAATAATTCGGAATTTTATGATAAATACAAGCATTACATGAGGGAATTTAATTTTTTAAATAAATATTTGTATAACCAATACATACTGGGATTTGAAATTAATATAAAATCGAACCCTAAAGCTTTTTGGCGATTTGTTAAATCGAAAAAAAATAGTGCTAGTATACCATCAGCTGTCTTCTACAATGGCAAAATAGCAAATAATGCGAATGAAGCGGCAGATCTTTTTGCTGAATATTTTCAGTCGAACTTTGAAACTGCCTATGACGGTGATATTTGTGATGACTTCCTCATGAATATTCAGTCTTTTTTCGATTTTGGTTCGTTGGCATTATCCTCCGATGATGTCATAAAAGGTATTCAAGGTTTAAAACCATCAATGAAGACAGATATTGATGGTATATCTGCTTTTTTGTTAAAAAATTGTTAAGGATTAGTGGAACCCATTAAAGCTATTCTTAATAAATCTCTAGCTTCAGGAATTTTTGTTGCTGACTGGAAAATTGCTTTAATAACACCAATTTTTAAAAACGGGAACAAAAATGATATATCTAATTATAGGCCTATTTCTAAATTATCTACTTTCTCGAAACTTTTTGAAGGCATCATTAAGGATAAGTTTTACCATGTAGCTAAACGCTTGATTTGTCCTAATCAGCATGGTTTTGTTACTGGACGTTCAACTGTATCTAATCTGGCTATTTTTTCTGAAGATTGTATTTCTGCCTTTCGGAGCGGATATCAAGTAGATACAATTTATACCGACTTCTCTAAGGCATTCGACAAAGTGTCGCACATTATTTTATTACTTAAGTTAGCCAAATTAGGCTTTCATTCACATCTATTACAATGGCTACGATCCTATTTAACAAATAGATCTTGTACTGTTGTTGTTGATAATGCTAAATCAGCCCCTTTCTATGCTTCATCGGGAGTTCCTCAAGGGAGTATTTTGGGACCACTGCTATTTATATTGTTCATTAACGATATAAGTTCTTGTTTTGCTAAAGCTAATTATCTTTTATACGCAGATGATCTTAAAATATACACAGCAGTAAAAAATCTTTCGGACTCTGATTTTCTTCAGGTTGAACTGTCTAATGTTTATGCCTGGTGCCACAAAAACCGTCTTTCGCTAAATATTAATAAATGCTTCCAATTAACGTTCTCTAAGTCACAAAATATCTTCAATACGTCTTATCACATCGGTACCTCTGTATTGAAGAAAGTGGATAGAATTTCAGACTTAGGTGTAATTTTTGATACCAAATTTACATTTTATAATCATTTTGATTTTATTCTCCCGAAAGCGTATGCCATGATGGCTTTTGTGCGACGAAATAGTACCGCCTTTTTGGACCCGTACACGCATAAAACTCTTTATACTTCTTTGGTCAGATCTAGACTTGAGTATGCCTCATTAATTTGGAACCCATATTATGCTGTCCATATTAATCGCTTGGAACGTTTACAAAAAATTTTTACTCGTTATGCTTTACGATCTTTATACCCTAGTGATCCTCTTCCCTCTTATAATGCTCGATGTTTACTTATAGATCTAAAAACATTGCAAAGTAGAAGAACAATACTTTCTCTAATGTTCATTTTTGATATAATTAGTAGCACTATTGATTGCCCCCGTCTTTTAGGGGCGATTAATTTTAATATTCCTATTAGAAATCTCAGGTTCTATGATTTATTTTACGTCGGAATGATAAAAACTAACTACGCAATAAACGCTTCTTTAAATCGTGCCTTAATTGAATTTAACAGGCTATCTAAAGAAATTGAAATTGATTTTTCGTGCTCAAAATTGGTTCTAAAAAATTTATTAAACAGCTGTTATCGTTGATATGCTTAAAACTGTTATGTATGTTTTAATTAATATTTTTATTTATATTTAATTAAATTTACACTTTTTTCTTTATGTTAATTGTAGTCAGTAAGGAAACTATTCCATTGATGAAATACAAATAAATAAATAAAATATCATCAACATATGTAAATACAAAGTCTAAGCCAAAGATTAATTCATTGATAAACGTTTGAAAGGTTTGAGCACTATTTCGTAAGCCAAATGGCATGCGTACAAATTCGAACATACCAAAAGGTGTTGTTATTGCTGTTTTGTGCACATCTTCTTCTGCCATTGGAATTTGATGATATGCACGAACTAAGTCAAATTTAATAGTTTTATCTTTGAGTTCGATACCGAGATCGTGAATGTGTGGTAGTGGATAGCGGTCTGAAATGGTGATGCAGTTAAGTCTTCTGTAATCGCCGCATGGTCTCCAGTCATTTGGCTCTTTTTTGGGAACCAGGTGAAGAGGAGATGAGCTAGAAGAACTTGAAGGTCTGCAAACACCGATTTTGACTAGGTATTCAAATTCTGTTCGAGCAATTTTGAGTTCGATTGGATCTAAACGACGTGGTCGTGAGAATGGTAAAATGACTTTGGTTTCGATTCTGTGTACAGTGTGATATTTTACTGTGTTGTTGTAATTTGGTTCGGATGTTATTGAAGGGAAATCTTTTAAAAGTTCTGTAAATTTGTTTTCTGTGATTGATATTTTAAATGAATAAATATCACAAAAACCAGAAGAACTAAATGTTTTTTATTTTGTAGTTGAATCAATTAATAATTTGTTTTTAACATCAACTATTAAATTAAATTTTTCTAAAAAATTTACTCCTATGATTGGTGTTGAAATATTTGCTAATAAAAATGGAAATTTGAAATCACGTCTTAAGTTTAGATCAATTTTGAGAAGTTTTGATCCGAATGTTTATATTTTAGAGCCATTTGCTGCTGTCAAATTAATATCAGCATTTGTTTAACTTTTGAATTTAGAAGAAGGTATTACTGAAACGGCTGTTCCGGTATCAATTAGAAAATTGAGTTTATTAATTTTGTTATTAATAAAGAGACGGTGAGAAGGTTTAACAGTAATTCCATCATGTGTCACCGTCATGATGGAACGATTAAATTTAAATTTTTTGAATTGGGATTATAGAAACTGTTTATGCCAAAAGATACCTAAGGTGCTAAGCATGGCAACCCTGACAGCTGGAGCTTTTGCTCGACTAGTTTTTAAGTTATCTTTAGTTATCTATTTAGGTTTGTAAGCTTAGTTTATAGTTAATAAGAATCACTTTGACCTGTGTGCTCTCTGTGGTAAGTTGTCGTTACAAATGGTACAATAAAATTTATCCTCATTCTAATTCCTAATTGTGTGGATTATTCCTTTCCCTATCTTTACATATTTCGGAGTTTTCCCTAATATTACACAGGCTTATAAAAAGCAACATTTCCGCATATTTATTGGCCCAACTTCGAGACGGATTTCCACACTTTTTCAGAGTAACGTATTGCATTACAACAGAGAACAGCAAAGAGCCGCTAAACAGGTAACAGTGAAACTTTTTTCTTAAATTTAATATTTTAAGCAAAATTATAAAAATAAATTGAATAAGGCTAAAATAAAATATAAAATTAAAATCTATAAAAAACTATCTATAAAACGGGAAAATCTGTGAAAAAAAATAAGAAAGTATATATTGATATATGTACATATAAAGACGAATACTGGTATGTAACCGTTTCCGATTCCGTTGCTATATATTAGCAGAAGACACATTGAGTTATGTGGTGTGACTAAAAACCAAAAAAAAAAAAGGTAAAAGTTCGTGGTACTTAGCAAAAGAATAAATTTAATTTTTTAATAGCTAATTTGTTAATTGCGCCCACTGTGTCTTATCTTCTTTGCTGCACTTACATACCTTAATACCTACATATCGTTGCAAAAAAAAAAGAAAGAAGAAAAACCACTAGTCGTTTTATGCAGTCGCTAAGCGAACATATGTACATACACACATATATTTATTCAGAGCAACTTCGCTCTCCGAACTAAGCGTATGTAAATATGTATAGACAAAAAATCACCACTAGTTTCAAAGTCACTGCAAGTTTTTTTTGTTCTTTCTTCCATTCTTTTCCTCATGCTTTAATATACATATTTAAACCTAAAACTTTCGCTCAAGCTGATGATCAAAGCAAATATTCACCACTACGAGAGAATATATTAATGTTGCTGATTTTTTGTTCGGACATATTTTGCAACATATTGATGCATTTAAACATCGCTCGCTCTATATACAAGTTACCAATAATATATTCACCACTCGTTAGTTGTATACATTTGATTCTAAACATAGGTCAACATAGTATTATAGGCATTGATTCTTTCACCACAAGTATCACAACATAACAAACTAAAGCCAGCAAATTTTGGTGCATATAAATATTTGCTCTCAGCAACTTTTTCAGCAAATGTATATAAACGTTAATACATTTTATCAGCAACATTTAAAAAAGAATGTATTTAAACTTTATTGAAATAAAAAAAAGTATACTTCCATTGCCTTTATTCAAACATACTGACATATTTTTCATTCAATACATTTTTAGTAAAATGTTTTATTTCATACATATTTTATTTAAATATTAAATTCACACCATATATTTATAAAATATATTTTATTCCACCATATTATTGCCATCATATTGATATCAAATTAATAAATTTTGTATGAGTTATACACAAAGCTTAATTGTTTTACATATGATTTGATAAGACACAAAATTTCATCGTGTTTTATCAAAGTAATTTCATGCCAAGCGTATAATTCATATCAAGAAGAAAAAAAAAAAACCAGAATATATTCAATCCGAGTATTTTAATATCCACTCAATATTTAAGTGGTTCTCACTTTTATCGTGCATAATCTTCGCGAATTTTCATATTTTCACAAATTTTATGAAACCTGTGTTATACTATAAATGACATTCCGCCGATAAATTTTTTTGTTAAAAGTACATTAGAAATTTATCGATTATCTTTTGAGACATTAGAGCAATAAAATTTTCGATAATTTTATATTTCGGCTTCCACCTAGGCGATTTCATTTTCGATTTGGAATTTGATTTTGATTTCAACTGAAGAACATTTTTCAATAATTTTGTATTACTGCTACCACTAGGCGATCTCATTTTCGATTTGGAATTTGATTTCGATTTCAACTTAAGAAAATTTTTCGATAGTTTTATATTTCTGCTTCCACCTAGGCGATTTCATTTTCGATTTGGAATTTGATTTCGATTTCAACTTAAGAAAAATTTTCGATAATTTTCTATTACTGCTTCCACTTAGGCGATTTCAATTTTCGAATTGAATTTTGATTTCGATTTCAACTTAAGAACATTTTTCGATAATTTTATATTTCTGCTTCCACCTAGGCGATTTCATTTTCGATTTGGAATTTGATTTCAACTTAAGAAAAATTTTCGATAATTTTCTATTACTGCTTCCACCTAGGCGATTTCATTTTCGATTTGAGTTTTGATTTCGATTTCAACTTCAGAACATTTTTCGATAATTTTATATTTCTGCTTCCACCTAGGCGATTTCATTTTCGATTTGGAATTTGATTTCGATTTCAACTTAAGAAAAATTTTCGATAATTTTCTATTACTGCTTCCACCTAGGCGATTTCATTTTCGATTTGGAATTTGATTTCGATTTCAACTTAAGAAAATTTTTCGATACTTTTATATTACTGCTTCCACTAGGCGATTTCATTTTCGATTTGGAATTTGATTTCGATTTCAACTTAAAAAAATTTTTCGATAATTTTATACTACTGCTTCCACCTAGGCGATTTCATTTTCGATTTGAATTTTGATTTCGATTTCAACTTTAGAAAATTTTTCGATAATTTTATATTACTGCTTCCACCTAGGCGATTTCATTTTCGATTTAAATTTTGATTTCGATTTCAACTTGAGAAAATTTGCAATTTCTGCTTCCACTGCTTCGATTTTATTTTCGATTCGAATTTTAATATCGATTTAAATTTAAATACCTTTAAATGATCGATAGCTTCATTTTTCTGTATTAACCTTTTCTGAGTTTATATTTCCGTCAACAATTCCTCTGCCTCATCGTATTCCATTTCGATTGGTTATTAAAAATTTTAAATTCTAATTTCATCTTCGTTTATTCTGTGATATTTAGTACAATTTCTGCATAACCTTATCCTTCTTTACTGTTATGCATTCCCTTTTACAATGGCTTCTCTCGGTCAGTTTATTCGATTAACCGACGCACTTGTCGAGTTCAAAACCGATTTCAGTTCCCATCCAATATCTGCGTTCTCTAAACACTCTAGAAGTACACCGCGAAGAAATGAAATCTATTTGGATCAAAGTGAAGAAAGCGTACGAAGACTGCATGAAAGAAGTAATCGAGGACCACAGCGATGATGAAGCTCCGGACCTGGAAACGATGAAGACCCGTTATCGTAATTCCTACGAGACATATGTACGCTGTGTAGTGAGGATTGGCGAATTTGCTGAGCAGCTAACACTACGTTCAGATGTATCATCCATTAGTCCAAGAATTAATGAAATTCCGAGCAGCACTTTTCATTTGCCACCTTGCGACACGGAAATTTTTAGCGGAGATTATTTGTCCTGGCCAACAATCCGGGATATGTTCCAGGCTATATATATTAATAACACCCGATTAAGTCCTGTAGAAAAATTGTTCCACTTAAATCAGAAAACGCGGGGTGAGGCTCGCGACATAGTAAAAAAAACTCCTCTAACTAATGATGGTTTTATCCTAGCTTGGAAAAATTTAAAGAACCGCTTTGAAAACAAACGGATCCTAGTTAATAGCCAACTGCGCATTCTATTTAACCTCCCCGTTGTGTCCTCTGAATCTGGTTATGCGATTAAGAAACTCCAAAGGGATATAAATAGTTGTATTTCTGCTCTTCAATTGTACGATATTGCTACCTATAACTGGGATGCTATTTTTGTATTCTTGTGCTCTTCCCGCCTTCCTGATGCTACCCTAGCTCTTTGGGAGCAATCGATTCAAAACAAAACAGATATACCTGTTTGGGAGAATCTCGACACCTTCCTCACGAATCGATATCAAACACTTGAAACAGTAGCTGACATCAGATCTTCTACAAGTTCCAAATTCCAAGGTGTAAAGAAATCAACTTTAAGTTCTGCTATCCTTCAACTAAGTAAATACATACCACACAAATGTAGCTACTCCCTCATGTAAGTTATGTTCAAATAAACAATACAGCATTCGACAATGTCCACAATTTCTTCAAATGAAGCCTTCGGAAAGAATGGCTTTTGTTAAAAAATATGGACATTGCCTTAATTGTCTAGCAAGAGCACATTCCATAAAAGACTGCAAGAGCACTCATAATTGATACACGTGTAACAAAAGACACAACACACTGCTTCATATTGAGGAATTTCCACCGAATTCTAAACCACTTACTCGCTTTCCATCTAGTTTACCTATACGATCAGAAGGAAACCCAAACAGTTCATGTAAATTTTCCACAGTGCAACGTTCACACATCACTCAAATACAGTCCACTGAAAATACCGATCATATCAATAATATTCAGTCTTGCTTTGCATCCAATTCTAAGGGCATCCTCCTGGGTACCGCTCTAGTTCATATCTGCCACCTAGGCACTACTTAAACTGCACGAGCCCTTTTAGATTCCGGATCAGAAGGGACATTTATTACTGACAGATTATTCAGACTTCTTAAACTTCCAAGTACTTCCATAAATGCGCTAGTTTCGAGGCTTAATCAGGTTATTTCTGGAAAAATCCAGAAATCATGCTCTTTCATTCTAAGTTCTCCCACTAATCCTCAAATCCAAATTGAGGCAAATGCTCTTGTTCTATCGCACCTCACCGGAAATCTGCCAACATGTTCGGTAGATTTCTTCATCTTATCACAACTTCCAAATATACGTTTGGCTTTTGACCAGATTTTGAACAGATTGACCTCTTATTAGGATGTGATCTTTTCCCATCTGTTATTCTTGACGGTGTTAAAACCCGAATTTGGGGATCGCTGTTAGCAGAAGAAACCATCTTCGGATGGATTTTGTCAGGTCCAATCTCCAATAAAATTACTGCTGCTCCATCCAGAGTCGTTTCATATTATAGTGAAGTCGCACTCGACAAGCAAATTTCCCGTTTTTGGGAGGTTGAGGATCTTCCACAAAAACACTATATGACCGATTCTGACCGTTTTTGCGAAGAAAATTATATTCGAACTACAAAGAGAAGAAACGATGGTCGATATGTTGTTTCTCTGCCTTTTAAAAACGATCTCCAGAACTCTCCCAAACTAGGGTTCTCCAGACCCATTACTTATTCTCAGTTTCTCCAAAATGAAGCTCGATTGTGCAAAAATTTTAACTTTAAAGCTGAATACGATCAGGTTCTTTGTGAGTATATGAATTTAAACCATATGAAAATTGTCGTTACTCCAAAAAACTCGTACAATCCAAATCACTACTACCTTCCACACCACGCTGTGATAAAATCTGAAAGTCAACAACTAAATCAACAACTAAAGGTCGTGTAGTATTTAACGCTTCCAATTCATCATCAAACGGTATAAGTCTTAATGACCTCCTCCATACCTGCCCAGTTCTCCAATCCGACTTAACACTCCTGATTCTAAAATGGCCTTTTTTATCGTTTTGCATTCAATAGTGATATTGAAAAAATGTATCGCCAAATAATGGTAAATCCATGTCATACGTCCTTTCAGCGTATTTTATATCGTGATAATCCGGAAAGCGAAATAAGAGATTACGAGCTACAAACAGTTACCTTTGGAGTAAATTGTGCTCCTTATCTTGCTATTCGCACTCTTTTGCAGTTGGCAGATAATATAGAAGAGCAATATCCACTTGCAAGAAGATGCTCAAACATAATATGTATGTAGATGACGTTCTTGCAGGGGCGCATGAGCTCCAAACCGCAATTCAAGCTCGAAATGAGGTCATTGCAGCAATTAAATCTGCTGGTTTCTCATTAAGAAAATGGACATCAAATTCCAAACATCTTTTGAAAGGACTTCCTTTAGCTGACCTTCTTAAAGAAGATTTTCTCCAACTCGATGACACAAGCCACGTCAAAACTCTCGGCGTACGCCTTAATGCTCATTCAGACTCCTTCTATTTCATTACTAAGCCCATTCCTTACAATGCTACCTTCACAAAACGAGAGGTATTATCCGACATTGCAAAATTATTTGATCCTGCCGGATGGTTAGCTCCATGCATTGTGTATGCCAAAATGTTAATGCAGCAGATATGGCTCGAGAAAATTGATTGGGATGAAAATATATCTGAAAATTGCCTCAAGAAATGGCACTCTTTCATTGAAAACTAAAAATTTTTAAATGACATACAAATTCCAAGATGGAAAGAGTATTCTCCCGACTGTGAAATACAACTTCATTCATTTTGCGACGCATCTGAAAAGGGTTACGCAGCCACCATTTATGTGCGCATAGTACGAAATTCAAAAGTTTTCACTCATTTACTGGCCGCAAAGACAAAAGTAGCGCCGGTAAAAACTATTTCATTACCCCGACTAAAACTGTGCGGTGCAACCCTATTATCCGATATGGTGGATAATTTAGTTCCAAAGCTCGATATCCAAAGGTGTAACACGTTCTTTTGGACAGATTCCACGATTGTTCTAGCGTGGATTCGAAAGCCTCCCTGCCATTGGGCAACTGTTGTTGCGAACAGAGTTTCCAAAATTGTAGAAGGCGTTGGTACAAGCAATTGGTTTCACGTCGATTCCGCTTCGAATCCCGCTGACTTGGCAAGCCGGGGACTACTGCCACAAGATCTTGTGAGCAACGATCTGTGGTGGCTTGGTCCGAAATGGCTTCAACTTACTGCTACACATTGGCCAAGTACGAATCAAATTGATACCACAGAAACGCATCTTGAAAAGAAACCAGTAAAATCCCATTTTGCCTTTTTCCAAAATTTTGAAGACATTATTGGACGCTTTTCCAATTTGCCAAGGGCGATAAGAGTTATTGCATATATATTCTGATTTTTCTATCATACGCATCCAAGACATTCTTCTTGTTTCAAAGACGGTTCTTTACTTGTTACATCCAAAGAAGTTAGCCAAGTAAAAACACGACTCATAATTCTTGCTCAACAAGTTGCGTATCCTGATGAATATTTAAATCTAACCAAAAAACAACCTTCAGCAGCCACCAGCTGTCTTTTAAACCTTAATCCATTTATCGATGATTCCGGTCTAGTAAGAGCTTGCGGTAGACTCGCTTTGTCTCTTGCACTATCCTATGATGAACGCTATCCAATTATACTGCCATATAATTGTCATTTCTCTCGCCTTCTAGTCCAATTTACTCATCAAATCTCCATCCACGGAAGTAATCAACTAGTTCTGCGACTTATCCGACTCCAGTTTTGGATTCCAAAAGTAAAAAATCTCATAAAAACGGCAATCCACAGGTGTAAAGTATGTGTTATCTATAAGAAAAAGGTTCAAGGTCAACTTATGAGTGCCTTGCCTCCAGAACGAACAGTACTTTCACGTCCATTTGCCAATACAGGGATGGATTTTGCTGGTCCATTTGATATTAAAAATTATAGTGGCAGAGCATGCCTTATTACGAAAGGATATGTTTGTGTCTTTGTGTGTTTCTCCACCAAAGCAATACATCTTGAGGCGACATCAAGTTTATCTACTCCTGCAAACCTAGCTGCCTTTAACAGATTTGTATCTAGACGTGGCTGTCCACTCCACGTCTACTCCGATAACGGAACGAATTTTTTCGGCGCTTCCAAAGTATTATCGAATGATTTTAACAGAGCTGCTCGTGAAGCGCTTATATCTTCTTATAGCAGTCAAAATCTGTCATGGCATTTCATTCCTCCTGGTGGTCCTCACATGGGAGGATTATGGGAAGCCGGCGTTAAAAGTTTTAAGACACATTTCAGAAAAATAGCCGGTTTCTTTAAATATACCTTTGAGGAGCTTTCCACACTCATCTGCAAAATTGAAGCATGTTTAAACTCTCGACCATTTTCTCCAATGTCAGCGAATCCAAATGACCTTACCTCACTGACTCCAGGTCACTTCCTTATCGGTACTCCAATTCAGCCTATATCGATCATTAATCGATGGCAACGTCTTAAAGCACTTCATCAGAATTTATGTTCTCGATGGAAGCATGAATATCTCAAAGAGCTACAAAAACGAAACAAATGGAAAAAACCTGAACCAAATCTGGATAAAAATGTTATGGTAGTTATAAAAGACGAAAATTTACCTCCGAACGAATGGCGACTTGGTCGTGTTACAAAAACTTATTATGGTAACGATAAAAGAGTTCGAGTAGCAGACGTTTTGACTGAACGAGGCATCATTACACGCCCAATAGTAAAGCTTGTCGTTCTTCCAGTCAACTGACATGTTTAACTTCTTACTATTATTCGTATTCATAATAATCATTCATAAGAATTTCATATCATTTTTCCTTTTGCATCTTTCCTCATCATTCCTCACAATTCCTTTTACCTTATTTTATAGACACTATGGTTGGTGAATCCAAAGGCAAACGATTCCGTGACCGAAAATCCAAGATTCATCACTCGAAAATTTCAAACGTAGTTCGTCGCTATGATCGAAAGAACTTTCCGTGCCGCATCTGTGACGAAAATCATGCTCTCCGCTTTTGTACCATATTCCTCGCGATGAACACGGAAAAAAGAATGCGCGTCGTACTTCTCCACAAGTATTGTGCAAATTGCTTAGCTCTTAAGCATTCCAGTGGATCATGTCGCAGCAAAACTGGTTGTCATTACTGTCGAGGAGATCATCACACCCTGTTACACATGCACGACCGCCTACGAATTCCGCGTTCTGTGGCTTTGAATGACGAAACTCCGCCACGCTCATCTATTGAATCCATCCTATCTCAACACGTTGTCACCTTGCTCCCTTCGGCCGTAGTGCAGCTGGAAATCCAAGGAAAACGACATTTCGTACGAGCTTTATTAGACCCTTGTCGGCCATTGAGTCGCATTTCTTCCGAACTCGTCAAGAAACTGCAGTTAACTACCACAACCGTTGGTAGCCAAAAAATTTGTTCCGTTCTGCTTCGATCTCCATATGATCCAAGCTTTAAAATACAACCAAATGCTAGTCGACAATCGCATAACCATGCAAACTCCAACGAAATCCATCGACAAATCAATCAAGGAAAAATTCCTCAACGTAGTTCTGGCCGATCCAAAATTTAAGAAGTCAGCACACTTATACCTAATTTTATGTGCTGAACTGTATCTGAAGATAATTTTACCTGGGATGATGCCCAGTACTAACGGACTTCCTGTGGCTCAGAACACCGTGTTCGGGTGGATCCTATCAGGATCATGCGCACTTTGAATAATAAACTCGTATGTTCTAATATTTTTCTCTTCAATGAATAAAAATGTAACTAAACAACCCACTTGTAAATATTTTGCCATCACGTATTATCGTATACTTAACTTTTGATCCTATTATAATATCGTATATAGAACTATTCATTACTATTATATTATCGTATATCTTCGATTACGAATTTCTCCATACATTAAATAAACCATGAATTCAAATTTCTAAAACGATATTCATGTATTTTAATTAGCTGAATAACTTTGTAGTACAGTCACTTTTTCTTTAATTTTAAATCTGAATAATAATGGTTCTTTATTTTCTAATTTCATGCCGAGCGGTCATCTAGTAAACATTATTCTTGCAGCCATACTGCAAGGTGGGCGGCGATGTTTATGCCAAAAGATACCTAAGGTGCTAAGCATGGCAACCCTGGCAGCTGGAGCTTTTTCTCGACTAGTTTTTAAGTTATCTTTAGTTATCTATTTAGGTTTGTAAGCTTAGTTTATAGTTAATAAGAATCACTTTGACCTGTGTGCTCTTTGTGGTAAGTTGTCGTTACAAATGGTACAATAAAATTTATCCTCATTCTAATTCCTAATTGCGTGGATTATTCCTCTTCCTATCTTAACATATTTCGGAGTTTTCCCTAATATTACACAGGCTTAAAAAAGCAACATTTCCGCATATTTAGAAACTTTTATTGATATTTTGAAAATTGCATGGTTGTACACATTTAAACGCTTTATTTTTAAATTTTCAAATGTCTGTTGGATTTATATTTCTTCGTTTGGAGAATCGTCTGTAGTTGGAATGACTCCGTTCTTGAGATCTTTCTCTTGTTTTGGTTTCTATGATATCCAGTGTTATTTTGTTGATATTTTGGCAAAGTGCTGCTGTAATTTGCGTTAAATTTTGTATACATTGTTCCATTGAATTATTATTGATGTTGGAAATTGTTGAATTTGGAGATTTGTTTGAAACTTCGTGGATTTTATCGGCTAATAAAACTTTTTCTTAGGCACTTTTACCACTTGGAGTAGTCAGATGCACTTGTAAATGTTGTGGCAATTTACGAAGCCACAACTTAAAAAGTAATTCGCGCCCGATAATTGAATCAGGACCTAGAGCTAGAGCTTTCTTATCTCTAAGGAATTCTGACGACTTACGATCTCCCAATTGTGAATTGGAAAAGATTTGTTCTAACCTGTTCTCTTCGCTAAGAAAAACTTTTTCACATAGTGAATTTTTAATGATTGTATTTGCTTGTGCTTGGAGGTGGATGAATAATATCTAAAATTTTTATAATATTTTGTGGTAACGCAATTAAAACGTTTTGAAATTTAATGTTATCATCGTTGATGTTGTGTAAGTTGAATAATATTTCAACATGTAAAAACCACGCGTCGGGTGAATAGATCCAAAATGTTGGTAGTTTGATTGAATTATGTGTGATTGGTATATGAGGGATGTGTGTGTTTTGATTTTGAAAATTTGTGTGTGTGTTCTCCATTGTTGGATTTGGTGAGTTGAGTATTGGTGTTGATGGGTTGGAAGGAGGAGTTTGTAAGGTATCGTCGTCGGTGGTGTTTGAATTTGTGTTAATTTGTAGTGAGTTGTTTTTAGTGAAAGATCTCGTCAATACCATTTATGAAATATTTAAAAAATTTAATGAGAGTTTCAATTGGAGAGAGATTTACAATAGGAAAATTTAAATTTAGGTATTATTATTAATGTAGTAATGACTAATTGACGATAAAATATTATAATAATAATAGTAACAATAATGGTAATATTAGGTAATAATTAAGATATACAACTAATTTTAATAAATTAATAGTAATAAAGATTTAAACTTATCTTGAGGTTTGAAGTTCAATGCTCGTTGCTTTACGTAGTCACGATATTGTTGTTGTTGTTGTCGCTGCTGTGTAAGCTGTTGTTGTTGTTGAATTGTAATTGTTAGTTGTTGAGGTATGATGGTGTAGTTGATGTTGACTTTACGTGTACTTGCTGACTGTTTTGCTGTTGCTGCTGCAGTATTGGAATCTTTATTTTGTACGCTGCGGTGGCGGTAGTGGTAGTGGCTGCGACTGAGGAGAAACTTGTGGTGGCTTTGACGGTTACATTAAATACTTTTGTGTCGGCTTTTGTTGTAGTGATATTTTGTTGTAGTGCTATTCGTTGTTAGCACGATTCTGTGATCTTGTTCTATTCGACTTTTGTGTGCGCACCATTGACGTAATGTGCGCCGTTCTCTTATTGTGTTTGGCTGTAAAGCATGTTTCACCACCGATGCGATATACTTTATTTGTTGCTTTTATTGTTCGAATGCAGGATCACCAGTTTTTGGTACGACATATATTTTTTATAAACACTATTTTATTTTATTTATTTATAGTAAAACACAATTATATTTTATAAAAATTATTTTTTTGAATGAAAATTTTTGATAACAAAATTTTAATGTCTAAATTTTTAAATACAATAAAATTACAGTACAATTAACAAGCATAACACTATACAATAAAAACAAGTATTTTTATGGACCAAATGTCTTACATTATTTAATACATACATTTCTGGTCCTCTACACATATAATTCAAATGTAGTTTTTAACTCACATTGATATCGAAATAAAAAAATATTCGCATGCTGCGGCGATTGAACATACAACTTACTGATTTCAACTTTTTCAATTGCCAACTGAGCTACCAGATTAGCTACGCTACTTTGATCGAAAGTAAAACATGAGAAGGTTATGTTTCTATAATATTGTGCCGAAAATTAACTTGTCAATGCATATGTAACCCACCCGGCACATATCTCGTTTACAGCTAAAGTTCGTTTGCAACATACTTTTATCGAAGAAAAGCTTTAATTGAAGAAAAACTTCGTATTTTTCCCTAAGTGGCGATCAAAAATCGAAAGTTATTTCATACCAGTGTTATCGCTTCAGTATTAATATGGCGATGATTGCACATCATGTTCCAGTCGAGACGAAAATGTCTTTCTATAAAAATCTTCCGTTGCTTAATGGTAATGTAAATCCATACTATAATTTCACTGATTGTAATTTTGATAATATTAATTCTGTTTTCGAGCGTATAAATTGGGCGTTTGAATTTAGCAATTTTTATACTGATACTATGTTTGATATTTTCAAATTTAATTTCGCAATTTTTTTTAATGACAATGTTTCACGAACTAGACAATACTCTTATAAACTGCCTTGGTACACGCGTGGTCTTAAAAAATTAATAAATTTGAGATCAAAGTATTACAAAAAATATCTTTTAACCTGTAATCAGACCTATTTTCTCAACTATAGGCACTATATGAGGGAATTCCATTTTCTTGATAAGTTTCTGCATAGGCCGTATATTTTAAAATAAGATCATAACATTAAAAGTAGCCCAAAGTCTTTTTTTGGGTTTTGTTAAATCAAAAAAAGGATCATCGAACATCCCAACGTCGATGTTCTATAATAATAAGGTTTCGAATTATGCCTATACTACTGCGATCACTTTTGCTGATTTTTTGTGTCTAATTTTGAGCCTGACTACAATAATGTTGATTTTGAGGCCACAAATAATGTGTTACCTAATATCGACTTTGGATCTGTCTCCTTGTCAGAGGTTGATGTTTTAAATGGAATTCGTAAGCAAAGATCATCAAAAACTTAGACATTTATTTAAAAAAAAATAAGAAGCACCATCAATTCTTCTTTTTTTTTTTTAAAAATGTGCAAGGAGCCTTGCATATCCTTTAACGTTAATTTTCAATAACTCTTTGCGCTCTGGTATTTTCATTGACAGTTGGAAAGTTCTTTTGTAACGCCTATTCATAAATCGGGTTCCAAAAATAATATCTCTAATTATAGGCCTATAAGTAAGCTCACTACGATATCTAAATTATTCGAATCTATTACACAGTGTGTAATTTTTTAAGTCATGGCAAAATAACCATATACGGACACCACTACGTGATAAAAGACCAAAAAAAAAGACCCCGGTCTCCCAGTTTTACCCAAAGTCCTCCAGGTTTTTTTTATGGGCCCCCAAAGAAGTGGGGCCTCGGTGTCATTTTTGGAAAAAGTGATAATTTTCTCAAGCTCATATCTTTCAAACCGTTCGGAATTTTGATTTACTCTCTGAAGCAAATTGTCAACACATAAAATCAAAAAAACTTCATCTTCAAGGTCAAAATCGCAAAAAACTTTAAAAAATTCATTTTTTTTTACTTTTTTCCCCTGTTCAGGTCCATAGGTAGCAAACCGTTCAAAATTCAAGGAAACAATTAACTACAAAAATGAACCTAAGATCTCAATAAACAACTTTCTGGAACATATGAACTTCCTAGGAATGATTCTTAACACCGTTTAGGTAGCCGCAAAAGTGAAAAATTTCCCGAAAATTTTTGAATTTAATTTGTTTTTTCTTTACTTCAACATTGAGATACTATAAAGCCTTCTCCCGTAAGTGAAAAGGCATGTTGCAGGTTTCATTGTTATACTATTACTGATTTTATTAATCTTAGTTCTTAGGTGGTATGGGTTGACATTTAGAGTTAGGGTTGTAACAAAGAGTAGTAGCATGGATATTTAGTAATAATGATTCAGTGTTGTAGGGATTAGTAGTCTCAGCAGGGATGGCACTACAATACTATGCTATCTATTACAAAAATTATAAAAAAAAATATTCGTATTATGTTTATAATGTTAATGGCCCTGGACTTGCAAATCGCACTCTCTTAAGTTGTGGATCCAAATCGTCGTCCGAATCTGACTCTGATTCAGAACTTATGGTGTCCACAGGCACGTTACTTTCAGACTGCCCTCCATCATCAGCTTTTTCTTCTTCAGATAATTCATTAACATCATACAGGGTGATCTTGTGACTCCACCAACATACCTGAAATGAATTAGAAAAGAAATCAAAAAAGGAATGCAAAACAATGCATCAATAAAATTGATATTACCTCTGCAAGCAATGCGTCGAGTTTTTTGCCTTTGTACCGTTTTTCCATGGGCATTGTTGTTTGGTGAAACCGTTCTCCTTGTTCATCGGATTAGGTAGGGAAATGAAAATGCAGCTTTAATGTCATCGATGTGCCGATTTTCTCAAAATAATACAGCATTTCTTTCACCCATTCTCTTGCTTCCGGTTCCGCGTCTTGATCCCCTCCCAAGACTTTGGTGCATACACGCTGAAGGTAAATCCATGCCATTGAATGATTATAATTATGAAGCGATGATAAAAATAAAAGACAGAAAAGAAAACATTAACAAAGTAAAAATAGTACAATGAGGTGAACAAAAATTCGTTTTAAATTTACTACAATACCCTTTTTTAATTTTGTCATCGCTACGCTTTGGGAAAACGCTTTTCAAATAGTCGAATGCGTTTGGACAATTTACAACGGCCACTTCGATGAATTTTTTAACAATTCCCAATTTTATGTGGAGCGGTGGCAGCAAGATGTCTTGAGTATTGTCTATTAAAGGTGCATTCCTCAGTTTATGTGGTTTCATTTGTTCCTCCACACTTCCTCTTGGTTTCTACGAATTACATTGGTATTGATTCAGAGATGAGCGCGAATCCCAATTACAAAGAAAACAAAAGAATTTTGGAAAGCCGCCCTTATCGATGATCCCTTGCAAAATGTTGATGACCTTCAAATCACAGCAAATCTTGCATTTATTTTCGTAGTATTTGATTTTTTCCATTATATCTTTCAATGTTTCATAGCTTTCTTTCATGTTAATACCCATTGCTAGCGGAATGGAAGGTTTTCGGTTCGACACATGCAACAACACTGCTTTCAAGCTTGAAACAGAACCATCAATAAATAATCTCTACTCACTAGCGATGTAGTTCATTCCCATTTTTACCACCAAAGCTTTAACATCGTTGCAGTAAGCGAACTAATTGTAATCATTTAGAGTGTAGAGGCTCTGAAATTCAGCTTGACGTTTGCGGTACGCCGTAGAGTTCACATTACCATGTGTGAGGTTTCTTTGCTTTAAAAACGCTGTCAAAAATATGGCAAGTCGCTGCGATAGTCCCAATATGGCCACAATGAAATCTATTTCCATTTGTTTTATTAGTTGTGGTCCATCTCTTCCCTGTTGGGGCTCATAATCGGTATCAAATGGATCTTCATAAGTAACACCACTTGCTCTAGTCATTTCTGTACATTCTGTAGTTTTGTTCCTCTCAGCATATCGATTTAGACCACATGTGTAATTTACGCATGCATAGCAACTGGTTTCATCATGATCACCTGGGAGATTAATCCAGTTTACCGGCTTACAATACTTCATACTATGTTTGCCTCCACTCAACCATGCCATGATATAGTTATATCATTGGCGACGCACTGTATTAGGTGTGTAATTTTCACCGGTCAAGTCTTTTTCGTCGAAAAACAACTTATATGCTCTCTTGAATTCACTAGTTAAAAGATTCTTTTCCTTTTGAAATTTTGTAGAACTTTTTTTTCTGATTTGATGAATGCAAACGTAGCAAAATAAATCAATGTTTTCACACTGCATATTGAAATTGTCAGTTGCCAATGTTGTGTGCGAATTATGCTGTAGTAAAACTAAACCAGCCTCGGATAAGAACCCCAATTACGTTGAGAAAATTATCACTTTTTTCCAAAAATGACACCGAGGCCCCACTTCTTTGGGGGCCCATAAAAAAAAAAACGTGGAGGACTTTGGGCAAAACTGCGAGACAGGGGTATTTTTTTTTTGGTTTTATATCACGTAGTGGTGTCCGTATATGGTTATTTTTTTCGTGTTGCACTGTGTTATTAAGGAAAAAAGTTTCTTTGCTGTGAGGAATGTAATTTCACCATATCAGCATGGCTTTATGCAGGGTGTCGCTCAATGGTGTCTAATTTGATAATTTTCTCTGATTACTGCATTTCAGCTTTTTCGGAGGGATGGCAAGTTGATGTGATCTATACAGATTTCTCCAAAGCTTTTGATAAAGTTTTGCATTCTATCTTAATAAAAAAACTTGAGATGTTTGGCTTTCATTCATTGTTTCTTCGCTGGTTGACTTCAAATAGGCAGTGTGTCGTAGCTTTCGATAACGTTAAATCATATTCATATGTGGCTATTTCTGGAGTTCCTCAAGGTAATATCTTAGGGCCCCTTCTGTTTTTAATTTTATAAATGATATTATTACTCTTTTCTCATAGTTCTGTTTTGTTGTATGCTGATACTTGAAGATTTTTCTAAGAGTAAAATCAGTGGTAGTTGTAGATTTGCTTCAAAGTGAGATTTACAAGCTTTATATGTAGTGTAGTAAAAACTATCGCTTACTAAATTTAACTAAATGCCTCTCTATGACTTATTCTAAGACTGTTAATGTCATACCTACTTCTTATTGCATTGGTAACACTAAGTTATCTAGTACGGGTCAGTTTAAAGACTTAGGCGTAATCTTTTACATAAAGCTTTCTTTCGTTCCGATTGCGTCTAAGTTTTAGAAATTGTTTAGAAGTAATATAATTGGCGTATACCTTCGATTTCGCTGTTGTAGCTTTTTTTCATTTCGAGTATATAGTGCAAAATGTCCTTAAGCTGTATGGGGGCTGCCACGCCTCCAAATTGTACTCATATAATTAGCGTCTACCTTTGATTTCGTTGTTGTAGCTGTTTTCATTTCGAAGATATAGCACAAAATGTGTTTACGTTGTATGATGGCTGCCACGCTTACTAGTCCGATTACGTTTAAATTTTGGTAACTGTTTAGTAGTCATATAATTGGCGTCTACATTTGGTTTTGTTGTTGTAGATTTTTTCATTTCGAAGATATAGCGCGAAATGTCTTTAAGTTATATGGGGGCTGCCACGCCCACTTGAAAAAAAATTTCTTTTAACTTTCCTTTAAACATGGGAAACAAAAAAAAAATCAACAAAATCATTTTTTCCGTCTAACTTGTATGAATCGCAACACTGTGCGACGCTCATTCTTTTTATTTTATTAATTTTATAAATGACTTTTAAAAAATTTACATATTTATCTAAAACGATTTATAAATATCCCTTATCATGAAAATAAATGTGTTTAGTAAATCTTTATATATTAACCTTTTTTAAATCACAAATACTTGAATTTTAAAGTTTTTGCTCTTGTTGCATTTCGAACTTTTTCATTACAAAACACTTTCATTTTTTAGAGAATCAAAGTAAAATCTTCAATGGCACCAGTTTTAATCAAACAGTACTAATTTTAGAACACTGGAATCGTTCACTGATCCAATTTCAATACTTCGAAGTTTTTAAAGGATGCAATGGAATTTTGCAGTTAATATTGAATCTAACCAATCATAGTTTACCCTTTTAGTTTGCATATACCTACTGTTCTTAGAACTGCTCGCTCTTCTGTATAAAAATATGGATATTTCATATACGAAAACATATAACCTTTTGAAACTTGTGAGGACGAAAGTCGCTACCCTCGTTTTCGCCTAACATCCGTATTCACTGGTTCACTCTATTAAAATTCCGCATGTGACTTCTACATTCCTACATCAATTTCCATTATCAACTATGAATTATTATCGTACAAGAAGATTATTTAATTATTATTTAAAAGCACTAGCTCACATATCACACTTTCTCATCTTTATTTATTAGTTAGACATATGAAATAACAGTTAGTAGCAGGATAATCAAAGTAGTCGCATAAACATCATATACTTTTCATCAAACATTAATCCCACCATTAGACTAAAGCTTCATGTAAACATCAACTAAATAACCTCATGTCACCCGGTTAACATCACTAGGCCGTGGTGAAAAATAAATGCAGGCAAAAAGACGAACAGCTGAGACAAAAACCCACCACGAGTCTGCTGTGCTGCTAAGCTAAGGTAACTTAGACAAAGATCAGAAAATTAATTTTTCTTCTTGCGGCGGCAGCCAACTCGGGTCATGAAGACCATAAAATTAGTGTAAGTGTAAAATTAAGGAAAAAACTGAAATAAAATATATGAACTGAAATAACGGAAAGTGTAATTAATTCACACTTGGTATATAAAATTTTGTAGACGAACCCTGGACACCGGCGAGTGATACCTCGGCCTAAGAAGGTTCGTTAAAATGGCGCCCGAGCAGGGACTACGTGTCTAAAAAAAAAAAAAAAAAAAAAAGTTTACAAAATCATACGCCGCGTTCGGGAAATAAAATCTTAAACAAAAAGTGATTCAATAACCCAGGACTAAGAGACTGTTTGTATAAAAAAAAAAAAGTTTACAGTCATACGCCGCGTACGGGAAATAAATCTTAAGTAAAAGTGAATAAATCAATAACCCAGGACTAAGAGACTTTTGTATAATAAAAAAAAAAAAAAAAAAAAAAAACTTTATAAGGTCATACGCCGCGTACGGAAACTAAAAATTCAATTAGTGACTAAATAAACTCAGAGACTAACTTTTTTGTCTAGGACAAAAGTGTCCAACTAATCAATAAAACATTCGCCGCGCACGGAATATTTTAGATGTGAAAATTAAACAGTGCTCGGAATAAAAAAAAAAAAAGATGAAAAGAAATCTATCCATATTAACTTAAAGAATAGAAATTGATTCGTCCGTCGCGATAGGGGTAATCAATCGAAGTGAATATAAAAAAAAAAAAAAAAAAAAAAAAAAAGAAATAAAATATTTTTGCTGTTACAAGAAAACAGTTACAAGAATTTTTTTTTAGAAGAAGAAAAAAAACAAGAGATTTTTTTTTAGGACGCAGAGAAAATAAAAAAAAAAAAACACCGCTAATAAATTAACTATTTTGTGAAATCGTATCCAAACTCGATAGTTGACAATTTCAGTGATCGCAATCGAAACTTTTGGCAACACGATGTTGACCACTACATGGGTGTATTCTTTGAAGAAGGAGGACCTTGTGACCTACGCACTTGAATTTAACTTCGATCCCACAGGTACAGTAGAGGAGCTCCGAAAGCGCTTCAGTGGTTTCATCAACAACAAGGAATACAAAGACGAACAAGGGCAAAGGCTGTTGGACCTGCAAACCAAGCACCGCCGCGCAGTGTCACCAGCACCACCGGCTGTGGATCCTATAGAGAAATTCACACCCCCAACTACCGCAATGCTAGGCATCCCAGTCACCGTAGATGCCACCCCATTACCGACACTTCAGATGTCTGGACCAACCCACCTAACTACAGCCGTACGGTCAGAAGACCCCTATCTAACAGTAATAGAACGGATTCGGAAGTGGTCAGTGAAATTTGACGGGAAAAGAGACCCACTAGCTTTCATAGAGAGAGTGGAAGAATTGGCCGAGGTCTACCAGATCAGCAAGACCTATCTACCTCGCACGATGCCCGAGCTCCTAACCGACCGCGCTCTCACATGGTACCGCAACAACAATGAACACTGGACTAACTGGGTATTATTTAGACATGCATTTTTAAAATTTTTCTTACCTCCTAGATATTTGGAACGAATCGACGACGAGATAAGAACCAGATTTCAAAAGCCGCGAGAGCCCTTCAAGAATTTTGTGCTAGACCTCCAAAATCTGATGCGCCACGCCGGCTACAGCGAGGAGCAGAAACTCGAGCGAATCTTTAGAAATGCGCATCCGGACTACCAATGGTACATTCGACGAAAGGATTTTTCGACACTAGAGGAACTGGTCAGCATGGCAGATGATCTAGAAACTATACAGACCCACGAGCCCGACCGCATGCAGAAAGGTAACATGCGAACAGAACATCACCGTATGTTGCAACAACGAGGCCGACGCGATGACGCACCAGCCATTCCTCCTCCGGTGGATGGACCGAGAGGTCAAGGAATGGAGATCAATCCACGGGTGGCATGTCGAAATTGCGGTGAAGAGGGACACTTGCGACAAACATGTAGAAACCCCCAGAGGCTGTTCTGCTGGGTGTGTGGACGTCGTAATACTATGACAATTCAGTGCTGTAGAAGACCGTCGGGAAACGCCGGCGAGGATCGTCCGGACCGAGGAGGGGCGAATCCTCCAGGAGAAAATCCTCGATCAACCCAGTAAAACAACTTCACCATAACAACAATCACATTTCCGCCTCTGTTACCATCGACACATTACCAGCCCTAGCCACGATAGACACTGGAGCCACGCGCAGCTTTCTTAGCCAACTCTTTGTCGATAAGATACAGCACGGTTGCAGGTTCATACCAGCCGATGCGGTAGTCACACTCGCCGATGGATCAGTGAAACTCTTGCGCCACGTCGTAGAAGTTAATATTTAATTGGGTAACATCGACCGCAAATTCACGTTTTTAGTTATGCCAGATGCTACGGACGAGGTCATCCTCGGGATGGACTTTCTTGCAGAAACGAGATCAACCTTCAGCTGTGGCGGCGAAACCATAACATTGGGTAAGTCAACTCTCACCAATGTATTCCCACATCGTTGTAGGCAAATCGCAGGTTGCAACTCTGAGGAGACCGAACAGGTCTCAAACTTCTTGAAGGAGGAGCTTCAAAAGTTCGAAAACTTGCGGGGAGTAACGAACATCACCGAGCACCGGATCGTTATGGTCGACGAGAGACCATTGAAACAACGATATTTCCCCAGAAACCCGGCCATGCAGGCCATCATCGATGAAGAAGTTAACAAGCTGTTGGACAAAGGGTGCATCGAGCCATCGCGCAGCCCGCACAGCGCACCTATTGTCCTGGTTAAGAAGAAAACGGGTGCTTGGCGGCTGTGTGTGGACTATCGAGCTCTTAACAGTCAGTCGGTCCCCGACGCCTACCCATTACCACGCATCACCCACATCTTAGATAGGCTACGCGACGCCAAGTACATCAGTAGCCTCGACCTTAAAGATGGCTACTGGCAAATTCCGATGGAGGCTAAAAGTCGGAAATACACAGCCTTTACTGTGCCCGGACGAGGATTGTTTCAGTGGCGAGTCATGCCGTTTGGCCTCCACTCCGCTCCCGCGACGTTTCAGCGTGCCCTCGACCGAGTTATAGGACCTGATCTTGAGCCTTTCGCTTTCGCCTATTTAGATGACATAGTGGTCACAGGCAGGACTTTCGACGAACACATGAAAAATCTCTGTGAAGAGGTCTTTCACCGGCTTCAAGCGGCAAATCTTCGAATAAACGCGGAAAAATGCGAGTTCTTTAAAAGGAAAATAAAGTACTTAGGGCACGTGGTCAGCTCCGAAGGAATTCATACCGACCCGGATAAAATTGCCGCTATACGAGATCTCGAACCTCCTCAAAATGTCCGAGGAGTGCGACGCTTTCTCGGCATAGCCTCCTGGTACCGGCGGTTTATTCCTGACTTCGCAGCTGTCGTACAACCGTTGACCTCTCTTCTGAAAAAAGGCAAGCACTGGAAATGGGGCGAATCACAACAAAAGGCTTTCCAAGATCTTAAGGATAAACTAACGGAAGCTCCAGTTTTAACATGTCCTGACTTCGAGCAGACATTTATTCTTCAGACAGATGCTAGCGACGTGGGCCTTGGGGCGGTTCTGACACAAAACATCGAGGGCTCCGAACGGGTAATAGCCTACGCAAGCCGACACTTAAACGACGCAGAGAAAAACTATTCACCCACAGAAAAGGAGTGCTTGGCAATCATATGGGGGATTCGTAAAATGCGGCCCTACCTAGAAGGTTACAAATTCGTTGTAATCACTGACCACTTATCATTTAAATGGCTTAATTCTATTGAGAGTCCTTCTGGACGGATCGCTAGATGGGCGCTGGAACTCCAGCAATTTAATTTCACTGTACAATACCGTAAGGGCAAACACAACGTGGTAGCGGACGCACTGTCACGGCAACCAAATGAAGCTCTCCAACGGATTACTTTAAATACAAACAATTTGCCAGAGTGCGCGTGGCTAAGGAAGAAGTTTGAGGAAGTCACCCAGGATCCAAGCAAGTACCCGGATTTCATCATCATTGACGGTCAATTATTTCGACATCTCCCACGAAATGCGAGCGACGAAGACTGCGCTCCCTGGAAACTGTGCGTAGCCAAATCCCAGCGAGACCGCGTTTTACATGAAAATCACGATAGTCCCAGTGCTGGCCATCTAGGGATCCGGAAGACTATCGCTCGAATCGCAAATCGATATTATTGGCCTGGAATGTTCCGGGACATTAGCCGTTACGTCCAAAAATGCCAGTCCTGTCAACAGTACAAAGCTAGCCAGCAGCCACCGGCCGGAGAAATGTTAACCAGAATCCCTGACGAGCCATGGTCCATCTTGTGTGCCGACTTCGTTGGTCCACTACCTCGCTCCAAACATGGGAATAGTATATTGCTGGTATTTTTCGACAAATTTTCGAAGTGGACGGAGTTAGTGCCACTACGAAAAGCTACAGCAGAGGGTTTACTGAAGGCATTTCGAGAGAGGATTCTAGCGCGCTACGGAGTACCGAGAATTCTCATCACCGACAACGGGACTCAGTTCAAAAGCAGGTCTTTCCAGCGGTATTTAAAAGAAATTGGAGTTCAACAACAGCTTACAGCACCGTATACTCCTCAGGAGAATCCGACAGAGCGAGCGAACCGGACAGTCAAGACAATGATCGCCCAATTTGCAAACGACCAGCATAAGCTATGGGATGAAAAATTACCGGAGATCTCACTTGCAATAAACACCAGCGTATCAGAAACAACGGGTTACAGTCCAGCATTTTTAACACAAGGCCGAGAGCCACGTCTCCCACGAGCACTCTACGACGAAGCAGTTTGCGGTACAGGAACCCGAGAGAAAGCACCATCTGACCGAGCCACGCAGCTACAGGAGGTTTTCACAATTGTACGCCATAACCTGACAAAAGCATCTAAGGATCAGGCTCGCCACTACAATCTACGCCGGAGGCATTGGAAACCCACAATCGGGCAGAAGGTTATGATTCGTCAACACCCATTATCGAAAGCAATCAATGACTTCAACGCGAAGCTTGCCCCAAAATACGACGGGCCGTTTATCGTCACCGGGTTCACGTTAGGAGCTATTGCACGAGTTAAAAAGGACGGGAAGACGACCGAACGAACAGTCCATTTAAGCGAACTTAAACCGTTCTACTCTTAACATTTTTATTATAATCTTATAATTCAGCCAGACATTACTAGTAATACTAATAACAGCTTTATTTTCCCTTTCTTTTTTTTTCTCACTTTTCTTTTTCTGTTCTCTTTCTGTTCACTAGCACCACTAGCACCAAGAGAACTCGAGGAAATTCTTAAAACAAAAGGCAAATTCTTCCAACAGATGCTGAGCATCACCGAGCAAACCCGGCACACGCAATTATTTTAATCAAATTTCCTGGAGGTCCCTTCAGAGACGGGACGCATACGGTTATTTACCCCGGGAGTCAGTCCAGGGCATCATCGGCCCCCCCCCATCTGATGAAACCAACCATCTGACAAAAGATGTGGACACGCGACAGTAGCACCAGTAGTAGTCACAGCGATACGAGCAACAGTAGCAGCAACAGTGGTCGCTCCACCAGTAGTAGTGAAAATTCCTACCAAGCAAACCACGGCCCACGCCGTGCGAGAAAGAACCCCCGACTGACGCTCGACAGCGCGCCGCAGAGGGCGAGCCCGAGTCCCAACAAAGCCGAAGTGGAAGATATCCTACAAAATCTTCGACAACACCCGCAGCGAAGAGCCAACAGAGGTTCGTTCATAAGAACGATAGAGGGGCAGCGGATACGATTTTCCTGGAACGGCGGAGGCAAGATCTGGACGAATTATCTTTCTCCCCATCCGAAGTAGAGGGGAAATGTGAGGACGAAAGTCGCTACCCTCGTTTTCGCCTAACATCCGTATTCACTGGTTCACTCTATTAAAATTCCGCATGTGACTTCTACATTCCTACATCAATTTCCATTATCAACTATGAATTATTATCGTACAAGAAGATTATTTAATTATTATTTAAAAGCACTAGCTCACATATCACACTTTCTCATCTTTATTTATTAGTTAGACATATGAAATAACAGTTAGTAGCAGGATAATCAAAGTAGTCGCATAAACATCATATACTTTTCATCAAACATTAATCCCACCATTAGACTAAAGCTTCATGTAAACATCAACTAAATAACCTCATGTCACCCGGTTAACATCACTAGGCCGTGGTGAAAAATAAATGCAGGCAAAAAGACGAACAGCTGAGACAAAAACCCACCACGAGTCTGCTGTGCTGCTAAGCTAAGGTAACTTAGACAAAGATCAGAAAATTAATTTTTCTTCTTGCGGCGGCAGCCAACTCGGGGCATGAAGACCATAAAATTAGTGTAAGTGTAAAATTAAGGAAAAAACTGAAATAAAATATATGAACTGAAATAACGGAAAGTGTAATTAATTCACACTTGGTATATAAAATTTTGTAGACGAACCCTGGACACCGGCGAGTGATACCTCGGCCTAAGAAGGTTCGTTACAAACTTTCAGAATTTATATCTCCTAAGCCATTTGAGGCAGGCTTTTTTTACAGCATTAGATTTAGGAGTTCCAAGTCCACGTAAAAAAAAAAGAAAAGGGCGTGGGCCCTAAATTAAAATTATTCCCAATCCCCATTTCATTACCTCTCGCCAGCTAAAGAACAAAACAGTATTTGTTTAATGGTTCTGCTTGGGTCTGGAACTCATTGTCTTACAAGTTGGCCTTTGAGCCTTGTAGTCATACACATTCTCTTAGCTTTTTAATCTGTAAAAACTTTGTTTTTATGTTACTAGGTATATTACTAGCTGAAAAATAATAAAATATCGTAAGAAGTACAAAATACTGCAAACGTTTTTTAAAAAAAAAATTAAAGTATTTATTATGTAAAAATTTTGTAGGCAGGTTTTAAAAAAGAGCAAAAAAAAATTCAACAAAATATATGTAAATTTTTTTAAGTACTATCGACGTGCAAAGTACCAAATTTTTACAAATATGTGACAAACGTTCTTACTTATTCTGTTTTCTTACTTAAAAAATTCTTAAAATTTCGACAAAATTAGGTAAAATTTCCCTTAAAAAATGTAAGCCTGGTAAAATTTAAAACAATACAGTGATCCCCGGTTAATTCGTTTTATAAAATGCGTGATTTTTGGTTGAATTATCCGGGAACGAATTAACCGATGCCCGCTTTATTCATCTTTTTGCCGATTTACAAAAATCCCGATTAATTCGACAACTTACCAAATTATAACAGAATAATTAGGTCCCCATGTCGCGGCCGTGGCGTAGTGGGTAGAGTGTGTGACTCTTACGCCAGAGAACCCAGGTTCGAATCCTCCATCCGACACAGAAAGTTTTTTCATTTGAATTAATTTTTCTGTTCGGTCGTCACCTCTCTGCAGACAATGGCAAACCTCAGAGTAAAAACTGCCATGAAAAGCTTCTTGAGAACATTAGCCGTTCGGAGTCGGCGTAAAACATGTAGGTCCAGTTCTCGATCATTTGTGTGCAAACATTTCACATCACACACAACACAATTGGTCATAAGAAGCTAGGTCAAAGTCCTTTCAAGGGCTGAAATGACCATTTCGTTTTTTTTTTTTTTTTATTTTTTTTTTTTTAATTAGGTCCCCATACACATAGCTCGATATTTTACGTATATAAGGTATGTTTCATATATATAACGCCACTTCGAAATTTGAAATATTTTTGTAACGGCCAGTTTAAACAAAAGATAATGTTTTGCGAATTTGGTCATCTACAACCTGTATGTACAACAACAATAGTGAGCAAGAGTGTTTTTCCTAATAACGTTTATTGTTTAATATCACTTTCGATGCTATTTCATATATATAACGCCATTTCAAAATTTTGAATAAAAAACAATTTTGTTGAACTTAAAAAAAAAAATTATTAAATTACTGTTCCATTGGCTCCAATAAAATTGTAAATGCGATTTGGCAATTTTGCTCCATTCTTCGAGAATAACTGATTTCCGTTCTTCCACGTTGCCAAATTGTCTGTTATTTGTATACACCTGGCGTACAAGCACTCCCCACAAATTCTCGATGGGATTACAATCTAAAGAGTACGCCGGCCACTCCAATAAATCAATGTTATTGGCCTGAAACCATCCCGATTTACGTGTATTGCCGCATTATCTTGCAGGAAAACTAGTTGTCTGTCCGTTTTTTACCAAAAGCGGAGTCAAACTGCTCTCCAGCTCACGAGAGTAGTCGGCGCACTTCGTGCTTGAACTTTCAATTTCAGAAAAAGCACCCCGCACCATAACATTACTTCCACCGAAACTTTTTTTTTAAAACGGTAGTGGGATTAAGATTCTATTTTTTTCATCAGAAAAATCACATGTAAATACGTAGGGTGCCTTTTATATTTCGGGATTTGGCAACCCTGGTGTTGCAATCTGTCAACTGAAAGCTCTATCGCAAAGTTTGACATTTGTTGGCTTATACGTACTCAGAACGTTTTGACATACGAGCGCTATTTGTGTTGTTTATAGTAACTTAAAAGATTCATCTCGGTCTAAAAATGGAATTAAATCGTGAACATTTTCGTGCGATTATTTTTTACAACTTTCGACGTGAATTAACACAGCAACAGTGCATGGATGAACTTAATTCAATTTTTGGCGATGAAGTTCCATCAAGGACCAGTGTTTATCGATGGTATGGTGAATTCAATCGTGGTCGTAGTTCACTCCAAGACGAATTTCGTGAAGGTCGTCCGAAATCAGCTGTTGTTCCGAAAATCATTGATGCTGTGCGCGAACTGATATTGCAAGATCGTCATGTTACCTATCGTGAGATTGAGGCAACCTTACGCATAAGTGGGACCAGCATACATTCAATATTACATAAACATTTGACTGTCAAAAAAATTTGTTCGCGTTGGATCCCACACAATTTGTCAACCGCTCAAAAAAAGGCTCGTGTCGATTGGTCGAAGGAAATGCTCAAAAAATACGATCGCGGTGCTTCGAAACACGTCTATGAAACATGACTATGACATGAATCGTGGATTTACGCGTATGAGCCCGAAAGTAAACAGCAGTCGACTGTATGGGTGTTTCAAGATGAGCCAAATCCAACAAAAGTTGTTCGCGCACGAAGCACTTCCAAGCAAATGGTCGCCTGTTTTTTCGGAAAATATGGACATGTCGCAACCGTACCACTAGAACAACGCAGAACAGTCAACTCTGAGTGGTACACAACCATTTGTTTGCCAGTTGTCTTCCAAGAAATCAGGAAAACCAACCGCCGAAGACGGATCACTCTTCACCACGACAATGCGAGCTCTCACACATCGGCTCAAACAACTGCATTTTTGAGCACCCAAAACATCGATTTGATGGGTCATCCGCCGTATAGTCCTGACTTGGCACCGAATGACTTCTTTTTATTCCCAACCGTGAAGAATAAACTGCGTGGACAACGATTTTCGACGCCCGAAGAAGCGGTTGCGGCATTCAGAATGCATGTTTTGGAGATACCTCAATCAGAGTGGCAAAAGTGCTTCGACAATTGGTTCAAACGCATGCAAAAGTGTATAGATCTTAATGGAGAATATTTTGAAAAACAATAAAGTGATTTTCGATGATTAATATTTGTTTTTGTTCTCTAATCCCGAAATATAAAAGGCACCCCTCGTAATCACCCTCGGCGTGGGACCTTTTTTAAAACATTATTAAAAAGCTGACTGGTTGTCAATTTGTTCCTATGTTCCTTCTTGAAAATTCCAAGCTCGCTTTTTATGTTTGCTTGTAAGAGCAGGAACACACTTCATAAGTTCACTGCGGATATTTTTACACTGATGTAGGGTTCTCCATCCATTGTTCAAACTTCTTCAGCAACAACACTCTGCAACTCGCTTAAACTGTGTGTAGTGGTGCTCGCAACTCGGAATATTTTTCGCTGATCGTTGTCACAGAGGATTTTTTTTCGCCCTAACATTTTGTTTTGCCGTAATTTTGAGAATTGTTAAAAAAATTTTGAAGCACTCTGTGGCTGCGTTAAATTCTACGCCCGATTTCCCGAATTCCATAACCTTCTTCTTTAAGAATTTTTATTTTTCCCATTTTTTCGCAAGTAAGTTGGGTTGCACGAGGCATTCCTGCCTAAATTTTTATCTATTGTTAAGGTCTTGAAAACTGAACACACAATTTTATTAATCTCTACACTTCAAACGCAGCAGAAGGAATAATTGCAAGTGGCGTTATAAATATGAAACAGCATTAAAAGTAATATTTAGCAATAAACAATGTACCGTTATTAGAATAGACTTCGCTCTTGCTCACTATTGTTGTTGTGCATATATGACCAAATTCGCAAAACAGTCTCTTTTGTTTAAACTGGCCGTTACAAAAATATTTCAAATTTCAAAGTGGCGTTATATACATATATGAAACACACCTTATACAGGGTGTCCTGCGACTGAGTGCAACTATATACAGAGGTGAAAAGTGACGTCGAGTGGAGCAAAAATCATATGAGAGGGGGGGAGGGTTTATTTTCACAATATTAAGAGCTGCAGGGCTAATAAACTTTTTACCACTTTGATTCACATCCGTGAAGTTTTTTTTTTAAAAATTTTGCGATTTTGGATTTTTGGGAATTTTATTGTAAAAATACCCAAACTCGATATTTCCGAAAAATTGCACTTCAAGCTAAAAATTGCATAACTGCTAGATTCTTATTATTCTCTTAATTTATTTTTCTAACGATAAGTCATAGTGTTAGACAAATATCCCTTAGATTTCATTCAAATACTTTCATATTTGGATTTCTGCGCTTTTTTCGAAAATAACAATATAATGAAATTTTCAAAAAAGACTTTTTTAATCGCGGCATGCCTTAGACTTTTTTAATCGACTTCAAAATATTAGACGTTTGTTTGTAAATTAATTACGACCTTCTTTCATAAGTTTTTAAGTTATGTGTTTATATAACTCCAATAATTTTTCAATTATTAAAGGTTATATTTTATCAAGCTCAAGGCCCGGCCGTTGAAAATATGATTATTTGTGTGTGTTTACACACAATAAATTAAAAATCGAAGTTTTCAAAAGAAACAAATCTTCATGTCGTCATAGTTTAATATCAGCTAATTGCTGAAGCTAAGATCGACTGTGAAATAGAAGAGCAACAACAACTAGCACAACAAAATCTTTGAGTATTTAGAAAAAGCTTTGATCTATCTTCGAATAATAGAACATACTTTCCCTAGTATGCTTCACAAATTAGAAGAACTTTAAGCTGCTTTCATATCATTTGTGTTCTCGTACCGCAATTCAGGATAATTTACTAATTGCATTCGTGAAACAAGTAGAAAATTAAGAGCTTAGTGGATCACAGCAAGAATCACGATAAAAGGCTACTGATGAGTTGGTGTAGCGGCCAACGAAACAGCTGTCTAGTCTGCTATGTGATTGATACTCTATAGGGTATTGTTGTTGTTAGTTGTTATTCCTTCAGTTGTTTTCTTCAGAAAGCAACATTGACCTTGAGCTCGATAAAATATAACCTTTAATAATTGAAAAATTATTGGAATTATATAAACACATAACTTAAAAACTATTAGACGTTTGTTTTGAAGTCAAAAAGAAGAATTATTTTTATTGAAACTAAAACATTTCGAAAAAATCCTTTGGGGGCCACTCTCATGCACACAATTGAAAGCTTGAAATATACTCAGCGTTAGAGAATGAATGGTGAAATAATGAGAGAAATTTCATTATTTCAATTCAACTTAGGGTTAAACTTTGATTCTAAATTCTAAGCTTTGACAACTTTTCTGACGCTTACAGTAACAAAACATTTACAGAAAACCATCGCTCACTAAAATATCGCTACCATAATAATTCACAACAGTTGACTCCGCTGAATGCGCCCAATGTCAACATCAATGCCATCATCAATCGTTTATCGAACAAAAAACGTAGATGTTGGCCAATATCGATGTTTTTTGCATACATGGTTATCAATAAAAAAGCAGTGAAAAATCACAGGATTTATTTAGTTAGAAAATAAATTATTAAAACGAAAAATACTAGAAAAAAGAAAAATTGATTGCTGAAATCTGTGTGGCGGAACCTTCAGTTCTGATCCGCTCCCGTATAGTGCTCTTCAAGCAGTTGGCGACACTTTGTTGCAACTATAAACGACATAGTAATAAATGTAATGTAAACATCCACTCTTTGATTCTAGCAACTTAGTTTGTCACACGAGCGGCAAACTAAGCAAATTCCTTAAGTGATTAAACGATCACTTGAGACGTTTATTTGTGGCCACACATGTTGGCACGGTGACACACCGACGTTCCGTCCGTTTGACGCATACATGCGACTCGCGATCGTCACTCCGACTCTGCGCTATGCTATGACGAATAGTATAGCGTTGTCCAGGCTGTGTTTGTTGTACAACAACAAGCATTGGTTCTTATTTCTTTGCACTAGCTGCCTGTGTGTTGGCGTAGCTAACCAACACCCAGGCAAGTGCACAAGCGATGTCGACTGGAGTTGGCGGCGTCAGCGTTTTTTATAGCATAACGTCTCTCGCTTTGTCACTAGCGCTGGTGACGAAGCGAGAGATTATAAATGTAAGGCTTGGCCTGCCATTGGGCCAATACGAAATAATGAACAAAGCGTGGATTGTGGTTATTTCTATGTGGTGCGCTGCAGCGCTGTTTTTTCTGCTGCAGCGCTTTTTTAATATACTGTGGTGGCATGGACTATGGTCCATGTTACCATAAAAATTCTGTTGGTACCGCGATACCGAAACGATCGGTAGCTTTTATAAATAAACTTGTAAAAATATGTGTTAAATTAAATTAGTTCAAAATAAATTGTTATAAACGCTATAAATTGGTGACCCCGACGTGATAGAACACGCGCGAGTTTTGTTAAATTAAACGCAATTTTAAGCAAAACGTGCTGGAAAATTTACGAGCAACGAGCGAAGTGAAATAAAAAAGAAACAAACGAATATTGTACGTACAACCACAAAATAGTTCACACTTAATAGACTTACTTGGGCAACGCGAAATGCCAAGTGCATAAAAATATTAGTGATATAAAAAAAAAAAAAAAAGAAAAAAAAAACAAAACTAAATTTTAAAAAAAAATACGTTAAGACACAAAACGTTGATGGAAGGAAAAAGTGAAAACACAAGTGTTCCGTAGGTCGACTCCGATGAGGGGGCAGTCGGTGGTGCGGTCGCCGCTACACCCGGTCAGTGTGAGAACTTACAGGCGCACCGGGTCGCAGTGCAAACGCCGCATTTTTGGCATGATTCGCCAGGCCTGTGGTTCCTCCAGTTGGAGGCGCAGTTCCCAAAACTGCGAATTAAAAGCGATTCGGAGCGCTTTTATACGGTCGTCGGTGCCCTTGAAAAGGGCGTGCTGAAGCAAGTCAGCGAGATAGTGCGCGGTCCGCCGGTAGCCGACAAATATGATTGTCTAAAGGACAAATTGTTAGAGGTGTTCAGTGCCTCTGAGCAAGAGAAGCTTCGGCAGCTGTTGTCGGAGTGTGAATTGGGTGATCGGCGCCCAACCCAGTTACTCAACGAGATGCGAGAGCTCGGGGGAAAAAACCTCCATGAAAAAATGCTCGAGAATCTTTGGCTGGCACGATTGCCAGCCCAGGACCAAGGTTTGCTGCAAACAGTCAGTGTAGAGCTGCCGCAACGAGCGGCATTGGCGGACAAGATCATGGAGACCGGGGCATTCCGCCCCAGGCAGGCTGCGACAGTCGCTGCTTCAACGACAACCGGGGTTGGTGCATCAAGCGCTCTGGAGAAGCGCATCAATAGATTAGAAGATGCCTTGTACGAGCGGGACCATCCTCGCAGAAATGACCAACGAGGTCAAAGCGCAGGTACGCGGCGCAGAACATACCCCCCGTGGAGCTTAGTCCACCAGATATGAACGACAGCTTTTGGATGCCGTCTGGCGGTTGGCGCAGACCAACTTCAAATCGTATGCCAAAGCCCCGATTCCAGAGACGTTCGCGCTCGCGTGCTGAGACATTCTCGCGCCGGAGGTGGAGGCCAGAAGATGACCACCCCTGGTGTTGGTACCACCAGCAGCACGGCGCTGAAGCAACGAAATGCCGTGAGCCGTGTACTTGGAAGCTGAGCGCTGCCGCCCGCGCCCACTCCAAAAAATCAACGAGCGCAAAGGACACAAAAAACTAAAAAAACCCGCACCCGACGTGGGTGACAAAAATGGCGTGAACGTCTACCGCCTGTACGTCACTGACGCTGCAACGAGCAGGCGTTTCTTAGTAGACACTGGAGCTGACGTATCAGTAATCCCACCAAGCGGCAGCGAGCGTTTCAACGGACCGCACGAGTTCAAATTATTTGCGGCTAACGGTTCGCATATTGAGACATTCGGCAGTAAGGCGATTACGCTGGATCTCGGACTCAGACGAAAATACAGTTGGGATTTCATCATAGCCGCGGTTAAGACACCACTGATCGGAGCGGATTTCTTAAAGAAACACGGACTACTGGTCGACATGCGTAACAGTCAACTCATCGACAACCAAACGAAACTCCAAACGATGGGGGTGTCAGTGAATAAGGGTAAGTCCGCAATTTTTACTTATAATGTTAATGACCCTTTCGCCGACATATTGGCTGAATATAAAGATATCACCGTCATGCGACAGGGCGTGACGGCTTCAAAATCAGGGGTAACGCACCACATTATTACCACCGGTCAGCCGACGCACGCGCGTCCGCGACGTTTGGCCCCTGACAAATTGAAGGCAGCCAAAGCAGAGTTCGAATATTTGATGGAGAATGGTATTTGTGAACCATCGGACAGCAATTGGGCGAGTCCTCTGCATATGGTTAAAAAGAAGGACGGTTCCTGGCGACCTTGTGGAGATTACAGGGCACTTAACGAGAGAACATTGCCTGATCGTTACCCAATCCCGTATATCCAGGATTTTACCCACATTCTGCATGAAAAGACAATTTTTTCGACCATTGATTTGCAACGAGCATACCATCAGATACCTGTTGAACCCTCTGACGTGCCGAAAACGGCTATAACGACGCCTTTCGGTTTGTTTCAATTCAAGTTCATAACGTTTGGACTTCGCAACGCAGCGCAGACTTTTCAGAGACACATTAATAAGGTGTTATCTTCTGAAACTGATCATGCCTTCGTATATATCGACGACATTTGCATAGCGTCCAAAGATATGCAACAACATAAGGTACATCTTCGAAGAATTTTCCAACTGCTCCGCGAGAGCGGGCTTGCCATCAACGTTGCAAAATGCGAGCTCGGAAAAAAAGAAATTAGATTTCTGGGACACACCGTCAGTAGGCATGGCATCAAACCAGCGTACGATAAAGTCCAAGCGATTGAAGAATACAGGCAGCCAGCAACCGCCAGGGATCTCAAACGTTTTTTGGGCATGGTCAATTTCTACAGAAGATGTTTGCCAAACGCGGCAGCAACTCAAGCGACATTACAGAGTTTGATCATAGGCAATAAAAAGAATGATACGACCCCGTTAAAATGGACGACATCCACGGTAGCCGCCTTCGAGAGTTGCAAAAGACAACTGGCAAACTCAACGCTGTTGTTTCATCCAGCTCCGAACGCTGAATTATCCCTCAGCGTTGACGCCTCAGATTTCGCTGTAGGGGCCGTTTTGCACCAACGCCTTGGAGAGCAACTGCAACCCTTAGGGTTTTACTCAAAGAAATTGGGTGAAGCTCAGAAGAAGTACAGTACCTACGACAGGGAGCTCTTAGCAATATACCAAGCGGTCAAACACTTCAAATATATGATAGAAGGCCGTCAATTCACGATTTTTACCGACCATAAGCCGATAACGTTCGCTTTTAAACAGAATCTCGACAAGGCGTCGCCACGCCAGGCACGCCATCTAGATTACATTGGCCAATTCACTACCGACATCCGTCACGTTTCTGGCGAAAATAATGAAGTAGCAGACGCGCTGTCCCGCCTATGTCAGGTGACAAGTTTTTTGCCAACTATTGATTTCGAAGAGTTCGCAAAGGAGCAGCATCGAGACAGTCAAGTTAAGCAACTCGCCGACTCGACCATCCCTTCGTCGTTGGTGTTGAAAGAACTCAAATTGCCTAACAGCGACGCGACTATTTACTGCGATACAGCTCACGGAAGAGTGAGGCCACTCGTTCCAGTGAATTACAGGGAGCTGATCATGAAAAAAATCCACGGCATTTCACATCCCGGTAAGCGAGCCACGGACAAGCTGATTCACGAAAGATTCGTCTGGCCTGACATGAAAAAACACGTCGCAGACTTCGTCAAACGCTGCATACCTTGCCAACGAAGCAAGGTTAACAAGCATAATAAATCTCCACTTGTTTTTTATCAGAAGCCCACCGAGAGATTCGAGCATATCAACGTCGATTTGATTGGACCGCTTACAATTTCGAGAGATAATCGTTATTGCCTTACAATAATTGACCGATTCACCCGGTGGCCAGAAGCAATCCCGATCCCAGACATGACGGCGGAAACCGTCGCCCGCAGTCTTTTGTCGGGTTGGATAGCTAAGTTCGGAGTACCTCTTCGAATCACAACCGATCTGGGCAGGCAATTTGAATCCGATTTATTCCGGCAACTCAACGCCCTACTGGGAATCCAACATTTCCGCACCACTCCATATCATCCGCAAGCTAGTGGAATGATAGAGAGGTGGCATCGAACTCTGAAGACAGCCATTATGTGCCACGACAACGATGACTGGTGCGGAATAATTCCGTTAGTCCTTCTAGGCCTTCGTGCTGCGGTCAAGGAAGACATCGCGGCGTCTCCGGTCGAGCTAGTTTACGGCGAGCCGCTCAAGTTACCTGGTGAGTTTTTTTGTCCCACATTGCCGAAATCAAATGAGACCGAATTCGTGAAGGATTTAAGACGAATGATGGCAAAAATCACACCTTCACAAGCTAGCCACCACGTTACGCCACAGATCTTCATACAAAAGGACCTGCAAAGCTGCTCACATGTGTTCGTTCGTATTGACAAGGTTCAGCGCCCTCTTCAGCCGCGTTATGACGGGCCCTTTAAGGTTTTGAAAAGGGCTGAAAAATATTTCGACATCGATATACGAGGCAAAGCACAAAAAATTTCGGTGGATAGGTTAAAGGCGGCTTTTCTCCCAAAAACCGACGAGGATCCGATGTCTCAAGACAACCAGCCAGCGATAGATACGGCTGTGTCAACATTTTCCAGCCCACCGTTGGACAACGAGGGATCGAGCGGCAGGAAGCCGAGTTACCGTGACGCATTATTGTCATTTCACGCGCCCACACCAGGGCATAAGAAAACTTTGTCGCCGTCTGCAAGAAAGGTAGTGACTTTTTCACTCCCGCCGATGGACACCGTGGGATACAGTTATCCAGCGTCCAGCTTTCGACGAAAGGTCGTGACATTTTCCGACCCACCGATGGACCCCGTGGGACCCAAATCAAGAGCCATACGAGATTCTGCCAAGCCCGTCGCAAATGATGCGACACCAACACCCCAGGTGGGGAAGTCTCAGTCGGCGCCAGTAGTTACAAGAAGCGGCAGAAGAATCATCCCACCAACACAGTATATGTTTGTATCGCGCCCTAAGCGCTAGGGGGGGAGTATTGTGGCGGAACCTTCAGTTCTGATCCGCTCCCGTATAGTGCTCTTCAAGCAGTTGGCGACACTTTGTTGCAACTTTAAACGACATAGTAATAAATGTAATGTAAACATCCACTCTTTGATTCTAGCAACTTAGTTTGTCACACGAGCGGCAAACTAAGCAAATTCCTTAAGTGATTAAACGATCACTTGAGACGTTTATTTGTGGCCACACATGTTGGCACGGTGACACACCGACGTTCCGTCCGTTTGACGCATACATGCGACTCGCGATCGTCACTCCGACTCTGCGCTATGCTATGACGAATAGTATAGCGTTGTCCAGGCTGTGTTTGTTGTACAACAACAAGCATTGGTTCTTATTTCTTTGCACTAGCTGCCTGTGTGTTGGCGTAGCTAACCAACACCCAGGCAAGTGCACAAGCGATGTCGACTGGAGTTGGCGGTGTCAGCGTTTTTTATAGCATAACGTCTCTCGCTTTGTCACTAGCGCTGGTGACGAAGCGAGTGATTATAAATGTAAGGCTTGGCCTGCCATTGGGCCAATACGAAATAATGAACAAAGCGTGGATTGTGGTTATTTCTATGTGGTGCGCTGCAGCGCTGTTTTTTCTGCTGCAGCGCTTTTTTAATATACTGTGGTGGCATGGACTATGGTCCATGTTACCATAAAAATTCAGTTGGTACCGCGATACCGAAACGATCGGTAGCTTTTGTAAATAAACTTGTCAAAATATGTGTTAAATTAAATTAGTTCAAAATAAATTGTTATAAACGCTATATCTGAATTGATTGCAAAAATAGTAACTTGGAAGAATATGCTTGAATTTAAAACAATCAGTGATCTACTAAAAATATTCACTTAACCACTGTCAGCATACAAAGAGCAAGCCAAAAAAAAAAACACAGGTGCGTCGTTGGACACACGAGAGAAGCGAAGTTTTTTTTTGCAGTTTGATTTGATAATTTAATGGTTTTTTTTTAATAAAATAGCTTTTTAATTAAGAAAATTTAAAATAACATAAAGTACATTAAAAAACACATATTAAAATTCACATTAGTAAATTTTATTACATATCATTATTTTATTTATTTTATTACATGCTACATTCACATTGTTATTTCAGCGCACTTGTGGGCAATTGTTAATTTTTGACGATGCTGATGACATCTTGAATGTAGCAAGTAGAAGCAACATTTGTTATATTTGGATAGCTGCTTAATATTTTGGATATGTAGAATAGCCAATACGCAATCCTTCTAATATATAGATTTTTCGGTCTGCTGCAATATAACTTCGGTTGTACTTTATTAAAACACCGATACTGATGAAATCTTGTAGCAAGTAGAAGCACATTTTATGTGGAACATATTTATATGTAGAATAGCCAATACAAAATTCTCTATGTATTAATAGATTATTGTAATCTGCTGCAACATAGCTGTAGCAATACTTAATATTGAATCAACGGCTGTGCTTTACAGAGGTTTTTGGATCAGTGGATAGTGTGTTAAACTCCCAATCGCCGCGGTACGCGTTCGATTCCCAGCGGAGGAATTAAGCAATATTTTTTAATATATTAAAATTATATTTTCTTGTTATAATAGGCGCAAGGAACAAAGAAACATCAATTTCTAAGAAAAAAGCTGTCGAAAAAAAGACAATAAAACATCGAAAATCGATGATCATCGAACATCCCTAGGACACTCTAATGTACTGTCAAAAGCTTTTCTACAGCTGATAGGCCCAAAAGCTATGTACGATGACCAAGCAAACAAACAAAGAAGAATGGGTTGATTTTAATTAAAATATTCGTTTTTCAAAAAGTATTTTACATTTTTTAAAACTTTTTTTCTAGTCTTGTCGTTAAGACAATAAAATAAATTATTTAACTTGAAAAAATGTTTTCTGTTCCTACATACCAATTTTGACATACATATTTTTTTAAGCGGTTTCTAGCGGTTTTTTAAATGAAATTTAGGCTTTTTGAAATGGAAGTGTTGGCTTCCCTGGTTCGGACGTTTCGCGAAACGGAAGACATTTTGGGACTAAATTTTGGGACTAACAAAGTGAACTGCTGATTCATAGCTTTAATAATCAGATAAGTAAGCTAAAAGAAGAGTTCAATAACTGCATAACTGTGATCGAGAAAAAGTAGAAGACAAAGTGTTCTGGAGCGCGTTGAAAAAATTGAAAATGAGTCTGACACAAGTGGCGGAACTCAAAGAGGCCGTTTTTGCTGCTAACAAGCAGATTGGTGCGTTGGAAAGGCGTGAGGTGGCTTCTGATGCTGTACTGCTTGGTGTTCCTGAGAGTAATGAAGAGAACCTAACAACTATCTTCAACAAGTTATGCGTTACCTTCGGCCACAGGCTTACCTCACTCAAACTCTCCTATAATTATAAAGTTCTGTAGTTCCTATGAGAGAGATACGATGATTCTCCGTGCTGCTGCTGTCTTCCGAAGAAACAATCGAAGGAACGTCTTGCTGAGTGATGTTGGGTTTGAGTCAACTTCCAGCTGTTATCTAAATGAAAGCGTAACTAAGAGCGACCGAAAGCTTCTTCAGAGTGCTGTCAAACTGAAGCGTAATAGGAGGTTGCACTCAGTGTATGTAAAAAAAGGCCAAATTCATGTTAGAAAGTATGAGAGTAACGACTGTGTGGTTGTTACAAGCATAGCAGAATTAAACAACATCGTGTCAATTGAACTAGATGAAGGTGATACTGAGTGCTTTCGAGATTCTTAAGAGATGCCAACTTAAAATAATGACCATCATTATGTTTCTTTATATTAGTATACATTTTAAGTTTTATAAAATTTAAATAGCTATAAGTTATCATTTTTTTCTTACTTATTCTTGTTATTTTGTTACTATTCTGGTTCTTACTTAACTACTTAATTTTTTTTTTAAACCTTTCGTTATGGTAAACTGTTTATTTAACAATTCCTGTTTGACTAATGCTTGGTTTTCACTATGTCAATTTCAATGGTCAATTGCTGTCAATCAAATGGAAAACGCCAATGCGTTGGCACTTTTTCTATGTTTGACAAAGAAGACAAATTGAAAAAAACTGAATTATCGAATTGAGCCATACAAAAAATATAGAATAGTTTTACTTAGGCGATATTTTAATTGATTAAGTTTTATGTCGTCACACAACTGGCATAGTGAAAACCAGGCTTTAATGTTTCAAAAAGTTGGGTATGTTTGGATTGTATGTTGTATTTGGTATGTTTTCAATATATTGCCTGTTATGGGTGATTTGAATAATTATTGTAGTGGCGTTGATAATAGGGTTCTTGTGGAAGTGTTATGCAAAATACAATCTGGTCTTAAGGTTGTACACTTTAACGCTAGAATTTTGAATTCTGTAAAATTAGACTATATGAAGTATGTTTTTGAGGACTCATCTGTTGATGTTGTATGTGTGACTGAAACCTGGCTTTGTACTGATGTGATGGACGTGATTTATAATATGAAAAATTTCACACTATTTAGGAATGATAGACTTGATAGAAGGGGTGGTGGGGTTATCATCTACTGTAGAAGTTGTTTGAATCCTCAACTTATTGGTAAGACAACTGGTAGTTCTGTTGAATATTCAGAATATATGTTTCTGATAATAATTTAAAAACTTGTTTGTCTTGTGTGTAGATTCGTTTTTCTCTGAAATATCGGACCTATCTATAGATTTTAATTATTTTGTTATATGTGGTGATTTTAATGTTGATCTATTGAGTCATGATAACCTAACCAAATCAATGCATGCAAATATTTCGTCTGTCGGTCTGTCAATTGTAAATGATAATATTCCTACGCGTTATTCTGCTAGTGATAATCCTTGTCTGCTTGATTATTTTATAGTGTCTGATGTTTCAACTGTGTTACTATTTGGCCAGATATATTTTATATCTGATCATGACCTCATTTTTTGTACGTTTGATATAAACCTGTCGTACTTACCAGTGTCAAACTCGTTTTCTTATCACGATTTTAAGTCAATTGATTAACCTTTTTTATATCGTGATATATTTTTAATTAGATGGAATGAGATTTGGTTTTTACCGTCTGTGGAAGAAAAACTACGTGTATCTTAACTAATACAGTTAATGATATTTTTGCAAAACACGTACCTGTTAAAACTGTCACTATAAAAAATGCTTCATGCCCTTTGTTTAATAGTAACGTGCAGTATGCCATTAAGAAAGGAAATAAGTTGTGAAGTGTATGGAAAAAGAAAGCTTCACCCGAGAACTGGGAAAAATATAAGTGTGCTAGAAATGCATCAGTGTCCATAATAAGACAGAATAAAAGTCGATATTCTTGCCGACTTAAGCCGGTAACTTACGTCATCTCTTTCTTCTAAAGTTCTATGGCAAAATTTAAAAAAGCTGGGCATTGGTGATAGAAAACTTCTAAATACCGGATTGATCCCGATGTTCTCAATAACTACTTTCTGCCCAACATGCTTTCTCCACAAAACATAGCTATTGAAATTGCTGATCAGCCTCCACTACAACGTTTTCAGTTTTCCATGGTAATGGAAGATGATGTAAATATAAGATTTGTTAAAATTATTCTAGCCTACATTCTGAGTCACATATATAAATCATTACACATATAATAAATCATTGCTTTGCTACATCTTCCTTTCCTAATTCTTGGAAATCTGCTGTAATAACGCCTGTGGCGAAAAAATCTGCAGCTTGTGAACCTAAAGATTTCAGACCGATAAGTATTCTGTCGTCTCTATCAAAGATTTTTGAAACACTCATGGCTGAGCAGATATCAACCTTTTTACGCAAACTCATCTCTTGTCTCCACTACAATCTGGGTTTCGGGCCGGCCACAGTTGCTCAACAGCTACCCTTAAAGTTTTAGATGACATCAGATCCTTTTATGACGACAACCGTGTAAGCTTGCTGTGTCTGCTTGATTTTTCAAAAGCTTTCGACACCGTAAATCATGCACTTCTTAGTCACAAACTGAAATACTTGTATGGTTTTACCTAGCGGAGAGAATACAAAGAGTAAAGGCGCAAGGTTTTCGCAGCAAAAGTTGGTTCTCAGTGGTGTTCCCCAAGGGTCGATTCTTGGCCCCTTTCTTTTTTCTATATTTATCAACGACATTTTTAAAAGTTGCACATGTGCGTCATTACATGCTTACGCTGATGATGTTCACTTATACCTGTCTGGTAAAATAAACCTTTTAGAAGATTTGGCATGTAAGCTAAATGAAGATCTATCAGAAATGATCTTTAGTTAAATGCCTTTAAGTCGTATGTGTTGCCAATTTCTTGATAGTAATTGTATAACAATTCTGTAAGTGTTAATTTATTTTAAAATTTGGTGAATTATATCTAATGTAACTTGTTGTTCAGCTTTATACTACAAAAGAACATGGTTCTTATTGTACATAATATAAATAAAGGAATAATAATAAGTTCATACTATCCCTAGATCTGCGAATTTATTAGTCGTATAGAAAAATTTAGGAGACAATATTTTTTATAAATTTAACAAGCTTAAATTTATGATTAAATTTAATTTAAATTTATTTAAATTTATGCCTTCAATAATGGCATAGTGAAGTCACAGCAAATTATTTTATTTGCTCGAACGTTTCTTATCAGACGTTTCAAATTTTTTCATTGTGATTTTTCCATTATATTGGGTAATTAAATAACTAAGTAATTAAGTATTTAAGAATCAAATTTAATATGTTGTTCTTTCCTTGCCTCAATCATTTCATTATTATCTTTAACCAATGTTTTCCATTTTTAATAAAACAAAAACATTAACGAAACACTAACTAAACATTTATTAAAAAGAAAAACTACATTTGTGAAACACTGCGGGCAATTTGATCATCATGGTAAATTAATAAATGTATAAATTGCTAAAATAAATAAAATTTTAATGCTTTCCAAGATAATATCCTAAAATTATAAGATTTTAACAACATTTTATTTTTCATCTGTGGTGGACCATTTTTGGAATTCGCCCATAATCGATCCTTTTAGGGATCAATTCGTTAGACTTTCTTATTCGAAAATTTGATGATTTATTCAAAAGAAGGTTCTAAAGACTACTTTTTTTCAATAGTTTAAATATTGATTGATTATTTGAAAAATAGTAAGAAACAGTACTTAAAAAGCTTTAAAATTGAGAAAAGAACAAGGAGCAATGTCTTACTTCAAGTCTTCAATTTATGAGAAGGATTAACATAAATCATTTTTAAGTACAAACTTTTGAAAAAGTTTGTGAACAAAAAAAAAAGATAAAGATAAAAGATATGTATAGCAAAAAAAAAAAAAAAAGACATTATATGAAAAAACTGAACTTATACATGTTTTATACATGTGCTGGTAGTATAAGCGAGTCGCTGACTTCACATCTGATATCAGCATTGAAAACAATATTCTTTAGGTTTTATTTCTTATTCGAACTCGTGGCTGATGTGAATAGAGATATGGAGAGTTTTTATTACAATTAAAATGCATTTTTAAAAATTAAACAATTTATTTAATTCAACTTTATTTTCAGAATGCAAAACAAAACAAAAAAAAAAAGAAACTGAAAGCGATGTCTAAATATATTAAAGGTGTAATTTAACAAAAAATATAATAAAGTATTTGAAAAAATTGTGTACATAAACTTGAGGTAAAGTGAAAATGTTGGTACTTTTTATAAGATAGCGTTTAAATTAATAAACCTAATTTTTAAAATTTCATAGACTTTATAAAGTGTTTCAGTATGTAGCGTATAATAAATGATTAAAAGTTTAACTTATAGTTTTCGTATAAAGTTTCATTTACGGAAAAGAAACTAATTTCTTAATTTTTTGTATGAGGACCCCTAAAAGTGTGCAAATAGGGGTCAGATAGACCCCTTTGTATGTACGTCTCGATAATGCTTCCACCATTAGAAACCCCAACAAATGGTTTATCTTTATCTATTTTGCTTCCCGTTCGAGATATGACACTTTTTCTATTTTTTCGGAGATTTTTCGAATTTTGTATAGCAACTAAAATGTGCTTATAAATAACAATCCAGATGAGCAGTTTTGGTGAATCTACTAAGCACTAATTCAAAGAAAAAGAACACTGATGCTTTTTAATAAGGCGTTTAGGATATCAGCCCTTTTGTCTTCCACAGAAAACTCAATTCATTACTGTTCAATTAAAAATATGAAGGTAAGCAACGCACTTTGTTCACAAGCGCTAAAATATCAACTGCCAAAAATCTCATTAACGCAAGACTAGTTTTAACAATATCATTATATAATAGTAATAATAACACCAGTTTACAATGAAAATGTGATAAATTATAACAGTTTAAATACTTTCATTTAACCATGAACAGGTCACAATATCATTACCTATTTAATAGTAATAATACTAGTTTGCAGTGAAAATCTGATAATAACACCTCAAATATTTTTATTTAACCATGAACAGGATTTCCATTCATTCATAGATTTTCTTCAGCAGCAGTTTATTTTTGATTTGAAAATAATAGCTTTTATGAAAAAATATGAACACTGACAATTACATTAAATTAAATATTACAATAAATATAACACTGACCAGAATAGTTTAATTTTTAAAATTTTAAAAATTTTTCCAATTTTTCCTAAAAAAATCTGAAATATCTGGACAATTTAAATATATAAACTAATTGGCGGATCGATAAGTGTCCACGGTGCTCTTGAACGAAATTAAATAAAAGGTCTTTCACTTGGAACTTCCCATTCTTAAAATATATTGCTTCTAGATCATATAAAACCAAAAATTTAAATCCTGCATCTAGGGCTTTTTGAGCACGAAATGGATTAAACAAAGTCAGATAGGCTTAGTAATTATATAAATGTACCCATGTACATAATAATGCATAAGTGGTGTCGGTGTGCGCACAATGCAAAGTTTGTAAAATAGCGGACAGTAGCGTTACAACTGACCCTGCATTGTGGAAAAAATGAGCCTCCTAGAAGAATTTAAAAAAATAGACATGTTTATTTTTAATTTTATATGCTTTTTTCACTTAACTTTATTGCAGATTAACCAAAGCTAAACAGTCAAACAAGATGCTGTCTTTGCTTCAGTATCATCTTGTGTTAAAAATATATCAGACGTAGCATCAAAAGCACAGAATCAAGTTATTTCATCACTGCTAACACGTAAGCTGAATAAAAACTCGAAGGAAGTAAACGCGTTCAACCAAAACTCCAATATTTTGAAACTGTTACAAATTCGAGGGCGACCTCTTCCAGTACACGGAGAAAACAGTTAAGTAAAAAACTGCTTAATTTGTTTGAAGATTAAGTAAATTTGAGCATAAAATTCTAAGCTACATAAATATGTGCTTATTTTCAGACGCAATCAAAAGCTACATACAACAAAGCCAATTATTGCTAAAATTTAATAAATTTGGATTTTTCCTAAATATTTGAGTGATTTCAATTTAGGAAACTTTTTTTAAAATCGCACCGTGCAATCGCAAAACAATTGCTTAATTTTAGCAAAATAATTTTCTCCGTGTAGCAGTAGGTAATATTGAGGATCACGTGAAAATTTAAAATTAACGTGTGAAGATATGCTAGCTATCAAAACTTATTTTAATTTGATTGACCGCGCTTACACTCAGTTCTGTTTTTACACGACTTTTTACGCGAATGATTTAACACGAATTAAAAATAAATCTTTATTTTGTTTTTACACGCTTTATTTTGATTTAACAATTTATTTTGATTGACCCAAATTCTGAAAATAACAATTTTAGTACTAACAGTTTTCACCGCCATAAAATTTTTAATTTTTATTATACTCCCGTGTTGCCGCGTGTAAACATGCATGTCAACAGTCGTCCCTATTGTATTGTATGTGTACTATATTGTTTTTTTGCATTCTTTTCTAAGTTTCTGAAATTGTTTTTTTTTGCATTCTTTTATAAGTTTATGAAATTGTTTTTTTTTGCATTCTTTTATAAAATATACGCAAATATTAGCTATATCGCTCCAATATGAGTTTAAAAATGGTTTATTGTATTATTTCTACAGATTTGTTAAATTTGGAACCAATCTTCTACTTTTCCATAAGTGCAATGCATTTTTTTACACGATTTTTTTTGCACGAAATCTTTGGGAACGTATCTACCGTGTAAAAATAGAACTGAGTGTATTTAAATTGCTTCTTCTCTACGTGCGGAAAAAAAAGGCTGTGGAATTGGTACATTTTGATTTCTTTAAGTCTTTTTCACGTAATCACCATCAGCCATCAACTTTTTTCTGCTCCGTGAAAATTTTGCAAAGTTTAATAATTTTCAATATCATTACGTTGACTATAAAGTTTCTTATACAATTTTTGGATACTTTGTGTTACACTTTGCTCGTGTTCCATGAATGTGAACTGATTGCTGGACAAATATAAATATATAAATTTTTTTGTTTGTCGAAGATTGCACCTAACCTCAAAGTTCATGGGTACATGCTGTGAAATCTGCAAATCGCAATGGAGTACTGTTGGCAGCTTCGTAAAAATCAAAGGGCTTATTGCGGATGCTCTTCGTGATCCTAATTCAAATGGCCTACAATGGTTTTGTTCCTCATGTAGAAAGTTCTCAACATCAGTGCTACTTAGTTTGTTAGTTAAAAGCAAGTCATCATCCGTCAAACTGAAGGATGAAGTAGCTCCTCTACAATTACTAATTTCAAATCATGAGAAAGACATTAGCTCGCAGTTGAAATTGCCATCTCTAAATAATGCTGCAACATTAGCCGGTGTTGATAAAACTTCCGATGATGTTGGCTCATCCAGATTTAAGCGTGCCAAAGCTAGAAACACGCAATTGGATTCTGTACCTACCTATTCTGCAACGCCGCACACTAATACTGTAACTGACACTGTGGTCACATTGTCATCCAACTCGGATCCTGCGTCTGTGATGTATACTGCTGCTGAAACACAGACTGCTTCTCGAAAATCTACTGCCAATACTCTAACTACTACTGCTACGCTAACACTCGCAGCTGCTCAACCTATCGTTGTTGCCCATAGTGCTGCCAATGATCATCCTATCGCCGCAGTGCAATCTACAGCCAATACGCTAACTATTACTGCTATACAAACACTCACAGCTGCGCAACCTATCGTTGTTTCCCATAGTGCTGCCAATGATCATTCTATCGCCGCAGTGCAAACTATTGCTGCTGTGCAATCTACTCCGACCACGTTATAAGCACATTTTACATTTAAAAACGCTCACAAAGTAATTGAAATTTTTTCCAATGGATTATTTTTCCATTGATAATATTGCTGCTTGTTCTCTGAACGAGCAATGCAAAAGCCAGAATATTCTGTACCCTATGTTCAGCTGTTCTGGCCCATGTAAGCGAATGTTCCACGCTTCTTGGGCTGGTATTTCTAAATCGTGCCTTGACGATTTAATTTCAGTCCGATCTGGTCTTCGCTGGTATTGTGCTTCGTGCAGGGCCCTTTCCCCGGATGAACTCTATTCTAAAATTAAGCTTTTTGGGGAAAGCCTTAACTTATAAAATAATAACTTCAGAGAAATTGTTTCATTTTTTAGCGAAGTTAGTGCCGCACCCACTACCAGCGTTTCTGATGAAATTACTGTTCAGGATAACATTTCGGTTCCTTCGTCCATGACTGCTTCTTCCGGAATTTTGTCAGTTTCATCAAAAAAAGACACTAAAAGCTCTAAAAGAAAGAGGAAAAACAAAAACAAAAGTAAGCGTCGGAAGGCGTCCTCCAGACCTTCCAAGGCCGAGCAGCCCTCAGCAATGCCATCAGAAAATAATAATACGGTGATTTCTTATACACCATCTTCTATTACTCCATTGACTAGTAGTCCAAATACGATTTCAACTACGCCTAACAGTCGTATGACTTTAAGAGCAGTTTCGAGGACCAGAAATGTTTTCATTTCACGTCTTCAGCCCGACACATCAATAGAAAATATATTGACGTTTGTCAGGCAATCCAAGTTAGTGAACTCAAATGCATTTTGTTCATGCAAAAAAATTGGTAATAAGCCTTCCCATGCTTCTTTTATTTTAACAGTTGCAGCCGATGATTTTACAACTGTTCTTAACTCTAATTTGTGGACCGATAATATTCTTGTTACTGAGTTCAAGCCAAAAAATAAGTCTAAAGGGTGACTCAAGCCGCCCGCCAGACTCAAAAAAACTAAATAGGCTGTACCTTTACTATCAAAATGGAAGGGGACTACGCTCTAAGACGCAGAGTTTATTTCTATCAACTCAAAATTTGCTCTGAGGATATTATCGCGTTAACAGAAACGTGACTGGACGGAAGCATTACTGATTTGGAATTGTTTGACAATAGTTTTCAAGTTTTTAGAAAAGACAGATACACTGACAATATTTCTTCTGTCGGTGGTGGTGTCCTTTTGGCTGTAAGGAACTGCTTTGTCAGTTCTATTGTTGACATTCCCTGCTCTTCTAATATTGAACTAATTTGCGTTAAAGTTATACATTGTAACTCTAATGTATATGTTATTAATGCGTATGTTCCTCCTAAGAGTAGTGTAGAGGTCTATGCAAGCCTTGCGGAGTGCATAGATTACATAATTAATTTACTTGACGTTAATGACGACATTTTATTATTGGGCGATTTTAATCTACCTGATTTAAAATGGCATTCTTCTGACGATGATACGTACTATTGTGCATCTAATTCGAAGACCCGCCAAGAACATATATTTGTTGATAATATATGTTGAGACTTACAACAAGTGAGTTGTATTTATAATAGTCTTGAAAGACTTCTTGACCTGGTCTTGACTACAGACAGTAACAATGTTGTTGTTAAGAGGGCCTTTCATGCTCTAACTACTGTTGATGAATATCATCCACCATTGAGTATTTGGTACGAATCCGACAGAGCAAATATAGTAAATTCTAATTCAGCAGATAAGCTTTATGAATTCAATTTTAAAAAAGCTGACTTTTTGAATTTGAATCAGTTGCTTCATGGTAAACTTAATGCAATTTTAGAATATATAAATGGAAATTGCATTGATGACTCCATACATTTTTTTTATATGGAACTCTTTGCTGTGTTTTCTCAATCACAAAGGATTTAAAGACTCTTCGCAACAACAGGAATAGGGCATGGAAGAAATACGTCTGTAGCTTAGGCTCAAACGACCTAGAAACTTACAAACGTTTGTTTCTGGAATTTGAAAATCGCTCAGCTACATTATATCACGAATATTTAGATAATGTTAAGCCGAGAATATTGACAGATCCAAAGAAATTTTGGGGATTCGTAAACACAAAGAAGAAATCTGATGGATTTCCTTCTTCATTTAGAACTCCTGAGGGATTTACTGACAATCCCGTCAAAATTTGTGGCCTATTCGCCAATCTTTTTAAAGAATCATTCTGTTCAGATTCTTTTACTCCTGATGGAGAGTACTTTGAATATATGAATTCCGAACCCAGAGTATCTTTGGAACATATATCCTTCACTCCAGAGGATATTTTAATGTATATTAGATCGATCGATGAGGAGTTTGGTGCTGGACCTGACGGTGTTCCTGCCGCAGTGTTAACACAATGCGGTTCCGTTTTGAGTCAACCACTTTCTTTATTATTCAATAAATCTATTAACGAAAGTTATTTTCCACTTTTTTGGAAAAAATCATTTATAAGTCCTATTTTTAAAAAGGGTTGCAGGAACGATGTCAGTAACTATAGGCCTATCGCTAAGCTCTCATCGATTCCAAAACTTTTTGAGCGGATGGTGTATGATCGGGTGAAAATTCACTGTGGGGAAGTCATAACAACTCGTCAGCATGGTTTTGTGAATGGCAGATCCACTGTGTCTAATCTTCTCGATTTTACAACATTCTGCTTAAATTCTATTGATTCTGGTAACCAGGTCGATTGTGTTTACACTGACTTTAGTAAGGCATTTGATAAGCTACCACACAATCTAATCTTATTTAAACTTGAGTTAATGGGATTTCCACAATATTTTGTGAACTGGATTAAATCGTATTTGGTGGAACGATCTTATCAAATACGTTTCCGAGGCGCATTGTCTTCTGAATTTATTGCTGGATCAGGTGTTCCTCAGGGTAGTCACCTTGGTCCTCTTCTGTTTATTTTAGCTATCAATGATGTAACTCATGTCATTGAACACTCTCATCTGCTTATTTATGCCGATGATATGAAAATATACAGAACGATTAATTCTAGAGATAATTCAGATCTACTCCAGTCTGATCTAAAATCCTTTGAAGTTTGGTGTTCTAAAAATAATATGTTTTTACATCCAGATAAATGCAAAAATATGACCTTTTCGAGAAAAAGGAATAATTTTATTTTTGATTATAAGATTAAAGATACTGCCTTGAGTCGCGTAGACACCGTCCGTATGCATGGATTCTAAGCTGTCGTTTAACATTCATATTGATAATATTTGTAAAAAAGCATCTTCAATGCTTGTTTTTATAAAACGCTGGGCCAAAGAATTTAATAGCATGATTACAACTACAACGTTGTATTATGCAATCGTGCGTCCTCACTTAGAGTATGCAAGTCAAGTTTGGTCCCCAAGTTACAATGTGCATGTTGATCGAATAGAAAGAATCCAAAAACGTTTTGTTCAGTTTGCTCTAAGGGGCTTAAGTGGAGCTGACATATTAGACCTTCGTTCTTATGAGGATCGTTTAAAACTATTAAAAATGCTGTCTTTAGGTGATCGAAGGAAATCGGCAGATATCGTATATTTACACCAGCTCATAACAGGTGTATTCGATTCTCCAGAACTTCTTTCTCACATAAATTTTAACACTAACCGTACAAGCAGTAGAAACGCTAACAACTTAATTTATTTGCCATTTAGTAGAACAAATTATATTTCTACTGCTCCTTTAAGTCGCATGAGTTCCTTTGTTAACAATTGTAGCGTTTTTGATGTTAATTTGTCAAAAGGTCAACTCAAAAGTAGATTAAAATTAGTTGTGTAAATAGATCTATGTATACGCATGGTTAGTTGTTACGTCTTGTGTTGTCCCTGAGCCCAACCCATTTATTGGTGGGTAAATTTTTCCCACATTATCTTGTTTGTGGTCACGGGTATCCATAACATTGATATTTTCAATGATTACTGGGTAGTGGCTTTAGATGGGTTAATGCTGAGGAAGTGCGATATAGCTGTAGTAGCTGAACTCTATTGTTATTGCAAATCTCAAGATTCTGCTGGCGCTGGTACGTCATCTTTAGTTCATGCTCTTACCACTCGTGTTGATATGCCGGATTCTGCATTGCCAAATTCAATCGATCAACAGTTGAACAACGCTTCGAATTGTGAACTTGTGGTTGTTCCTCGTCCTCCACGAAAAACTTTATTCATCTCTCGACTTGCTCCGCCCACTACTGAGAAAAATGTATTAAATTACATAAAAAATTAAGTTCATTTTTCATCTCTAGCTCTGGAATCCTTGGGTTGTCGTAAGCTTAATATACCAGAATCTTATAAATTTTTATCTTTTAAGTTATCTATGATAGCCAGTAAATTTGTACATGTACTCTATAAAGATATTTGGCCTCTAGGTGCTATTGTCCATGAATTTGTACCTCGAATCGACTTGCGTAATCGACGCAATACAAGACATTATAGTTCAGTTTGTTCAAAAAACTAGTAGAATCTTCTGGATGTCAAAACTCTGCATCCTTTTCTTTATATTACCAAAATGCTGGTGGCATAAGGACAAAGATTCAAAAATTGTTTTTAAGCTCTAGCTCGCTTCCATATGACATTATTGTTCTCAGTGAAACATGGCTAACGGAAAGCCATTTGACTTCTGAAATTTTTAATAGTTTTTCTTATAGTGTATTTCGGAAAGATCGAAGCTCTGAGGCCACGGGGCTCTTAAGAGGTGGTGGTGTCTTGATCGCAGTACACAGTAAATTTTCTTGTAAACAAATTGGGTTGCCTATTCAGCATACCGCTTATTCGGTTGATGAAGTCATTGTCAAAATTAGTCTCAGTCATGATTTTGAATTATTTGTTATTGTCAGTTACATAACTCCGTCTAGCTGCTTTGAGCTTTACGAAATGCACTTGGAAAATTGTCGTTCTGTTTTAGATGCTTTTACAACATGTAATTTTTACTGGAGATTTTAATCTTGGTAATATTGTTTGGAAGATTGATTGCGGGGACAAATATTTAACTCCATTTAATATTAATAGTGAAATTAAGGCATATGTCATAGATTTTTTTAGTCAGTATAATTTGATCCAGATCAATAACATCTTGAATGATATTAATCAAATTTTAACTTCATTTTTATTGATAAAGAATTTTCTATTGTGATTGATGTTCCAAGTGTTCCTATTTTTGAAAAATCTGTTCACCATTCTCCAATAATTTTAGAGTTGTCTAACGTTTACTGTCAAAAACTAATTTCAGCACAAAGACTAGTTTATGATTATAATCGGGTAAACTTTGATGCAATGAGCCTTCTTCTTGATTCATGTAATTGGGATGCAATACTCTCCGGACTTGACCTCAAGTGCATGTATGAAACATTTTTTAAATATTTTCAAAGATGCTATTAAAAATTTCATACCCTTTAAATTAGCGAAAAATAATAAGAACCCTCCATGTTTCAATAGGCGGCTATGTAATCTTAAAAAAAAAAAAACAAAGCTTATAAACGCTTTCGTGAATGCAGAGAGGATATGCGACTTAAATCCGAGTATTTGATTTGCCAACTCAATTTTGATACACTTAACAAGTTTCTTCATCAATCATATTTATTATCTACCGAATGCGAATTACAAAATAATAACAAACTTTTCTGGTCTTATTTAATTAACCGTAATGACTTCTCTGAGGATACTGAAGCTATTTGTAATTTTTTTGCTGAAAACTTTAAATTGGTATACACCAACGCTAGTTTTGACGTATCTAATCTATCAGTACCTGAGGCCATATGCGATATTAGTTGTATCAGCATAACTGAATATGATGTAGAATTTGCCCTTACTAATATCAAAGGAAAAACATCTGAAGGTCCAGATGGGGTTGCACCCATTTTTTTAAAACTTTGTGCTAAGTCATTAACTTATCCCCTGTATTTGGTTTTAAAAATGTCGATTGCCTGTAGTATATTTCTAGATACTTGGAAAATATCTCATATTGTTCCTATATACAAGTCTGGTCCGAAGCAAGACGTTTGTAACTATATACCAATTTCTAAAATTTGTGCAATTCCCAAGACTTTTGAAAAAATTGTCTATGAAAAAGTTTACCAAACTTTGTTAATGTTTTGTCTGACTATCAACATGGATTCCGTGTCGGTAGATCAACTGTAACCAATTTAGTTTTATTTTCTAATTATATTGTTACTTTTTTTGTAGTCGCTTGCAAACGGATGTTATCTTCACAGACTTGGCAAAAGCCTTTGACAAGGTACATCATGCCTATTTAGTGTTTTAACAGTTTGGGAATCCGTGGGGTATTTATTAAATCGCTGAATTCATACCTTACATATAATAAGTCGGGGATTGGCCGAATCAGACCACAGTGGGTCCCTTTTCGTCCCCTATTTGACGAAGGATGCTACTGCTCGGAGCACTCATAAGTGAGCATGCTCCTTATATAAGCACCCTTTGTCACCTCAAGCATGTCCTTGTAGGTCAGTTGACCAATATCGGCTTCGTCAATAAAAGGACGTCCCAGAATGGTCAATCTTATGCTTGCCATCGCCGGACACTGGCACAGAATGTGTGCTGCTGTTTCCGGCTCCTATAGGCATAACCTACACGCATCGTCCTCGGTCAGAGTCATCTTCCTGGGATGGTACATGTAGGGACCGTTTCCTGTGACCAGTGCAGTAAACCAGTTTAAAGTCTTCCGATTGTATCGGGTGACTTTTGCTGCCTCACTACTTGACCATTTCACGGCCGCCTTTGATTGCCTGCAATTACCAGCTTCTTCCCACCTTGTACGGTACGGTGTTACAAGTCCGTCCATTGCTTAATAAGGCCTAACACCATGTTGTCGCCTATGGCGATACGTGGTTCTGGTCCCCAGAATTCTTCTGCTGATCCTTCTCTTGCTAAAGAATCAGCCTTTTCATTATGTTCTATGCCAGAATGTCCTCGCACCCACATAAGTGTGAGCTCATTTGTCTGAGCGCACCTATTGAGTTTGGTAAGACATTCTATGGCCAACCTAGAAGTAATATCTGTTCGTTGCATGCACCTAATCACCGACTGATTGTCAAGGGCAATGAAAATTTTCGTGCCATTTACCCGGCCATCTATCAAGTGGTCCAGCGCATGCACTACACCAAGCATTTCCGCCTGGTATACAGACACGAACCTCCCCAGCCTCAGTGCACAGGATAGATTCAACTCTTCTAAGTAGACGCCAGACTCTGCCATTCATCAGAGAGCTGTCTGTGAATATACTGATGTCGCTACCAGCGGTTTCTTCACAAACGGATCCATCTGTTATTAGAGTTTTATAACATTTTTCTGTTATTCTCACTCTCTGCCTTCCGTCCATAGGCATACACGTCTCCCTGACATTTCGCTGTGTCATGTCCAGGATGCGCATATGACCATGGAGGGCTGTTGCTCCATGCCACTTAGCATTTTGCAACATCCTGAGGGCTGTTAGCGCTGCCGTTTTCTTTATTTCTAAATCCAACGGTTGCATACCTAACAAAAGCTCCATTGCGCTTGTTGGAGTGGTGCGTATTGCCCGTTATTCAAACACACGTCAGCCGTTGGACTGTCTAGTCGCTTCTTAATTGTTTTCTGACTGACTTTTGTCCACCAGATCACCAAAACATACGTGATGACAGGTCTAACCATCATAGTGTAGATCCATTTTATAGCCTCTGGGTTTAGCCCCCATTTTAGACCACAAACGTGTCTACACTGAAACAGAACCCTCTCGGCCTTTTGAATCCTGTCTCCTACATGTTCGTTCCAGTTCAGTTTACTATCTTTCTAGTAAAGAGACTATTGTCTGATTTTCCTGCGTTCACGGTGAGGCCTTGTTTTCGACACCACTCCTCCACCATTCGGAGTGCTCCCTTCATGATGTCAGAAATGGTGTCAATGGACTTACCACAGACCACCAACGCAATGTCATCTGCATACCATATCGTGTGTATGCCCGATTCATCTAGTCTAGCCAAAAGTGAGTCCACAGTGATGTTCCACAGGGTTGGCGATAACACCCCTCCTTGAGAACATCCTCTACTTACTCTACCTCTAGTCTTGACTCTACCGTTCTGCATGTTGACAGCCCTGTGCTTGAGCATATTGTCTACCCAATTTGTTATCATTGGGTTTACATTGCGTTCTGTCAGAGCATGTCACAGCCTTCCAAAGCATATTTTGCCGAAAGCACCCTCGATGTCCGTAAATGTGGCCAGCGCGATGCCTCCTGAAAATAACTCTTTTTCAGCTTCTCTAACTAATTTGTGAAGAGCATTCTCCATAGACATGCCTGCTCTATAAGCATATTGGCATCTTCTCAGAGGATTATGCATCAGTGAAGTGCTCTCAAGACAGTCAACCATCACTCTTTCCATCGTTTTCAAGAGGAAAGACGTAAGGCTGATCGGTCTGAACGACTTCGCCTCCGCATAATCTTTTTTTACGGGTTTCGGGAGAAAGACAACTTTCGCCTCTCTCCAGACTCTCGGAACTGCATCATAGCCGGAAATATACCGTCCATCCCTGATGTTTTGTACGGAGCAAATGAGCGTATAGTACTCCTCACCCCGTCCATAGTGATCAGAATTCATACCTTAGTAACCGTATTTAAGTAGTAAAAATAAATGAATCATTATCGTGTCCTATCAAAGTCTCATCTGGAGTTCCTCAGGGAAGTCATCTTGGTCCGCTGTTATTTTTGCTCTTTATTAATGATTTTCTCGGTGTTATTAAATATTCGGAATGCCTGTTGTTTGCTGATGATTTAAAACTATATCCTACAGTTGAATCTGCTCTTGATTGTAGTCTTTTTACAATCAGACTTAAATGCAGTTGGCTCCTGGTGTACATAAATATAAATTATTATATTTATTAAATATAAATTATTATATTTATTATATTTATATAAATATATTTTCAGAATCTGAAAGAAAATTCCAGGTGAAATTTTTATTTAATTTCGTTCAAGGGCACCGTGTGTCATAGGAATTGTTGACGTAGAATTTCATTAGGTTTAGTCTCTTCATTGCTTGTAATGATCGTACTACTAGTTCGCTTGTTAGCTCAAATTCGACCATTTCAGGCAAAATTATTAAGGGAGTATTCCTGGTTGGAAACATTTTTTTAAAATTTTTTTTAGAGTTTGGATATTTGAGAATATCGTCCTAAAAGGGTTTTTTGAAATTCGAAATACTTTAGGAGATATGGCCTTTTTGTCCAGCAATGTTTTCGCCAAAATGCGATTTGTTTAATTTGGCTACTTTTTGAATGCAACGGTTTGAAGCAACCAACGAATTTCGTTCAACGCGTTCTTTAGGTAATAACTTAGGAATTCGAATGTTGGCATGTTGGCAGTGTTTAGTTCACTTTGAATTGAGTTATAACGAACCTCTGATCGTTACAACAAACTCGCTGAGGTATCCTCAGAGGCTGTCCAGGGTTCTTACAAGCTCAACCAAATATTTCTGGTTGAGGGTTCCTCGTCGACGAGGGATGGTGCGTGGGTATGTCCACTGGTAGTCGTTTCTGCTGATCAATCTGAATTTGGAGTCGAGGTATGTGAGACGGCTGGAGTATTGGACACTATATGCGGCGTGTCGATGTGCGATGGTGACCTCTCAAGGTCGTATCGTTTGTCGTCATATTGACCCAGAAAACTTATGGCTGCTCTCGGGGTAGCTTTCCCAGGTTGCGTGACTGTACCTCTAATTGTTTAGCTTCTTGTCTTGTTGTTTGGTGCCATTATCTTTTGTGGCGGGTGCTTGTATCGGTTCCCAGGTGGCTCTCGTCCGTCGTGTCGTGACGGGGAACATGCTCTCGTTGAGAATGCGTGTGGGTCAGCACTCGTGGAGAGCGAGAGTGCACGTGAGAGGGCCGATATCCGTTACGGCGGCCCGAGATGCCCCAGTGTCTACTCGGCGGAAAGGAACTTCACGTGTAGAGCACGAGTGAGAATACACTCGGAAGAGAGAAGGCTCAGGAGAGTCACTCGTATAGAGCGCGAGTGAGAGTACACGTGAGAGGGCCGACATCCATTACGGCGGCCCGAGATACTCCAGTGTTTACTCGGCGGAAAGGAACTCACAAAGAGTCACTCGTGTAAAGCGAGAGTGAGAATATACGTGAGAGGGCCGATACCCGTTACGGCGGCCCGAGATACCCAGTGTCTACTCAAAGGGAAGAAACTCACAGGGAATCACTCGTACAGAGTGTGAGGAAGAGTACACGTGAGAGGGCCGATATCCGTTACGGCGGCCCGAGTTACCCCAGTGTCTACTCAGCGGAAAGAAACTCACGGAGAGTTACTCGAGCGAGAGTGAGAATTCACTCAAAAGAGAAAAGGCTCAAGGGAGTCACTCGTGTAGAGCACACATGAGAGGGCCGATATCCATTACGGCGGCTCGAGATACCCCAGTGTCTACTCAGCGGAAAGGAACTCACAGAGAGTCACTCGTGTAGAGCAAGAGTGAGAGCACACGTGAGAGCGCCGATATCCGTTACTGCGACCCGAGATACCCCAGTGTCTACTCAGCGGGAGAGGGATAGGAAGGAAGAGGAAAGCACGTCGTTCCTGTTCGCTGGCCCCAGCACGACTGTTTTATGATGAGGCGAACTGATGACTTATAAGCGAAATTTATGAAATGATAAGACGTCTGCTTGCTTTCGTAGTCCGTACTCGACTGACTCTTATTTCAACTCAATCGCTTAATATAAACCTTAAACATTGTTACAAATAATGAATTATTTTAGTATGATTAAAAAGTACTATTTTTTTACAACGCTGAAATATTTGGAGGTTTTTAGTTTGAGGTGAAAAAAGCCAAGTTTTTGGTAAAAACAGACGACAGGAAAGTAGATTGAAGTTCTTTTAAGTTATTTTTAATTAAAGTTTAATAAATACATTTTAAATATTACATTGTTGGTCCTTCGAAACGGATAGAACTAGTTCAGATGCCAAATGACGACGGCAGACAACTTGAAAAAGGTAGCGCAGACTCTGTATAGAAGCACGCCGAGCATAGCAACGCAGAAAAGTTTCTATGGATTTGAGGATGATGACGGAACTTCAACAATTGTTCGAGTCCAGCAGATATGCAGTAGATCTATTGGAAATAGCCCACAGACGGGTAGCAATGCAGCAGGCAGAGACGCAGCAGGCGCAAGCATTTTCATGTCATGCAATTCGCGGAAAGAATACGGCATTCGCCACGCAGTCAGTGCAGCAAACCTTCAAACAAACACATATACGTTGCAGCAGAAGAATTTAAATTTCAAATCATCATTTCGTTCATTTTGTAAAGAACAGAACGGAAATGATTTAGTTTACAGACACAAATTAAAGAGTTACAAGACAAATATAACAATTTGTATTTTCAGACGATAGACCAAGGAAGCCATGTATCTACACATAATAATAAATATTTAGAAGCTGTTACGACATTGCTAACACGTCAAGCAAAAAGTGAGTTGCCAAAGTTTGACTGCAATCCAGAAAACTGGCCGATGTTTAGCTTCGAATATTACAGATCCACAAGAGACTGCAGATACACAGATGGCGAAAATGTTGGTCGCTTGCGTAATGCACTCAAGGGTGTTGCTTACGACTGTGTTAAAGATTTGCTGATTATGCCAAATAGTTCTGAGCGAATTATTAATATTCTGGAGCGTCGTTTTGAACGCGATGAATACATCATAAAAGCATACGTTGCGAAAACCAGAGTGTTGGATAATTATCCCAACTCTTACCACTTAAACCAAAAAAAAAAAATACGAAATAATTCAATCAATATCAAGTTCTACAATAATTTTAATAATTAATTTAGTGGACTGTACGCTTTGAAGATCAGCAAAAGAAGAATGTAGAATTTGGCTTAGCTGAGCTCAGTACCTCCAAGAGAACATAAGCCAGAAACAGGTTTTGGTGTTGTTGTCGCCTTCAATCAGATTCCGCCCGATTGCTAACCTCGGCATGTGCAAAAAAAAAAAAAAAACAACAATGACAAGAAAACACCCACTAACAAACAACACAATGAACAACAAAAACAAAAAAAAACGTTAACAATAGCACATAGCCGGTTGCATTTGTCACGGGCCCAACTATTCCATAACATAGAGCAATACCAGCTCCGAGAGATGACAGACCAATATCAATTATCGAGTTCGCTACAGCTGTGGAAAATCTTACGACAATGCTGGAGTTGCTAGATAGACGAGAATACATGATGAATCCAACTTTGTTGTCTGAGCTTGAATGCAAGTTGCCTCTGTTATTAAGTATTTTGGGGTCTGACTATGTTCATGAAAATTCAAATTTTGATTTACGTGACATTGCAAATTGAATAGATAAAAAAGCACAAGGAGCTAGTCGCCGAGCAACACTCTATGACACAAATCACAAGAATGGTCAGAGAAAAGAGACAAAAATGGTTAAATAAATGCAGTCAGACCTCAAGAAGAACACAAAGAAATATGCAGCTTTTGCCAACAAAGCTGCGGACACTTAAAAAACTGTAGTGAATTTTTAGAGTTGTCAGTGGATGAACGCTGACAAACGCTGAAAAAAAAGTTATGCTTTTCGTGCTTATTCTCAACTCATACAACTAAAAACTGCAGGAAACGAAAGAACTGTAATATTGACAATTGCCAACGGATTCACAATCAGCTTCTTCATAAAGTTTCGCATCGTGACAACCAGATGAATCAAGAGTATGAGAATGTTGCAAATTAGGCCAAAATTGAAAGCATAGTTGCCGTACCCCATGAGAAGACGCATCTTCGCATGTTGCCAATTATTTTGAAAAACGGCGTTAAGGAACTGCGGACATACGCGCTTTTAGATTCAGGCTCTGATACAGCGCTACTTACCAATCAAGCTGCTGCGGAGTTAGGTCTGGTTGGGCAAATAAAGCCTTTGATGATTAAATGGGCTAACGGAGACGTTGCTTTTGAAAATGATTCTTCAGTAGTTGTATTACAAATAAAAGGTGTTTTCCCAACAGCAAAGACGTACAAGATTAATAACGTGAGAACTGTGTCTTGCATGCCTCTGCAAGCGCAATCCATTGACAAGGCTAAATATATGCAAAGGTGGCCATATCTTGCGAATGCCGACTTTAATGGGTATGAAAATCAACATCCAACTATTCTAATAGGTGAAGATAATGGATTGTTAACTGCAACAAGAGAGCTACTTCATGACAAAGCTATCACCTATATCACCTATAGCCAGACGCACATTATTAGGATGGGTTGTGAGTGGCAACCACGGTCAGGTGTGTGACAACTCGACGGTTTGTCACATCGAAAACATCCAAACGGACAACGACTTGCATGAGCTGGTGATGCAGATCTTTCGATGTGATGAAAATTGAACGAAACGAAATCGTGAGACCTGTAAGTCGCGAGAAGATCAAAGAGCACTTAAAGTAATGGAAGACACCTTAAAGCAGACAACAGATGGCAGGTGGGAAATTGGTCTGTTATGGAAAAAAGACAAGTTCACACTTCCTGAGAGCAAAGTGGTGGCAACACGTCGATTGGAATTTCTGGAGCGGAGACTTAATAGAGACCCGGAGTTAAAGGCTAACTATCAGCAAATTATAAATGACTACATTGACAAAAGCTATTTGATAAGGGTGAGTGAATCTTGCTTACCAAACTTACGAATGTGGTATCTTCCACATTTTCCGGTACTCAACCCAATAAGGCCAGGCAAGGTCCGTATTGTATTTGACGCGGCTTCAAAGTCAAACGACGTCTGCCTAAATGATGCAGGTGTTCAAGGTCCGGATTTGCTGGAGCCGTTACCTAGCGTTTTATAAAAATTTCGACAAGGGCACTATGGGTTTATTGGTGACATACAAGAAATGTTTCACAGGGTGAAAATAAGAGCAGAAGACAGCAACAGTCAACTTATTTTGTGGCAACAGTGAAACAGCAACTTACATGATGACAGCGATGATGTTTGGCGCTAAATGTTCACCAAGTTGTGCAATATATATTAAAAATAAAAATGCTGAACGGTTTGAGGACAAATTTGAGTCCGCAGTGAAGACGATTAAGTATTATCATTACATGGACGATTACCTGGGAAGTGCGGACACAATCGATCAAGCACAACAGCTGATTGCAGATGTTTCTGCCATTCATCATGAAGGCGGGTTTGTTATGCGGAATTGGTCGAGCTCGTCATCAGATATAATTGCGAACGTTCCCTCGGAGTTAACTCGATCGGACAATTCAGTTATCATCGACAAAGGTGGCGACGTTAATCGAGCGTTAGGTATAAGATGGAATTTGAAAGAAGATTAATTTTCATTTTCGACGAAATTTGCAAAGATCGATGAGAATTTAATGAAAGGCAACAAGATACCGACCAAACGTGACGTTCTTAACATTGTGATGAGTGCTTATGACCCTTTAGGGTTTATAGCTCACTTTACAGTGGTTGGTCGGATTTTGCTACAACGAATTTGGAGAATTGAAATTGATTGGAATACTGAACTGCCGTATGAGTTGCAATTAGACTGGTATATTTGGCTTAACGACTTACAATAGATATCACGTGTTAAAATAAAAAGATGTTGTTTAACACTGTCTTCCAACAACGCTGATATACAATTGCATACATTTGTTGACGCTAGTGATGAGGCATATGCAGCTGTATCATTTTATAGAATAGAGCACGCAGGAAAAGTTGAAGTTGCGTTTGTAGCTGCTAAAGCCAAAGTCAGTCCGTTAAATCCTACCACAATACCGAGGTTAGAATTGCAATCTGCTCTAATCGGAAGTAGACTGGCTAATACCATTATACAATCTTATGACTTTCACGTTAATCGATGTTTTGGAGTGATTCAACGACTGTGCTTCAATGGCTTCGAGCAGACGCTAGACGATTCAAGCAATACATAGCAGATCGGCTCGGTGAAATAGCCGAGTTAACAGAAATCGCAGAATGGAGGTGGGTTCCATCTAAAGAAAATGTAGCCGATTACGCTACAAGGTCACGACAAAAAGAATTTGACCCTAATTGCAGATGGTTCCAAGGACCTGACTTTCTGCGTTGTGAGGAATCAAAGTGGTCGCAAATAGAATATATGAAAGTTATATCTGAGCAAACAGTAGAAATAATAGATGTTAATGTTATTCTAACTTCCAATGATATAGTTATTCCTGAAGCAAATAGGTTTTCAAGCTGGATTCGATTAAGTAGCCTGGGTAAACAGATTTATTTTTAATATTATGTCGACTAAAATAAAGGGCCGCAAAGGAGAACTCACCGTGGAAGAGCTCGACAGAGCTGATATTATAATTCTTCGACAGTCTCAAAAGAATTCATTTTGTAATGAAATTGCTAATTGGAAAAAAACTAAAAAGTTGTCACAAGCAGTCGATTGTATAAGCTTACCCCAATATGCGACACCGAAGGTTTACTGAGAATGTCTGGACGATTAACAAAAAAGAAACAATGATGATTAGAATTGACAACATTGACATTGATGAATAGAAACATAAAGATGATTACACAAAGCTTCTTATAAAACACTATCACTGTGTTTATAAGCATATGGGATACTTCACAGCATTAAACGAAATGCGACAAAAATACTGGGTAATAAAAGCTAAAACAACATTAAAGAAGATTGCAAACGATTGTCAATATTGCAAATTCAGCGAGCAAAGCCAATGCAAACAATTATGGCCGATCTACCAAAATCAAGACTTGCTGCGAATTCTCCACCTTTTTCTTTCACTGGAATGGATTGTTTTGGGCCGCTTCCGTCCGAGTTGGACGACATTATGAAAAACGCTACGGAGTTCTTTTTACTTGTATGACGACTAGAGCAGTCCATATAGAATTTGCACATAATTTATCAACTGATACTTGCATAATGGCGCTACGACGTTTTATATCACATCGAGGATGTTCACGTCACATCACTTCAGATAATGGTACGAATTTTTGTGGTGCCAGGAATGATATTGAAGCAAGCATGCAAGAAGTTGACAAAGACGAGTTCCTTCGCTTTATGACGACGCATCGTGTCAAGTGGACATTTAATCCTCCGGCAAGCCCTCATATGGGTGGTGTCTGGGAGAGATTGATTCGAACAAAAAAGGCTCTATATGCAACTTTAAAGGAACGACTTCCAACTGACGAAATGCTCTTAACAGCACTTAGTGAAGTAGAGCAAATTTTGAACTCGCGACCGCTTGTTGAAGTGTCGGAGCATCCAGAAGACGGTGAAATTTTAACACCAAATCATTTTCTCATCGGACGCTCATCTCAAAGTGCACCAATAAGTCAACATGATGATAAAGACTTGCTTCTTAGAAAAAGATGGCTAGCAGCTCAATGCAAATGGCTAGCCGATTATTTTTTGGAAAATTTGGATAAAGTCCTTTATGCCAGGTCTAAATAGTAGAACAAAGTGGTTGTCTTCAGGACGAAACCCAATACAAGACCATAATTTACCACGAGGAGTTTGGATTAAAGGGATAGTGACGAAGCTTTATCCTGGATCAGATAAGGAGGTACGAGTAGTAGACATCCGAACCGCGACATCAACATACCGACGACCGATAACGAAGCTGTGTCTTATAGATACTAAGAGGGTATGTGAGAATCAAACTGATTTCAATACCGGGGCCCAGGATGTTACAAATAATGAAGTATTTTAGTATGATTAAAAAATACTATATTTTTACAACGCTGAAATATTTGGAGGTTTTTAGTTTGAGGTGAAAAAAGACAAGTTTTTGTTAAAAAACAGACGACAGTAGAAGTAGCGAAGTTCTTTGTTTAAGTTATTTTTAATTAAACTTTAATAAATACATTTTAAATATTAAAAACATACTATGTGTGACTACCTGTTGCATTAGTTTTAGTAGTGGCGTGATATTAACAATGTTTGTGTGTGTATATGCATAGTTAAATAGAGAAGCTTAACATAATTGAATTCAATGAGATTATGTTTATAAACATGTTAAGTTAATATGATTAATTAAATAAATGTAATTGATAATTTAACATGTAATAAATGTTATAGTAGCAGTAGTAGAGAATATTAAAATTTAAGTAATATTGATTTTAGTGATAATTCATTTGCATGTTTATGTTAAGCAAGTAGAAAAGATTAAAGTAATAACTTAGAATAATTTAGTTTCCATATGTTCTTAGTAGCTTAGAAAAATAATTTAAATATATTATATGTTGAATTAGTAGGAATAATATATGTGTTAAATTAGTAAGTAGCATGAATATTATACTATATATTGAATTGTTAGCTAGCGTGCATAACATATATAGTATATGTTAAATTATTTGTTAGCATGAACAACATATATAGGATATGTTGCTAGCTAGTTGGCGTCTGCATTCTCTTTCATTTTGAATGCGTGTAGGTGGTAGTGTATATGATACCGGTTGTCGTGTGCTCAGCTATTGTACCAGCTCTGACTTTGAGTTCGTTGATGCGCAGCATGTTCTGTATACAATGTTTCTTGCGCTCTCGTTGCTTTTCAGCTTTGCCTATAGCGACTTATGTGGATGTTGCTAATACATGTTGCGTGATGACATGCATACCTCTGAGCTCGTTACGTAGGCTTACAGTGGGGCCTATTTCATAGCGTGATCGTTGTTGGTGGGTTTTGAGTTTAACCCATGTTGGGTGACCTTCTCGACCTCTACTGTACTACTTATGCCGATTCTTACTCCTCCAAGGCTACATGTGTCGGTCCATGTGTTGGCCTATTTCATATGAACTGATATGGGTCGTCACACAGTTTTGATAAAAATTTTTGTTTGTGCTAAAGACAATGGATAGAAAAAGTAATAGAAATAAAAATAAAAGAAACAGTGCAGTGCTGTGGTCAATCGCACCGAAGCATATGCACACAGGCGCATGCACTATTGAGATTGCCAATTATATTGCAACTGGCATATTTAACGAAGGTTTTTTGTCAATACTTCAAATAATGAACCTAATGGGCATCCCGATTGGCAACGTCACATATGATTTCGCAATGTCTCGGAACGAAGAACGTTTGAAAAGGTCCGAAGCCAGAGCACTGGCCGCATCAAAAGAAGGTAGAACTGCCCGAAAAGCACAAAGAGCCGCTGAGTTCTCATTTTTTGAAGAAGAGGAAGGAGTTCTTTCTGGGGCTGGCATTGCAGATTGATATATGTAAGTATTTCACAAAAAAAAAATGGTTTATTGCCTAAAATTTTCTTTGAGTTTTTTAAAAACACGTTTTTGAACTTCGAAGTCACTTTTCTCCGGTTCTACTGAACCGATTTCGATGAAACCAAGTGCAATCGACGCAGAATTTCTAAAACTGCATGCTAAAATGATTTCAATATTTTTTTTTTTATGCTAAAAAATAACTTCAAACTCAAACGCGTTTATTTTGAAACCACGTTTTTCGAGCTTGCGGCCCAGATTGCGCCCGTAGTTCTGAACCGATTTTGATGAAACAAAGTGCAATCGACGCAGAATTGTCACTATTCTGGTCCCTACCTCAATCAAATTTTAAACAATTTTTTACTATTTTTTTTTTACACTAAAACTACAAAAAAAAGGACCCAAAATCGGTTTTTCATTTTTTAATGACCGCCATTTTGTAAAAAATAATCGCAAAATTATGATTGAGGTAGGGACCAGAATTACATCTGTACTGAAACTAACGCCGTTTACTTTTTTCATTTCAGATAAGTCGAGTTATCTGGGCCGCAAGCAAAATACCTTTTTTTCGACGCCCAACTTTGAAGGCCAACAACTTTTTGAACAGCTTTCGTACAAAGGAAAATTTTTTTTATTTAATTTAATATGTTCTTAATACAATAAAAAAAATAGAATTTAAATAACTCTTTGCGTTTTCAAAGGAGAAGTTTTTCGAAGAGGGTCCAAAACAGCCTTCCAACCAGGAATACTCCCTTAAAAAATAATTTCTTTCTTATTTTACAAACCAAGCAAAACCATGGGCAATATTATACTCAGGGGCTCCCCAAATCCAACTAGGACGATCAAATCGCTGCACCAAATTTCTTATCTTGATGATTTATAGGCTTACCTGTAATCTAATTTCAATTCACCAAAACGATAGTAGCTCAGTTTATACATTAAACAGTTAAGAAGTGCAGGAGAACCTTCTGAATCAACACGAAACTCGCCTCGATCAGTAAAGTAATCACTTTCTCTAATATCCTTAGGATGTTCACCTTCAGCAATTCGAACCATCCACAAAAACTTATTGATATCATCTCCTGAATATCCAATAACTCCCCCGAAAATAACAAGTACATAATCCACATCTAGTGACGTCATAATTTCGTAAGATTTTTCTTCGGTAGAAGACATTGCCTTTCCGACTAATGCTATATGACTGTTATTCCAAGTATTATTATCAACGAGAGTTGTTCTGTTTGCCATTCCAGCTATTTGATAACCATAATCCCACCATGACATAACGCGTGCATCATCTGCTGTATTTTGTGAGAGCCAATAATAAGCTTCCCGAAAGTCGTCTAAAATATTCCGGGATCTACAGAAGAAAATAACACATAAAATAAATTTTGTCAACGAAGCACAAATAATAAGAATAATTTTATGATATACAGTGATACGAAAATAATAGAAACGGCTCGTATGTTTTTCTTTAGTTTGATTATTTTTTTGTGAAATTAATTTTCTTTTTAAAGTTTACATAAGACTTTAATATTGAGGAAATACCTTTCAGAAAGTAAAAAAAAAAAACAGCTTCAACGCAATTCATAAAAATATTCATAACATTTATTGTCCTGAAAAAAAATAATAGAAATAAAAGACGTTAAACTAATATATACATTTTTTGGAACAAGTCTAGTTTAATGAACCCGCTTAAATATCAGAAAGTTGTTTGGTACAAGGCATGGAAGAATTTTAATTGTATCATTCGTACAAAGTAGCATTTTTTTCGTAGATTGTAATGGTATTGAATAAAGCCACTATCCCCCTGTGGCCGAAGCAACCCTTGAAACTCAGCCGGTTATTAAAGTAGACTTAAGCCCATTTTTTTCTTAAAATCTACCAATGTTATACTTTTATTTCAATTTAAAATTATTTAGAAACTTATTAGTTCAATAACATACAAAAAGATGTTTAAGCAGTACAACTGATACTATTTATAACCAACAAGTTAGACATAATTAATTTAATTTTAAGCATTAAAATAAAAGTAGATATATAATAATTTAATAGTTCTTTATAACTTATAATTTAAATGAATTGTTTATACCTTTAAATAGGCTTGTTGATCAATTGTTATAATGCAATTAAACAGATAATTCATTATTTTGTACCGACGTTTCGTTGATTTTTTGTCAACATCCTCTGGGTACCATTTTATTGAATCTGAGAAAAAAATTATAATAACATTCACAAACTATGGATTTGATGACACTTAATTTAAACATATTCATATTAAATACACCTATTAAAAGCGATAACATTAACATAATTACTCATAATTACGCGTTTGAGTTTGAAGTTATTTTTTAGCATAAAAAAAAAAATATTGAAATCATTTTAGCATGCAGTTTTAGAAATTCTGCGTCGATTGCACTTGGTTTCATCGAAATCGGTTCAGTAGAACCGGAGAAAAGTGACTTCGAAGTTCAAAAACGTGTTTTTAAAAAACTCAAAGAAAATTTTAGGCAATAAACCATTTTTTTTTTATAAAATGGTACCCAGAGGATGTTGACAAAAAATCAACGAAACGTCGATACAAAATAATTAATTATCTGTTTAATTGCATTATAACAATTGATCAACAAGCCCATTTAAAGGTATAAACAATTTATTTAACACCAAAATTTGATCTTTCACCACTTGTCAACTTATGATTTAATTGAATTTAAGGTTAAGCTCATAAGTTCATTGAATATTTAAAGAAAAAAAGAATTTATCATAAGATAAGATAATAAAGCGATAAGGATAGTCAGATTAAAAAGAAAATGTGCAGAAAGAATAGAATTTAGAGGTTAGATGTTTGAATAGTTGGACATAAGAGATCACTTAAAGCTATTCGAATTAAAGGTTGATTTGATCTACAGGGTTGCCCATATTCGACGGACCCATCTGGCAACGCCATAACTTTTGACAGAGATGTCAGATCGCTTAATGACATACCGCGTTTGAAGCGTCAGTCCAAGCAGATTTTTACCATGGAACAATACACGCCACGCGAGCGCTCTGAAATAGTTGAAATTTACATTCAACAGAAGAAGTCAATTGTGAAAACTCAACGTGCTTTTAAAATATTAAAAAATGTGAGAAGTGCGCCTTCTAAGAACACCATTAAGCGTTTATTGCCGTATTTACGCCACTGAAAATCCTCAGGAGATTCAAGAAGTGCCTCTTCATGACGAAAAAGTCACAGTTTGGTGCGGCGTTAGTGCGAAAACGGTCATTGGGCCGTTTTTCTTCCAAAATGAAAATGGCCATGCTGTTACCATCAACCAGGAGCGTTATCGCGACATGATGACCAATTTTGTGCTGCCAATTATTCGTCGAAAGCGTATGAGGCAGTTCTGGTTTCAACAAGACGGCGCTCCACCGCACACAAGTCGCATTACAATCGATTTTCTGAAGAATTTGTTTCCGGGCCGTTTGATGTCGAAAAGTGGTGATTTGGACTGGCCACCGCGTTCGCCCGATTCGACGCCGCCTGACTTCTTCTTGTGGGGATATTTGAAGTCAAAGGTTTACGTTAACAAGCCAAGGACCGTAGAAGAGCTCAAGGACAAAATTCGTGAAGAAATAGCCGCTATTCCGGCCGAAATGTTGGCGAAAACGATGGAAAATGCTGCAAAAAGGGCACAATACGCCATCAACGCCAGAGGCGGCCATTTGAAAAAAAAAAAAAAAAAAAAAAAAAAAAAAAATCGATAACATTAGAGATGGTTAGAAGTCTATTTACACGGCAACATACCGCCAGCCTTGAACCATATGTTCAAAAGCAAATTACATATGCATATTAAATTTTAATTATTTGAAAAATTGACTTGTGTATGTATAAAACAAAAGGCATAGATACTAAGCAGCGGCATCTTCAGAGAATATGTCGCCCTTCGTTGGCAACCGACAAATTTTGTGGATAGGCCGAACGCACTCGCCATCAGCTGTCTTTAGGGAGACCACTCTCACACAACCATCGGATCCTGGGTGACATTTTAGCACTCTTGCAATCTTCCACTTTGTTGGCGGGGAGCGTTCACCGGCGATAGCTACGACGTCTCCTTCTTGCAGATTTGTAGTGGGACGAAACCACTTCGTGCGTTGCTGAAGATTCACTAAGTAATCATCGCGCCATCTCTGCCAAAAATGATGTCTCATAGTGGATATGAGATGCCAGCGTTTGTATAAATTACCCTTAAAGCTCTCTTGTTCTAACTCTGGAATTGCTTTAAGTGGCTCTCCGATAATAAAATGTCCCGGTGTCAAAACTTCCTTGTCGCTAACATCCGACGCGTTGACACAGAGGGGACGCGAGTTGACACACGCCTCAATCTCCGACAGTAGAGTGGCGAACTCCTCAAACGATAGCAATGTTTCACCAAGGGCTCGCCTTAAGTGATATTTGACTCGTTTAATTCCAGTTTCCCAATAGCCACCCATGTGTGGCGCATGTGGCGGATTAAAATGCCATGTAATAGCAGAATTTGCAAAGTATGTCTTCACCGTGTCGTCCGCCATGCATTGTTGGAAAGCGGCGCGCAGTTCTCTTTCAGCACCAACGAAATTGGTGCCGTTATCCGAATGCATGTGCTGGCAGTACCCCCTTCGATTTATAAAACGTCGGAAGGCATTCAAAAAGCCGCTAGATGATAAGTCGCTGACAAATTCTAAGTGCATCGCACCAGTTGCCATGCATATAAACGAACTAATGTAACCTTTTGTCGATTTATTGCCACGTCCGGCAGCAAATTTATATGGGTATGGACCGGCAAAATCCACAGCACTTCGCAAGAAACAGCGGACATAGATAGTGCGACTGATCGGTAAGTTAGACATCGACTGCTGTAGTGGAGTGCGATTGCAGCGCTGACATTTTACACAGCTTCGATAAATTTTGCGAACTAAATTACGAGACCCTAGAACCCAAAAGCGTCTCTGGAGTGTTGTTTGCATAATCTGAAGTCCCGCATGTAGCGTCCAGGTATGAATGTCGTTGATAATCAATTTTGCAATAGTGGAGTTTCTTGGCAACACAATCGGGTGTTTCACATCCACAGAAAATATAGAATGCTTAATGCGACCACCCACGCGTAGCAACCCATTTTCATCTAAAAATGGCTGCAACCGCACTAAACAACTTTTAAGCGGCACAGGCTGATTAGCTCTGCAATGAAAAATATCATTAGAAAAATAAAAGTTTTGTGTATACTTAATCAGCAATATTTCAGCTTTTCTTAGCTCCTCGTAGGTTATGGGTCCGATCAGCTTTTTTTCGTTCGTTCTTGCAGCTCGTAGATTGTTAATAAAACGTAATAAGTATGCGGTTAGTCTTTTTAGTCTTATAAAAGAAGAATATCGGTTTAAAATTTCCCACTGAGCGGATTGATTGCTGACGCAAGATAGCAGCTTGCTTGTACGTTGCTCTAATTTAGTTAACATAAGTATATTCGTATTGTGTTCCCAAGTGGTTGCGACTTCTCGAAGAAACAGCGGCCCGTTCCACCAAAGCTGATTCTGAAGATGAAACGTTGCCGAGACGCCTCTAGATGCACAGTCCGCGGGATTGCACTCTGAGCGCACGTGTGACCAGCATTCTGGTGGCAGCGTTTCTTGTACTGCAGCTACCCGATTGGCCACAAAAGTTGACCAGCGACTAGGGTGCCCCTGCAGCCACGCAAGAGTAACTGTAGAGTCAGTCCATGCGAAGAATTTTATGGAAGCTTTGTCCAAGCTCGCTGATACCTGTTCTGCTAGTTTTGCTGCAAGGTGAGCGGCACAAAGTTCCAACCGTGGAAGCGTTGTCGTTTTAAGTGGTGCTACCTTTGCCTTGGCGGCTACCAACCTGACCGTCACTCCTTCTTGACAAATAGTACGTGCGTACACGGCCGCAGCATAGGCACGTTCAGATGCGTCCGCAAAAACGTGCAATTCTGTAACAGATGCTTCACCTCCTGTCCCAATCCAGCGGTTGACATTGAGCGATGCTAACTTTAGTAAATCATTGCGGTGAATAGACCAACTGTGTGCAATGTTCGATGGAACCGCTTCGTCCCAGCCTATGTTTTCGCGCCATAGTTGTTGAAACCAGATTTTGGGTAAAATTGTGCAAGGTGCTAGAAGTCCCAACGGGTCGAACAGTAGGCTAGCATCCGAAAGAAATTCTCTTTTCGATATAACTAGGGGTGGCGGCTTGAATTGTACTGCAAACGTTAAGAAATCTCCTTCGGTGTTCCATATTAGGCCTAAAGTACGAACCACTTCATCAGCGGCGAGTAGATGCGAAACACGATTTGATGCATTTGGCACATTTTCAAAAAGTTGCTTGTCATTCGATGCCCATTTGCGGAGTTCAAATCCTCCACAAGATAATACGAACGAGATATCCTTCTGCAGCCTTGCGAGCATAGCACTAGAAGCTGCACCAGTCAGTAGGTCATCCATGTAGAAATCTCTCAAAATAACTTCAGCGGCTTGTTTATGTGTTTCAGCAGCAACCCTGGCAGTCTGCTGCATTGATTTGACTGCTAAATGTGATGCAGAAGCAACTCCGTAGGTTCAGCGAAGCATTCGATATTCTTGCAATGGTTTCAACGGGCTATCACGCCAAATAATTCGCTGGTAGTTGACGTGCTCCTCATTAACAATCACCTGACGATACATCTTCTCTACGTCGGCAGTCATAACAAATCGATGGTATCTAAAACGCAAAAGTATTGCAAATAAGTCGTCTTGCAACCGCGGACCGAGTGAGCGACCATTTGACGACTTCATCGAGGCATTGAACCCCACGCGTAGTTTAGTCGTAGAGCTCGTCTCCTTTAACACAGAGTGATGAGGCATATAATAACATGCGCTTGGTGTGCCGTAAGCGGGCTCCATGTGACCCAATTGTACGAGCTCTTGCATAAATGCGGTGTAGCGCAAGCGAAGGTCTTCGTCGAAAGCAAATCGTTTCTCCATTCTTAGAAAGCTACGAGTTGCTATATTTTTAGAATCACCCAATATAGCATTCTTCTTGAAAGGTAATTTAACTATGAATCGCCCATCGGCAGAGCGGCGGTGAGTTATATCGAAATGGTGCTCACAGAATTCTTCCTCAGCAGTCAAATGCTGTGTAAGCGGAAATTGATCTAACGACCATAGTCGATTAATAGCTTTTGATAACTGAAGGTCGCAATGAAAACTCTGAACCTCTGCGACAGTAGGTTGTGCAATACCTGTGCGGCCAAGCAGCACCCACCCGAAAACAGTATTTTGCGCGATGGGCGTCCCTGGTGGTCCCTTGCGAATCTCAGTTGTGATGAACTGGTCCATTTCATCCATACCGATTAGTATGTCGATTGCAGCAGGTTTTGCAAAAAGCGGGTCAGCTAGTGGCAAGTTAGAAATATGTGGCCAATTGAAACATTGGACATTCGTGGCTGGCAATTGATTTGTAATATTTGACAAAATAATACTATTTATAATTACATACTTGACTGAGTTTTGCGGTGCAATTTTAAGAGTTGTTTCACCTCTGGCTTTGCCTCCCATTGATGATCCTATCCCTGTTACAAAGACGCTTGATGACGACCTCGAAAGGCGAAGTCTCTGAATGCAAGCTTCAGTAACGAATGAGGCGTGCGAACCAGTATCGAACATAGCTCGGGCGTTTTGCCATCGCCCATCACAATCTTGAACGCGAACGAGTGCGGTTGCTAAAAGCACTGATTTATCTATAGCAGTAAAATGAGATGGAGCAGTCGATGTTCGGCTATGAGCGGCAGTGGATGCATGGTGAGTAGCAGTAACATCATGGTCAGCAGTTGGTTGCATAATCGCGGCAGCGGGAACTACATAGCTCGAAGTATCGTGTGACTTAGTAGCAGCTTGATCGTAATTTAAAGCTGTTTGCGAGGAAGCAGCAGGAACGTGATGATAATTTAGTTCAGAGTATGCGTTTACAGTATTTGAGATATCTGCTGCGGTGCATAGCGAGGTATTATTTGTTGAAGCGTTTATAGCAGCGTGCAGCATTGAATGATGACGACGATGGCAAATGCGACAAGTGGTATTACTGCGACATTTAGATTGATGGTGACCCGGGCTTAGACAATTCAGACAAGCTCCCATTTCTTTAACAAAGCGTAATCTAGAGCTGCTATCAAACCCGTTGAACTTGTCACACACGTAGATTTTATGTTGCCCGTTGCAGCATGGACAGCCGGCTGAGCGCTGAACAGAAGCTGCAGGTCCAGTAGGAAATGAACTGTTCGTACTCACTGTGTGAAATACGCTTGTAGTTTTTTTTGATGCGGCCTTGTTATTGGTTGACACAACTGTTTGGTGTAAGCATTTCTAGTGAACGACAGCGTGTTTGAAGAAATTCTTGAAGTTCGTCGAACGAAGGCAGTGAATCACTTGCTATGGACAGCTCCCAGTACTTCCTTGTTTCATATGCCAACTTGGAAACCACGCAGTGTACCAACCAATCGTCCCAATGGTCAACTGGACGCCCTAGTGCCCGCAAGGCACGCGTATGCTGGACTACTACATCCAAAACCTGTTTGATGGCCTGCGCAGAGTCATTAACCGCTTTTTTCATCGAAAATATTGCCATGAAGTGATGCTCAACGATGACGCGCATAACTTGGTAGCGAGAGTTGAGCAACTCCCACGCTTCTGCATAGTTCGCATCACTGATTCTAAAATTTTCGATTATATGAAGAGCTTCGCCCTTGAGACAACTTCGCAAATAATGCAGCTTCTGACTGTCAGCTAGTGCATTATTCGAATCTACTAATGACTTGAAAACGTCGCGGAATGTTATCCATTCAGTGGAGACTCCACTGAACGTCGGTAATTCAATCTTCGGCAGATGGACAGCTGCTGCCTTTATCTCAGTTTGAAAATCGCTTTTTTGCGATTTCGACTTTGCTTGACGCTTAAAATTTGTTAATGCGTCTAAATACCAAGACTCCGTTTGAACTCGCACGGCCATGACTATGTTTTCGTTCTCTGGACCTGCAACAATTTCCATTGCTTCTTGAGCTTGATTAAATCGAGTCCATTGATCTTCAAGTAACTTCAGATAATTTTGCGCACGCTCTTCATCTAATTTTAATGAAGTGTCCTGACTCGCTTGTAGGTATCGCTTAATCGCACTATGCGCGGAGTCGCGGACCTTTTGATTTGCGTTTGCCATTTCCAGAAATGAAAGCGCGTGTTAATTTTTTGGTTATGAAAAAACCACGTTGCTCAATTTGCCTTATCGCCGCTAGCTTTTAATGAAAATTACACACAACTCCAACTTAATTTGCAATCCGGCTCGAAGGACCAAAATTTTATGTTAGAATTAAAGTGGACTGTATTATTAAGAGAATAATTGTAAAAAAGATGTGTGTGGTTTTCAAGAAATTTATTGTAAGTAATTAATAAGGAAGGGAAAATCCAATAGTAACTATACAAAAAATCGATAACATTAGAGATGGTTAGAAGTCTATTTACACGGCAACAGATATCATATTCAAAAATTGATGTAAACAAATCTACTTGGAACAAATTAAATGATTAAGATTGCCAACCGCCAAATTTTTATTTTTTTCTTTGATTTTTTTAACAAAAACATGGGTCCGTCGAATATGGGCAACCCTGTATATGTTAGTGAATTCCAAAGTTTAATGGCGTTGGCGAAGAATAGCCGTTTTGAATTCAAGGTCTTATATTTCGGTATAATAAGATTGCGAGTTCGATTAGAAACACTTAAGCGTAATTTATTACAGAGGTAAGATGGAGTTTTTTGATTTATTAATTTGTGCAAAAATAAACAATTCCTTGCGTTTAAGTAGTTAATTATGCTACATCCTAAGATTTCTTTACTTATTACGGACACGTACTCAAAAAAGCGCCTCAATCCAAACACATATCTAGTCACATCATTAAAAGCAACTTGGATTTTATGTGTAGAGAGCGAGTCAAGATTACTAGAGACCAGTTCTGAATAAGTAATAAGCGGGACTATTAGTGGAACAGGAAGTCTTTTCTTGATCTCAATGGAAACAAATTTTGAGGACAACCGTAGACAACGCAGTGTGAAATACACGCGTTTAACAACATTATTTATATGATCAGAACTGGAAAGCTTAGAATTTACATAAAATTCTAAATTTTTAATCTTGACAACCATTTGTAGCCCCTTATCATTTAAAAATATCGGAGGGAAAGTGGTCGATCTTGTTCTTAGAAGTTGGGAGAATGTACGATTCTTGAGCATTCAAAAGATGCATAGTGACATCAATGCAAACACTGAAAATAACGGTTAAAAAACTATTAAATAAAAGAGGGCCAATAATGGATCCTTGAGGAACACCTATTTTAGTATCCTTATAGGCAGAAAATAGATCACCAATCTTCACTCTCTGCAATCTACCTTCAAGATAATTAGCCATAAGGGTTACGGCATTATTATTAAATCCAAACAGTAGCTTAAAGGGCTGATTATAATAGACGGAACGGAACGTGTAGAACGTTGAGAAATGTTACTTTGCGATCTATTGCATGAATTTCTTATGTGAGCGTTTATAATAAATCGGAACGGAGCGGCGCGCGACAAGCAGATGACGTCACTCCGGTCCAGCGCCATCTAGTGGGGGCTTTTTTGCTAAAATGTGCAAAGGTGTATGTCTTTGCTTTAAGCTTTTAAAATTGGCAAGTTTGGTGTATGTCTTTGCTTTAAACTTTTAAAATTGGCAAGTTTGGGGTATGTCTTTGCTTTTAAGCGTTGATCATAATTTTATACACTATATTATCGGTAGTGGTAGTCAAGCGAGTTCTTATCAGTGTTTGCATGTTTTGTTTTTTTTCTTAACCCTCGAATTCGTTATAGCAATGACTCAAATTCTGCTGGTTGACTTTAGCTGAAGTGATATGACTTGCTTTATGAAAATATATGCATTAATATGGGTTTATAAATGTTTATAAATTTAATAAAGTTGGTAAGTATTAGGTGGGTGTCTTTGTTTTGAGCTTTTTAAAATTAAAAGTTTTGAGGATATGTCTTTGCTTTTAAAAGTGATCATAATTTTAGACACTACATTATCGGTAGTGGCAGTCAAGCGAGTTCTTATCAGTGTTTGCATGGTTTTTCTTAACCCTCGCATTAGTTACAGCAAGACTCAAATTTTGTTGGTCAACTTGCTTTAGGAAAATATATATGTTTATTTGGAATGGAGCAATTTAGGTACGGCGAAGGTTGAAGAGGTTAAAGAACTGTTTATAAATTTAATAAAGTCGGTAATTATTTGGTGGGTGTATTAGATTTGTACAAGTAGTTTGTGTATTAGGTGACAACCATTTAAAACATAGGCGTATATAAATATCTATTCGTCAGTTGGGGGACATCGGGGTTACAAGCCCCCGCTTAATAACCACCGGCCAAGTCACTTACACCCAGCAACTTATCCGCCGCTGGATTTTATTTTAAGTAAACGAAATACACCGCAACCAAGAAGAGTCAAGAAGTTTCTAGAAGCTTCGAGATGCAGAAACTTCGAGAACAATGTAGAAGCCGACTTATGTTATTGTATGCCGATGACGTCACCCATCCCCATCCCGATACGGATTTTAATTTTATTTAATTTCAATTTCAATACTAATTTCAAGTTTGAAGTGATAAGACCCAAGCTTCATAATAAGCATAGTAAGCGTACTCAAAAAAAAAAAAAAACGCAAGTTCAAGATAAGGGAGCAGTGTAGAAGTTTAACGCTAAAGCAAACGAATGTTTGTGGTGAAATTCTGATAAAGATTTATTTAAATTTTTCTTTATTACTATTATTATTATTTTATATACAATATACAAATTTTATAATTTCATTAATGGAAAAAAAGTGATCTTATATTTAATTAATTTTTTCTGATTTCATTTGTTAGAGGTGCATATTCAATTAATCGATCATAAATTACTAAACAGTGGGCTGAGGTTCTATCTGGAATCGGTTTATTTGCTTCAGTTTCAAATTCAATTCGTACATCAATAGGTCCAACTTTAATTGCTTCATTTTGGTGTGTAACATCAACAACAATAAATGGTTCAATAGCCTTGAATCCAACGATATCTAGCAATGGTTGAGGTTCCCGCATATAATAACTTTGTTGAAATTTTGCATGCATATAATATAGTACAGCATATTGTCCCATTTCAAAGCGACTATTTAAATCATCATAGGGATATGATTCAGAGTTTATATATACTTTTAAATTAGATATATTACAATGATCAAATATATTTCCTTCATGTTTACTTTTTTCTTTTTGTAAACCGATTATAAGAAATCGTGATCTTTCATTTTTGCGGTGAAAGCTTTTCATGGTTGATGAAATTCCAAGATTACGTGTACAATCAACTTCAAAACCATTAATTTCATATCGAATTTCATCGAACAGATATGAAACAAAGTTGTTTTTAAATTGCACACCTGTTGCTACTACATCATTTCCTCCTTCCTGTTATACTATAGTTAAAACGATTTTTGGTATGGATAGTAACTATGGTAGTCTCTTTTTATAATACTCTCATCGTACATAGCTTGTTGAAGTACATTGAGTATTTCATTCATATTGAATTATTGGTTGATTGATTATCGATATTGTGATTGATTGATTGATTAATCATCGATCAGTTTTAGCAGGTAGCTGTTTAACAGTACAGATCAGTTTTAGCAGTTAGCTGTTGAGTGGTACAGACCAGTTCAGCAGTTAGCTGTTGAACAGCACAGATCAGTTTTAGCAGTTAGCTGTTGAATCGTATAGACCAGTTTAGCAGTTTAGTAATAGTTATTGTTGACTCTTCTCCCAAGATAAAATCATTCAGACTTAATGATTTTTTTTTATAATAAATGACAGAACGGGTTAAGTACAGAGCACGAACCCCGACTTAGCCGACGAGTTAAGACCTGGAATGACTACCATGCACACCTGCTCTGTGCGCACTCAGGTTCACCTGAATTTCTTTCCGTTAGAGGACTTTAAGCTGATTCTTTCAAATTTCATTTGAGAAAAAAAATTTCTATTATTATAAAACTAAATTTGAAAATATAGTTTTGGTTTATTTTGTTAATCTTAATCACAATAATTCTGTAAGTAACATTTTTTTCTGTTAGTTTTTTTATAAAAACTTATTTTTAGTTATCATTAGCTGCATTCCCGTGGTCGTTGATCTAGAGCGTGGCTCTAGTTTATTCACAATGCAAAAACAAAAATTAGAACAATGCTAAAATGCTGCCAAGTTTAAAGCATTTTTTTGAAAACGAACAGAGTTGGCAAATCTGAAGTACTCTTCGACGAGTTTTCGTTTTACTGCTCGCACTCGTATTTTGACACTTCATCGCGAGTGGTGCCAAATTGTTATAAAGAGTAACTAAAACTGTTCCACTGAGATTTGATCTGATCCAGTGCCACAGGAATGCAGCTATTATGTATGTTATGATTGTGGTGGAATTCTTTGCTTGTTTGTTAACTTTACCATACCTTTATATGCAAATATTACTCCCAAAAGTTGCAATTTACTGCTGTGATGTGAACAGTGATGGACTAGGGCCTGAACTTTGACCTGAAAAATAACACAGTGCAACATTTTTCAGCTCATTGATTTGAGACTCAATTCTGAGAACTGCACGTAAAAGTAGCCCCAACGCTCGATAGCCTTTGTCAATATTAGTCAAAATAAAAAATTGCCAACATACCTAAAAAAATTCACGCAAGCGTATAAAAACGACAAATGGCATTTTACCTGCCTAAAACGGGTAAAAAAAGTGGGGATTAAATATAAATAACATGCCTTTAAAAATATTTAACTTAAGGATCCTCTTCCTTTATAATTTGTTAATAGCATACTTGACTATTGACTTTTTAACATATTCTTTGAGACAAACATCATATTTACTTATTAAACGAAGCAATTCTAAAAAAATGTCCTTGATCTTGTAACGTATAAGCTGCCTCCTGTTCATTTTGTCTGAAGCTTATTCATATTTGCATATTATTTATTTAATGTTAATAATTCTTTTAAGAATATCACACCTTTGTATTACCTTGAGCTAAAGACTACTTCAGATATTTGATTGAAGCAACTTAAGTTTTCAATACACCAAGTTTTCAATGTTGGCGTAAAAAATAAATAAGCTGCAGAAGAGTTTAAATGTCAAGTTATTTAAATGCTTGCTCTTCTATAGATTGGTTCATATACCTTCTACTATTTTATCTTTGGATTATAAAATTAATACAGTAGCAGTTTTATCACTTTCATCTTCTTTCGATGCTTTTTGGCTATTTCTTAACGTTTTTGTTGCATTTTCAGCCGTATTTTCTGGGAACCTCCTTTAATTTTTTTTGTGAAGCCATTTCTATAAAAAATTTATTATATTATTTTTAAGAGCTCTATGGTCCACCCTTCCACAAAAAAGTATTAAGAATACTAACAAATGCTATGTAATTAAGTTTTTATAAAAGTGTATTATAAGTTTGTTTGGAAAATTGTTTTCATTTGATATGTATATTAATAAATGTGCATTTAAAAATTTTAACAATTTGAAAGATATGTAATAAATGCAAATGTGGAACAAACACTACATTTTGCTAATTAAAATTGTTACGGATAGTTTTCTTATGTGCTATACGGCAACCGGCCGCAAATTGCACCGGCCCTTCTGGAATTCTTCAGATCCTCCAGTATGGCCAGTCCGCCACTGGAGGTGAAGAAGTTGAATGGTAAAATGTTGCTAGCCTTGGCTGAGGTGTTTACCAGGAACTATTAGTGCAAAAATCTAACTCACTAACCAGTACACAACAGCCGCTGTAGTAACGTGTTTCTTTATATGTAAATCCGACCTATTTTATAATCTTTCCCCCAAAAAAATTTCTGGTTGCGCGCCTGTGTGGATATATACATTACTGTCATATTCGAAATCTGCAGATCTTAGATTTACAACTAATTTGGTTTTTCTCCGAAATGCTCCACACGCTTTTAGAGTGCGATTACGATCGTAGGGCGAGAGATATTTAATTATAATTATAGAGTTCGGATTCTCCAAATTCGGTTTAACTCAAAAAATGTCTCTGTTAAATATGCTTTTAAGATTTTCTTCATTCTTCTCAGGAGCGACTTTGCGCGAATCGTTAAAGTTAGAGTTAAAATACTCAGTGCTTAATTTGTTCTCTACCTCTTCAACTCGAGCATTCACTGCACGAAGCTGATTATCGCGCAACATTCTTTTATTGTCAAACTCATTTATTGTCGATTTCAGAGAAGAGACTTCAGCATCAATTTTGGAAGTTAGCTTCAGTTCAGTACTATATATCAGCACTATTTCAGCGGAGAGCAGCTTAAAAGTTTTCATAATTTAGGAGAAGACGGTCTTCCAACTATCGAAACTCAGACTTCAAATTATTGTGAAGCCACTCTTCCATTTCCTGGAATTGAGTGCGGAGAGATTGAGTAATTGAATCAATACCCTCTGACTTAGGCGTGCACTCAATTTTGTTGTTCATTCGGTTTGAGTGCTGAAAAAGTTGTTGACGCGTCAATCGGGGGGACGGCGACATTGACTTGCTTGACATTAAATTCTTAATCGAATAGTGGAACAGCAGCAGCGATGAGGTAAGTTAACAACTCAAGACAACAGCCCAGAAGAACACAGCCAAAAAACATCAAGCAATTGCACGTTGTTGGTAGGTCAAAGTAGAGCACGAATGGTAGGACTAACTGTTGCACGTTAAAGAGAACCAAAGAGAGAGTAGATCGGTGCTAGGAAAGAAAGTTTTAGAAAATTTCCGTTTGTTCAGTTATTTAGTGGTTTTAATGTAGTTTTTATATTGAAACTTGCTAAATGTAGCGATTGTTCGAGTCAAAATTTAGCGCGAACGAAGACAAATTTTAACATAACTAGTTTGGTACGGATTTTTATTGCTTAAATTAAAACTGCATTTGTTTATGATTTATTGCAGACTCCCTGCAACAAACCTATTTGTAACCAGTTAATGTTTTCGTTGCGTAGAGCCAAAATTAAAAGTGATTTATTAAGTAAAGTGAATAGCGCACGATAAATACGTCCGATCGATGCAAAGGTTCAGCTATTTTATATTGTAAACTATCAGGTAGTTTCATACCAAATGTCAGATTATAAAGGGTTCAGTAAAACTTGGTTATTTTCAAACGAAATGTGTTTATTCCCGAAAATATTCGCTGTTTACATCTATGGTGCATTGCCAAAATGTTGGTAAATCAAAAATCCCATTTCGAACAAAACATTTTTTTTCTTCAAAAATTCTTCAAACGGTATACATGCGGTCGTGCGTTATCGTGTAACAGAATTGGTCCATGAATATTCACCAGAAAGGGATGTTTTAAACGCAATTTCGCGTGTATTTCATCCAATTGTGCACAGTGGGACTCCACTGTTATCGTTTCAACAGGATTCAAAAAGGAATAGTGAACGACGCCTTCAGAAGTCCACCAAACAGTCAACATGACCTTCTTAGGGTGCAGTTCCGTTCTTGTATGGTGGCTGGAAGCTTCTTCGCGATACAACCATTGTATTGAACGTTTCCTATTATCATATATGATCCATTTTTGGTCACAAGTGACAATTCTCTTCAAAAACGGTTTCATCTTATGTCACATCAGCAATGAAGGGGCTACCTGAAGTTTGAGCATTTTGTTTCTTTCGGTTAGCTCATGTAGAAGCCATCGTTTGAGTTTTTTCACTTTTCCAATTGCTTTGAGACGGCGACTAATGGTTGGTTTTGATATATTGAAGGTCTCAGCACGGCATTGTAAAGTTGGCGATGTATTCCCCTACCTTGTTGACCACGTTGTTCATTGTCCTAGCTAAAGATACCTTCTCGGAAACTGGCAAGCCATCGTTGCACTGTACGTTAGTTTCAGGTATCTGGTCACAAAACCGGATTAATTTCATTCGCCGCTGCATTTTGCGCGAATGGACCTGTTTTCTTTTTTAAACAGGTTAAGGAAGGGCACGAATATCTCATGTTGCAAACATATCTGTAAGAGCGAAAAGGACAGATATAGTAAACCGCACAGGCAATAAATTAGGCACTAAAGGAAAGGTATTTACACTTATTTACAAACACGAAAGTCATTTTGAATATTACCAAACACTTTTGTTCACCATGGAAGCACTTGTTAGACTGATAGAAAATCCGACATTTGGTATGGAACTACCTGACATATTAGACGAGTTTTTTTTAATTTTGTTCCTGATTCTGATAAGAGAATCAGCAGAAAACCATTTTTACTGCATCTTTTCATAGAATTTAAAAAAAAAGAATAAAAAAGAATAGAAATTTATTTTTAAGGAAATAAATTTCCCTAAAAATAACTAGACATAACGGTTTCAACACAGAATTAATCGCTTAATCAATTGCCACTATCAGTGTTTGCAAAAATGTAGTTCTTTAATCTCCTGCACTCTGTCAAATTAAAAAATTAATTTTTTTTTTTTTGTAAATTAATTACGACCTTATTTCATAAGTTTTCATGTTATGTGTTTACATAACTTTAATAACACAGTGTGTAATTTTTTAAGTCATGGCAAAATAACTATATACGGACACCACTTCATGATAAAAGACCAAAAAAAAAGACCCCTGTCTCCCAGTTTTACCCAAAGTCCTCCAGGTTTTTTTTTATGGGTCCCCAAAGAAGTGGGGCCTCGGTGTCATTTTTGGAAAAAAGTGATCATTTTCTCAAGCTCATATCTTGCAAACTGTTCGGAATTTTGATTTACTCTCTGAGGCAAAGTTGTAGCTCTTGTCATAAAGAACAAAAATTGTTCACATATAAAATAAAAAACTTCATCTTCAAGATCAAAATCGCAAAAAACTTTCAAAAAATCAATTTTTTTTTACCTTTTTTCCCCTGTTCAGGTCCATAGGTAGCAAACCGTTCAAAATTCAAGGAAACAATTAACTACAAAAATGAACCTAAGATCTCAATAAACAACTTTCTAGAACATATGAACTTCCTAGGAATGATTCTTAACACCGTTTAGGTAGCCGCAAAAGTGAAAAATTTCCCGAAAATTTTTACTATAAAGCCTTCTCCCGTAAGTAAAAAGGCATGTTGCAGGTTTCATTGTTATACTATTACTGATTTTATTAATCTTAGTTCTTATGTGGTATGGGTTGAGATTTAGAGTTAGGGTTGTAACAAAGAGTAGTAGCATGGATATTTAGTAATAATTGTTGGGTTTGATCATAAAAGATATAAAAACAAAGTAATTTTATTGGTTTAATTTGCTTTCATTTTACTTTTGATTATTGAAATTCATTTTACAAATTTGAATGGATTCAGCTCGATGAATTTTTACCAACTAACTTTTTTACATTTCTTACTGACCTCATGTATGTGTATGTGTATATGAAGATTAGAACGAATATATAAAAAATATAAAGAATATGTGCAAGTTTGACAATTAAAATTACAAGGCAACTTGCTTGGTTCAAATTTGCAAGGCAAAATGCTAAGAAATATAAAAAAGGAGTGAAATAGTATTTTAATGAAAGTATTATGAATGAAATAATTATGAAGTTGTGTTCTGACCGAACATGCAGCCCCCGTTGAAAAGCTCAAGGCTTTCAAAGTAAATTGTTGAAAGGTAAAGGCGCAACCTTCTGAATCGGTCGACGTATTGATCCCTTCGTTGTATGAAGATCCACAACTCGGACCCTGCCATCAGCTCCAGATATGGCATGGGTGACTCTTGCTAACAGCCATTGTCGTGGTGGTAAATTGTCATCATGAACGATGACTAAATCGCCAATTTTTATATTTGGTTTAGTGGAGCGCCATTTAGCGCGTTGTTGCAAATCAAGAATGTAATCACGCTGCCAGATTTTCCAAAACTGCTGCTTAAGATAGGTCAGTCGTTGCCACCGAGTTAAGTAATTCGTGTTAGTGTTAATGATGATGTCATCAGGCGCTGCCGTAAAACGTTCACCAATCAAGAGATGAGCTGGTGTAAGGGCTTCACCGTCTGACGGATTTTCAGAGATGGCTGTTATAGGACGCGAGTTTAAAATTGACTCAGCTTCGATTAGAAGCGTTTGAAGCTCTTCTAAAGTTAAGCCGGCTTCAGATGCATTTTTTAACAATATTGTTTTTGCTGCCTTCACTGCCGCCTCCCATAAGCCACCGAAGTGTAGAGCTCTAGCTGGAATGAACTTAAATTCGAACCCAGCAACTCTGCTGAAATGAGAAAGACAATTTAGTGAATCTGCTTCAAGAAAACATTTTTTAAATTCTTGTTATTTATTTGAAGCTCCAATAAAATTAGTTGCATTATCGCAAAATATTTGCTTTGGAATGCCAGGTCGTGCGATGAATCTCTTCAGTGAAACCAAAAAATTGTTAGTGGACAGGTCTGAAACTGTTTCGATGTGCACTGCCTTTGATGCAAAACAAACGAAGACAGCTGCGTACACTTTATAAGGCTGTTTGCCCCTTATACGAGACGTAACAAAAAACGGGCCACAGAAATCTATCCCTGTAACGAGAAATGGTCTTTCAGCTTTCAAACGATTCGCCGGCAAATTTCCCATTATTTGTTCCATTAGCCTCGGTTTATAATGAAAACATTGTATACAATTTCATACCACTTTACGAACTGCTTCACGTCCATTGATAATCCAAATTTTTTGTCGAAGGATTGACAGTAAGACCTTTGGTCCTGCATGTAGATGCTTTCGATGAAGAAACTCTAAGTATAATTGAGTAAAGCGATGACCTTTCGGCATAAGAGCAGGAAACTTTGCTTGGTATGGTATGTCAGCATGAGTTAAACGGCCGCCTACGCGGAGTACTTGTACTGCAGGATTTCTTGAATCGGTGAATGGCGAAAGTTTGTGCAGCATAGGGCTTAGAATTTTACCCTTGCTGAGATTTGTAAATTCTGTTTTAAAATGAGTTTTTTGAATATCAGCAATAATTTTAATTAAGGTTTTATCTATTTCGTTCGATGGTATATGAAGAATATCTGCAACTTGTATTGTCCTGATTGCAGGAATTTTGTTAAAAATACGAAACATATAACTGATGATTCGTATGATTCGCCAATACGACGAGTTATTTTGAATAATAGACGCAATGACTGATGTATTTGAAGATTGGTCTTTGCAGAAAAGAACCACTGGCTTACGATGTTCTAGCTCAGCTACCGTTGAAGATTGTTCAATTTTTAAAGTAGGCCAACTTTTTTCATCGTTTTGTAAAAAGTTAGGTCCAGTGAACCAGATTGTGTTAGGTAAATCGCTTGCACTGTGCCCCCGTGAAACGATGTCAGCTGGGTTGACTTTCGACGGTACATATTTCCATGTAATGTTTTCTGCTTCAGTCTGAATTTCGGAAATGCGATTAGCTACAAAGCAATTTAGCATCGATGAATGCATTTTTAACCACTGTAAAACTGTTTTGGAATCAGTCCAAAAATATATTTTATTAGTGAAAGCTAATTTTTCCTTGACCTTATTCCAGGTACGACACAATAGCACTGCAGCGCAGAGTTCGAGGCGTGGAACTGACTGTGCTTTCATAGGAGCTACTTTGGATTTAGCTATCAATAAGTTATCTTGATAATTGTGGTGATACTTGGCTCGAATATAAATGCAACAGGCGTATGCGCGCTCTGAGGCATCTGCGAAGCCCTGCACATCGCAGGCTAGTTGAGGGGTAGTAAAAACATACCGTGGTATTTCAATTTTGTTGATGTTTACTAAATCATCACTAATGGTTTTCCACATTTTATACAGACGTGGTGGCAAAACTATATCCCAGTCTAAATTTTGCAACCATATTTCTTGCAAAAGTATTTTACACCGAATAACTATGGGGCTTAACAGGCCAAGTACGTCATAGATTTTTGCTACAATGGAAAGTACAGATCTTTTCGTTGCGGTGTCACGAATTGAAAATTTGAACTGGAAACAAAACATGTCACTATAGGGTGCCTTTTATATTTCGGGATTTGGCAACCCTGGTGTTGCAATCTGTCAACTGAAAGCTCTATCGCAAAGTTTGACATTTGTTGGCTTATACGTACTCAGAACGTTTTGACATACGAGCGCTATTTGTGTTGTTTATAGTAACTTAAAAGATTCATCTCGGTCTAAAAATGGAATTAAATCGTGAACATTTTCGTGCGATTATTTTTTACAACTTTCGACGTGAATTAACACAGCAACAGTGCATGGATGAACTTAATTCAATTTTTGGTGATGAAGCTCCATCAAGGACCAGTGTTTATCGATGGTATGGTGAATTCAATCGTGGTCGTAGTTCACTCCAATACGAATTTCGTGAAGGTCGTCCGAAATCAGCTGTTGTTCCGAAAACCATTGATGCTGTGCGCGAACTGATATTGCAAGATCGTCATGTTACCTATCGTGAGATTGAGGCAACCTTACGCATAAGTGGGACCAGCATACATTCAATATTACATAAACATTTGACTGTCAAAAAAATTTGTTCGCGTTGGATCCCACACAATTTGTCAATCGCTCAAAAAAAGGCTCGTGTCGATTGGTCGAAGGAAATGCTCAAAAAATACGATCGCGGTGCTTCGAAACACGTCTATGAAACATGACTATGACATGAATCGTGGATTTACGCGTATGAGCCCGAAAGTAAACAGCAGTCGACTGTATGGGTGTTTCAAGATGAGCCAAATCTAACAAAAGTTGTTCGCGCACGAAGCACTTCCAAGCAAATGGTCGCCTGTTTTTTCGGAAAATATGGACATGTCGCAACCGTACCACTAGAACAACGCAGAACAGTCAACTCTGAGTAGTACACAACCATTTGTTTGCCAGTTGTCTTCCAAGAAATCAGGAAAACCAACCGCCGAAGACGGATCACTCTTCACCACGACAATGCGAGCTCTCACACATCGGCTCAAACAACTGCATTTTTGAGCACCCAAAACATCGATTTGATGGGTCATCCGCCGTATAGTCCTGACTTGGCACCGAATGACTTCTTTTTATTCCCAACCGTGAAGAATAAACTGCGACAACGATTTTCGACACCCGAAGAAGCGGTTGCGGCATTCAGAATGCATGTTTTGGAGATACCTCAATCAGAGTGGCAAAAGTGCTTCGACAATTGGTTCAAACGCATGCAAAAGTGTATAGATCTTAATGGAGAATATTTTGAAAAACAATAAAGTGATTTTCGATGATTAATATTTGTTTTTGTTCTCTAATCCCGAAGTATAAAAGGCACCCCTCGTATTTGGTCTCCACGACATGCCGAGTGCTTTAGCGATTCGATCTTCCGTGAGTTGAATAGTAACTTCTTCAGTAAACGCTAAAGATGAGTGATTTGAGTTCCACTTACTGAAAAATAACCCATGTATCTGTATTATATTGTTTATTTCGAAGCGCTTTTGATGCAGCTCATCAAGGCTGTCAGCACCAGTTAGCAAATCATCTACGTATAGATCAGAGCGAAGAGTGCATGCTCCAATTGGAAATTCATCTTGATGAAGATCGGCCAAGTAATGGAGACACCTGATGGCTAAAAATGGTGACGAAGCTAACCCGTAAGTGACGGTGTTTAATTCATATAATTGCAGTGACTCAGTCGGATTGTTTCTCCAAATAACCATTTGAAATTTGCGATCTTCTTGATCAATCAGAAACTGGCGGTACATTTTTGATATGTCGGCCATGAGGGCATATTTATGAAGCCGAAATGATTAAAGAGTTATGATAAGTTGCTGTTGAATCGTCGGACCCACGTAAAGAATATCATTTAGCGATAGATTAGATGTTGTGCGCGCAGATGCGTCGAACACAACACGCAGCTTTGTGGTCTCACTCTGAGGGCGCAATACGCAATGGTGTGGTATGATATAATACGAAGTATTGAAATCGAAATGATTTATAGGCGACATATGGTTGAGCTGCTCATACTCAAGCATGAACTCCTGATACATATATTTTAGGTTTTGATCCCGATTTAAGCGTTTTTCTACAGACAGGAAACGTTTGCATGCCATGTCGTATGATTCCCCAAGAACGGTTGGAGATTGCTTGAAGGAAAGCCGCACTTTGAGACGGCCATCAGATTCAATTTTTACGTTAGTAGTGAAATGATCTTCGCATTCTTGATCTTGACCGCTGAACTTTGAAGTTACTGAAGAAAATTCCTCTACTTCCCAAAATTTCTGCAAGAATTTGTCTGTAGGAGACGATTGGATTGACAAATTGCAAATAAATGTTCTTTTTTGTGCGAAAGAATTCAATTTTCCCCCAATAATCCAACCAAATTCAGAATTTAAAAGAAATGGAAGTTTAGTTCCAATAGAAATTTTTCCTTCAAGAAGCGACTCGAAAAAGAACTCGGTACTAATGAGTATGTCAATTTTCTGAGGCTTAAAAAATTGTGGGTCGGCTAAAGTTATACCTTGTGGAATAATCCAGGAATCGGTTTTGATAAATTCACCAGGTTGTTGTTTTATTGACCTTGTAACGAAAAATTGTGTTGTTCGTTCAAAAGCAGTTACCCTAGACTTAAAGGTTGCAGTCACACAGTGCTCAAAAGAAGTTTGAAGTTCAGAGATGCATGAAACTTCACTGTTTGCACGATTAAATTTAAGATTTAGTCTTTTAGCCGTTTCCTTGGTTATGAAATTAATTTCCGATCCGGAGTCTAAGACTGCACGGACTGGCTGAAATTGACGGTAAATATTTTTTTTTATTAAAATCACTGCAGTTGGTATTAAAGTGCATTTAGTAACACGACTAGTGGCGGCCGTGGCGTAGTGGGTAGAGTGTGTGACTATTACGCCAGAGAACCCAGGTTCGAATCCTCCATCCGACACAGAAAGTTTTTTCAATTGAATTAATTTTTCTGTTCGGCCGTCACCTCTCTGCAGATAATGGCAAACCTCAGAGAGTACAAACTGCCATGAAAAGCTTCTTGAGAACATAAGCCGTTCGGAGTCGGCGTAAAACATGTAGGTCCAGTTCTCGATCATTTGTGTGCAAACATTTCGCATCACACACAACACAATTGATCATAAGAAGCTCGGTCAAAGTCCTTTCAAGGGCTGAAGTGGCCATTTCGTTTTTTTTTTAGTAACACGACTGACCAACGAAACTGGTGCGCTGTCTGCAAGGGTGCTTACTGTTTGCTTTTCTGAAAAAATATGTAACACAGTATGATGCGACTGCTTGCAAACACGACAACGAGATTTTGACGGACACTTGGTAACAGAATGACCATGGCGTAAGCAATTGATACAGTGTGCATTTCGCTTTGCAAATTCAAAACGCTGTGCAACTGGCAACGAAGCGAACGATGGGCAATTGCCTAAATTGTGTTCATTACTGTTACAACTAGCACAATTTAATTTCGACGTAACGAGTGCGTGAGAAGCACGCTTGGTAACTGCTTTTTTACATTGTTCTCGTTGGCCAAAATTTGTTGTTTTGTTTTGCGTTTCGAGATACAAACAACGCCTATCTAAAATTTTATAAAACTGGTCCCATGACGGGAGATTCGCGAAGTCTTGTTTTACATAATAATTATTCTTCGAATCATCATCTAATTTGGTTCGTATAAGATGGATGACAACCGCATCCATCACATTTATTGCATTTCCCAGCGACAAAAGTGAGCTGCGCAATGCCGCTGTAGTGTCCATGATTTTGCGCAGTGACACTGCATCTGATTTCTTCATTATTTGAAGGTTAAATACTCGTAATGAAGAAATGTTTTCGAGAAAAATTAAGACAGGGTTGTCGAATCTATCTTGTAACCGTTTTAACCGTTTTACATTCTGTAGTTATCTGCTGTGACTTGAATGGATTCTACCACAATTAAAGCAGGGCCCGATAAACAATTTAACAAATAATTAAACTTTTCGATTTGTGGAATAGTAGCGTCGTTATCTACTAAATTTTTGAAGCATTCAATAAAACGTTTATATTCGGAATAAGATCCGACGAAATTAAGTAATTTTATAAGAAGTAATATTTTGACCAATTCTTTAAATTTCTTATGTTGTCTTCAATTTTGGGCTCTTTTGGTCAAGTGGTTTTTTTGAATTAAATTTTTAAAAAATAATTTATTTCAATTTTCCCGACGTTTCGGAAATATTTCCTTCCTTCTTCAGGGGATTATTTTATTAAATCTAAAACATTAAACAATTAATTTATTATTTAAATTATAAAAAACATTAAATATATAAATACACATTAATTTATAGTTCACATCACAATATAAAAAATTATATTGCACTTGACAATTTTAGTAATTTTAATTTAGGTAGACGCTTTGAATATGCATGTGACGTATCATGCGATAAATTTGGACTCATCGTACTACTAAGGGTATTTGATTCCTTCGCACTATTAAGCAACGAACGCAGACTTGCCTTGGCACCAATAAAAACGTCTTTAATTTCGTTCCTTGTATTGTCGTTTGAATCAATTTGTTCAATGTCGTCTTGAATTTTGCCAAATTTAGCAAAATAAGATTCAAGTAATTCTAACCGACATTCAAGCACAAAGGCATCTGCAGTTTGGGAATCGGAATCAGTTTTTTCTTTCAACGCATTTATATTTTTTATAGCTGCGTTTCTGTGTGCCTGTAGTGCATTTAAAGCCTCGCGTTTGTCTTTATTGGTCATATTGATTCGATATAAAATACAATCAAATCAAATCACTTACTTTGTTACAATTATTCCCACGTTGAAGGACACCTAACCTCACTTTTGTTTTCTCGCACGTTGGTGGTAAGTGCAGCGACGTTAGCAGAGAATGGCAACAGCGTTAACGGTGGCAAAGTTCGGCAGTAGCGTTGATGAAGATATACAGCTATTAAATTAATAAAGTTGGCAGGTACGTCCTATGCAGCAGCAGTGTAGGATTGCGGCGATGCAGCGACGTGTGTATGGTGGATTGGCAAGTTTGGATGCCAACGTTGAGGACAGCAACACGATGTGAAGGCAGCGGCAGCAACGTGGAATTGCGTAGCACGTTCTATGCAACTACAAACAGCGGCAGCAACGTCAAATAAAGTTGCATGTTAATTTTTTTTTTTTTTTATGTTGAATCAGGTTGGTCCTGTCACGGTCGCCAATTATGTTGGGTTTGATCATAAAAGATATAAAAACAAAGTAATTTTATTGGTTTAATTTGCTTTCATTTTACTCTTGATTATTGAAAATCATTTTACAAATTTTAATGAATTCAGCTCGATGAATTTTTACCAACTAAACTTTTTACATTTCTTACTGACCTCATGTGTGTGTATATGTATATGAAGATTAGAACGAATATATAAAAAATATAAAAAATATAAAGAATATGTGAAAGTATGACAGTTAAAATTACAAGTCAACTTGCTTGGTTTAAATTTGCAAGGCAAAATGCTAAGAAATATAAAAAAGGAGTGAAATAGTATTTTAATGAAAGTATTATAATAATAATATTTGCCTTTATTTATTAGTGTACAATAAGAACTATGTTCTTTTATAGTACAAAGGTTAAAACCAGTTACATTTGGTACATTGGTAGAATCTTAAATTAATTTAACACTAAAAAATTAACATACAATCATTAAATTAAATAATTATGAATTGATTAAAATTTAAAATAGATAAAAAGAAGAAAGAGAAAGAAAGGGATAATATAAAAGAAGCTGTTTATTTATGAAATGGTCTGTGATGAAAAATGTTCCAAAATGGCATGCTTGAATTTTTCCATTGTCTTTATAGATTTTAAATGACTTGGTAATGAATTCCATAGTCTTACAGCGTTAATAAAAAAGAATCCAGTAGAGTTAAGAAAACTATAACTTGGTATAATAAGAATTTGACTTCTGTACGACTGACCAAATTGCAATTTTTCAAATAGATATTTTGGTTTTTTTAATTGAATTAGTTTGTGCAAGAAAATGCAATTTCTGACATTGAGGTAGCTTATTATACTACAGCCAAGTATACCATTTCGAAATGTATTTAAGTGATCATATTTTCGAAGCCCATAAACATAGCGTGTAGCATGATTAAATGCAACTTGTAATTTGTGTTGCGACTGTGAATCTAATTTACTATAGACAACCTCAGCATATGTGATTATGGGAATGACCAGTTGAACAATAAGCTTGCGTCTTGTCTTAATTGGTGTATACTCGGCTGATAGTCTAAGATTGCGCAATATGAAATATATTTTACGGACCACATCGTTGACATGATCTGTACACGTGAGGGAGGAGTTAATTTTAAATCCAAGACTTTGAGCACTGCAGACAAGGTTTTTGTCACCTATTGAAAGATCTGGAATATCCCTAAAATTGATTTTCTCTTTAGAAATGGGTAGCACAAAAGATTTGAGCGCATTTAACTGAAGGTAATTTTTAATGGACCACTGGTTTATACTATTTAGATCTTCATTTAACTTGCATACCAGATCTTCCAAAAGGTTCGGTTTGCCAGACAGGTATAATTGGACATCATCAGCGTAAGCATGCAACGATATATATGTGCAACTATTAAAAATGTCATTGATAAAAACTGAAAAAAGAAGTGGGCCAAGAACTGACCCTTGAGGGACACCACTGCAGACCAATTTTTGCTGTGAAAGACCAGAACCAACTTTTACTCTTTGCACTCTTCCCATTAAATAACTCTTTAACAGATCGACAGCATCGTTGCAAAATCCATATAAATATTTGAGTTTGTGGCAAAGAAGTGCGTGATTAACGGTATCGAATGCTTTTGAAAAATCAAGAAGACAAAGTAAAGTTACTCGGCTATCATCATAAAGACACCTAATGTCATCCAAAACCTTAAGTGTAGCTGTTGAACAACTATGACCTGCACGAAACCCAGATTGTAGCGGAGATAAAAGATTATTTTGGGATAAAAATGACGATATTTGCTCAGCCATCATTGCTTCAGCAACCTTCGATAAACACGACAGGATACTTATAGGTCTGAAATCTTTAGGCTCACAAGCTGCAGATTTTTTCGCTACAGGCATTATAACAGCAGTTTTCCAAGTATGTGGAAAAGAAGATGTGGTAAAGCAATGGTTAATTATGTGAGTAAGTGGGCTCAAAATATAGGGTAAAATAAGTTTAATAAATTTTATGTTGATGCCATCATCAGCAACCGCATTCGATTTAATTTTCAATAAAGACCTTGCTACGTCATCTTCTGTCACTATGGAAAACTGGAAGCGTTGCAGGGTAGGATGATCGGTAAACTCAGGGACAGTGTTTTGCAGTGGATGTGTGTTGGAAAGAAAATAATCATTTAGAACGTCAGGATCAACCTGACAGTCAAAAGTTTTATTTTCACCAATGCCAAACTTTTTTAGGTTTTTCCATAGAACGTTTGAAGGAAGAGATGCCTTCAGTTTAGTAGAACAATAAGTTATTTTAGACTGTTTTATAATTGACATTGATGCATTTCTTGCACGCTTATATTTTTCCCAATTCTCCGGAGAGGGTGTTTTTTCCAAACACTTCGCAACTTGTTTCGCCTCTTTATAGCATTCTGAACGCTCCTTGAAAACCAAGGACATGATACATTTTTAATTGTGACAGACTTGACAGGTACATGCTTAACAAAAATATTATTAACTGTATTAGTAAAAATACGTAGTTTTTCATCAACAGACGGACAAAACCAAATCTCATTCCATGGTGTCATAAGTACATCACGATATAATGCTGGATAGTCAATAGACTTGAAATCGTGAAAGGAAAACGTGTTTGACACGGCTGTATGGGACAGGTTAATATTAAGTGTACAGAAAATGAGGTCATGATCAGATATTAAATATATCTGGTCAAACAGTAAGACAGTTGAGATATCCGACACTATAAAATAATCAAGCATACTAGGACAATCATTAGAAGAATAACGTGTGGGAATAGTATCGTTTACAATAGACAGACCGACAGACGACAGATTTTCGTACATTGATCTACTGAGGCTATCATTACATAAAAGATTGACATTAAAGTCACCACATATAACAAAATAATTAAAGTCAATTAATAAACCTGATATTTCAGAAAAATACGCATCAAGACTATTACTTTTAGCAGGATTATACACACAAGACAGAAAAATTTTTATGCTATTATCAGAGACACATAAATTAAGATATTCTACAGAACTTCGGGTTGACTTATTAATAAATTTAGGATTTAAAGAACTTCTGCAGTAGATGGCAATCCCACCACCCCTTTTATCAAGTCTATCATTTCTAAACAGTGTAAAATTTTTCATATTATAAGCCACATCCAGCATATCGGAACAAAGCCAGGTTTCAGTCACACACACAACATCAACAGACGAGTCCTCAAAAACGTATTTCATAGTCTAGTTTTACGGAATTTAAACTTCTAGCATTAAAGTGTACAACTTTAAGGCCAGAATGTCTTTTGCACAACACTTCGATAAGAACCTTATTATCAACGCCACTACAGTTATTATTCACATCACCCATAACAAAAAGTCAATAAAAGGGACAACACAAAACATACCAAAATCATTTTTAAAACATTTAATCACAACACAATTTATAGATAAACAGTATATTTTAAAGAGTTTTATAGAGAAAGAATAGGATAGACATAATGAAAATAAATAAAGAAAGAAAACATTACTTGAAATCAATGGAATTTTAAAGTGAATTGAATTAAAATTTATATAAATACAAATACATTTTTTGTTAAGTTGGCCACTCTCCAGAGTTACGAAAGCACTCAGCATCATCATCAATTTCAATTGACACGAAGTTGTTTAATTCTTCTGTATTTGTTACAACAGTACTCTCATCACTCTCATACCTCTTGACATTTATTTGGCCTCTCTTTACATATACTGAGTATAACCTGTCTCGCTTCAGTTTTACAGCACTCTGAAGAAGTTTGCGGTCGCGCCTGGTAATGCTCTCATTGAGATAGCAGCTGGATGATGACTCAAACCCGACATCACTCAGCAAGATATTTCTACGATTGTTCTTCAATTTTGGGCTCTTTTGGTCAAGTGGTTTTTTTGAATTAAATTTTTAAAAAATAATTTATTTCAATTTTCCCGACGTTTCGGAAATATTTCCTTCCTTCTTCAGGGGATTATTTTATTAAATCTAAAACATTAAACAATTAATTTATTATTTAAATTATAAAAAACATTAAATATATAAATACACATTAATTTATAGTTCACATCACAATATAAAAAATTATATTGCACTTGACAATTTTAGTAATTTTAATTTAGGTAGACGCTTTGAATATGCATGTGACGTATCATGCGATAAATTTGGACTCATCGTACTACTAAGGGTATTTGATTCCTTCGCACTATTAAGCAACGAACGCAGACTTGCCTTGGCACCAATAAAAACGTCTTTAATTTCGTTCCTTGTATTGTCGTTTGAATCAATTTGTTCAATGTCGTCTTGAATTTTGCCAAATTTAGCAAAATAAGATTCAAGTAATTCTAACCGACATTCAAGCACAAAGGCATCTGCAGTTTGGGAATCGGAATCAGTTTTTTCTTTCAACGCATTTATATTTTTTATAGCTGCGTTTCTGTGTGCCTGTAGTGCATTTAAAGCCTCGCGTTTGTCTTTATTGGTCATATTGATTCGATATAAAATACAATCAAATCAAATCACTTACTTTGTTACAATTATTCCCACGTTGAAGGACACCTAACCTCACTTTTGTTTTCTCGCACGTTGGTGGTAAGTGCAGCGACGTTAGCATAGAATGGCAACAGCGTTAACGGTGGCAAAGTTCGGCAGTAGCGTTGATGAAGATATACAGCTATTAAATTAATAAAGTTGGCAGGTACGTCCTATGCAGCAGCAGTGTAGGATTGCGGCGATGCAGCGACGTGTGTATGGTGGATTGGCAAGTTTGGATGCCAACGTTGAGGACAGCAACACGATGTGAAGGCAGCGGCAGCAACGTGGAATTGCGTAGCACGTTCTATGCAACTACAAACAGCGGCAGCAACGTCAAATAAAGTTGCATGTTAATTTTTTTTTTTTTTTATGTTGAATCAGGTTGGTCCTGTCACGGTCGCCAATTATGTTGGGTTTGATCATAAAAGATATAAAAACAAAGTAATTTTATTGGTTTAATTTGCTTTCATTTTACTCTTGATTATTGAAAATCATTTTACAAATTTTAATGAATTCAGCTCGATGAATTTTTACCAACTAACCTTTTTACATTTCTTACTGACCTCATGTGTGTGTATATGTATATGAAGATTAGAACGAATATATAAAAAATATAAAAAATATAAAGAATATGTGAAAGTATGACAGTTAAAATTACAAGGCAACTTGCTTGGTTTAAATTTGCAAGGCAAAATGCTAAGAAATATAAAAAAGGAGTGAAATAGTATTTTAATGAAAGTATTATAATAATAATATTTGCCTTTATTTATTAGTGTACAATAAGAACTATGTTCTTTTATAGTACAAAGGTTAAAACCAGTTACATTTGGTACATTGGTAGAATCTTAAATTAATTTAACACTAAAAAATTAACATACAATCATTAAATTAAATAATTATGAATTGATTAAAATTTAAAATAGATAAAAAGAAGAAAGAGAAAGAAAGGGATAATATAAAAGAAGCTGTTTATTTATGAAATGGTCTGTGATGAAAAATGTTCCAAAATGGCATGCTTGAATTTTTCCATTGTCTTTATAGATTTTAAATGACTTGGTAATGAATTCCATAGTCTTACAGCGTTAATAAAAAAGAATCCAGTAGAGTTAAGAAAACTATAACTTGGTATAATAAGAATTTGACTTCTGTACGACTGACCAAATTGCAATTTTTCAAATAGATATTTTGGTTTTTTTAATTGAATTAGTTTGTGCAAGAAAATGCAATTTCTGACATTGAGGTAGCTTATTATACTACAGCCAAGTATACCATTTCGAAATGTATTTAAGTGATCATATTTTCGAAGCCCATAAACATAGCGTGTAGCATGATTAAATGCAACTTGTAATTTGTGTTGCGACTGTGAATCTAATTTACTATAGACAACCTCAGCATATGTGATTATGGGAATGACCAGTTGAACAATAAGCTTGCGTCTTGTCTTAATTGGTGTATACTCGGCTGATAGTCTAAGATTGCGCAATATGAAATATATTTTACGGACCACATCGTTGACATGATCTGTACACGTGAGGGAGGAGTTAATTTTAAATCCAAGACTTTGAGCACTGCAGACAAGGTTTTTGTCACCTATTGAAAGATCTGGAATATCCCTAAAATTGATTTTCTCTTTAGAAATGGGTAGCACAAAAGATTTGAGCGCATTTAACTGAAGGTAATTTTTAATGGACCACTGGTTTATACTATTTAGATCTTCATTTAACTTGCATACCAGATCTTCCAAAAGGTTCGGTTTGCCAGACAGGTATAATTGGACATCATCAGCGTAAGCATGCAACGATATATATGTGCAACTATTAAAAATGTCATTGATAAAAACTGAAAAAAGAAGTGGGCCAAGAACTGACCCTTGAGGGACACCACTGCAGACCAATTTTTGCTGTGAAAGACCAGAACCAACTTTTACTCTTTGCACTCTTCCCATTAAATAACTCTTTAACAGATCGACAGCATCGTTGCAAAATCCATATAAATATTTGAGTTTGTGGCAAAGAAGTGCGTGATTAACGGTATCGAATGCTTTTGAAAAATCAAGAAGACAAAGTAAAGTTACTCGGCTATCATCATAAAGACACCTAATGTCATCCAAAACCTTAAGTGTAGCTGTTGAACAACTATGACCTGCACGAAACCCAGATTGTAGCGGAGATAAAAGATTATTTTGGGATAAAAATGACGATATTTGCTCAGCCATCATTGCTTCAGCAACCTTCGATAAACACGACAGGATACTTATAGGTCTGAAATCTTTAGGCTCACAAGCTGCAGATTTTTTCGCTACAGGCATTATAACAGCAGTTTTCCAAGTATGTGGAAAAGAAGATGTGGTAAAGCAATGGTTAATTATGTGAGTAAGTGGGCTCAAAATATAGGGTAAAATAAGTTTAATAAATTTTATGTTGATGCCATCATCAGCAACCGCATTCGATTTAATTTTCAATAAAGACCTTGCTACGTCATCTTCTGTCACTATGGAAAACTGGAAGCGTTGCAGGGTAGGATGATCGGTAAACTCAGGGACAGTGTTTTGCAGTGGATGTGTGTTGGAAAGAAAATAATCATTTAGAACGTCAGGATCAACCTGACAGTCAAAAGTTTTATTTTCACCAATGCCAAACTTTTTTAGGTTTTTCCATAGAACGTTTGAAGGAAGAGATGCCTTCAGTTTAGTAGAACAATAAGTTATTTTAGACTGTTTTATAATTGACATTGATGCATTTCTTGCACGCTTATATTTTTCCCAATTCTCCGGAGAGGGTGTTTTTTCCAAACACTTCGCAACTTGTTTCGCCTCTTTATAGCATTCTGAACGCTCCTTGAAAACCAAGGACATGATACATTTTTAATTGTGACAGACTTGACAGGTACATGCTTAACAAAAATATTATTAACTGTATTAGTAAAAATACGTAGTTTTTCATCAACAGACGGACAAAACCAAATCTCATTCCATGGTGTCATAAGTACATCACGATATAATGCTGGATAGTCAATAGACTTGAAATCGTGAAAGGAAAACGTGTTTGACACGGCTGTATGGGACAGGTTAATATTAAGTGTACAGAAAATGAGGTCATGATCAGATATTAAATATATCTGGTCAAACAGTAAGACAGTTGAGATATCCGACACTATAAAATAATCAAGCATACTAGGACAATCATTAGAAGAATAACGTGTGGGAATAGTATCGTTTACAATAGACAGACCGACAGACGACAGATTTTCGTACATTGATCTACTGAGGCTATCATTACATAAAAGATTGACATTAAAGTCACCACATATAACAAAATAATTAAAGTCAATTAATAAACCTGATATTTCAGAAAAATACGCATCAAGACTATTACTTTTAGCAGGATTATACACACAAGACAGAAAAATTTTTATGCTATTATCAGAGACACATAAATTAAGATATTCTACAGAACTTCGGGTTGACTTATTAATAAATTTAGGATTTAAAGAACTTCTGCAGTAGATGGCAATCCCACCACCCCTTTTATCAAGTCTATCATTTCTAAACAGTGTAAAATTTTTCATATTATAAGCCACATCCAGCATATCGGAACAAAGCCAGGTTTCAGTCACACACACAACATCAACAGACGAGTCCTCAAAAACGTATTTCATAGTCTAGTTTTACGGAATTTAAACTTCTAGCATTAAAGTGTACAACTTTAAGGCCAGAATGTCTTTTGCACAACACTTCGATAAGAACCTTATTATCAACGCCACTACAGTTATTATTCACATCACCCATAACAAAAAGTCAATAAAAGGGACAACACAAAACATACCAAAATCATTTTTAAAACATTTAATCACAACACAATTTATAGATAAACAGTATATTTTAAAGAGTTTTATAGAGAAAGAATAGGATAGACATAATGAAAATAAATAAAGAAAGAAAACATTACTTGAAATCAATGGAATTTTAAAGTGAATTGAATTAAAATTTATATAAATACAAATACATTTTTTGTTAAGTTGGCCACTCTCCAGAGTTACGAAAGCACTCAGCATCATCATCAATTTCAATTGACACGAAGTTGTTTAATTCTTCTGTATTTGTTACAACAGTACTCTCATCACTCTCATACCTCTTGACATTTATTTGGCCTCTCTTTACATATACTGAGTATAACCTGTCTCGCTTCAGTTTTACAGCACTCTGAAGAAGTTTGCGGTCGCGCCTGGTAATGCTCTCATTGAGATAGCAGCTGGATGATGACTCAAACCCGACATCACTCAGCAAGATATTTCTACGATTGTTCCTGCGAAAAACAGCAGCAGCACGAAGAACAATATCTCTCTCATACGAACTGCTGAACTTTATTATTATCGGAGAGTTTGTAGACGATCCGTTGAGTGAATTTTTCTTTATGCGAACAATGCTCTTGAGCGATGTAGGCCTGCAGCCGATGGTAAAGCACAGCTTGTTAAATGTAGCTGTTAGGTTCTCCTCATCTCTCTCTGGAACACCAAGCAGTACAGCATCAGGTGCCACTTCTCGCCTCTCTAGCGCATTAATCTGCTTGTTTGCGCCAAAAACTGCCTCTTTGAGTTTTGCTACTTCTGATGCTTCTGACTCATTCTCACTTTCAATTTTTTAAATTTTTTCAATGCGCTCTATAGCACTTCCAACGGCAGCATTGATGATATCAATTTTCGACTCCCACTTTTTCTCAGTTTCCGTTATCACATTATTGAACTCTTCTCTTAGCTTACTTAACTGAGAATTAAAGCTATTTATGAGGAGCTCGCTTTGTTTAGCCAGTCGTTCATCCAAATCCTTAAGAGTGACAGAAGAGAAGTTTGCATTGATGGCAGCAGAAGAGCCATTGTTTGTTGGCGTCAAGAGCAGGTTCTTGGAGTTAACAGCCTTAGCTCTGGTAGTCATCGCTTTTTCCGTTTCTTTTGTCTCTGTTTTTATTTCTTAAAAAGTTTATCAAATTTATTTATTTTTATTTATTTATTTCACTTTTAAAATCTCGCGTGAAATTAACAAACTTTAGTTTACTAAATATGTTTCTTAGTTCTTATTAACGCGATTTAACGTTGAAGTTGCAGATTTATAATATAATTTAGAGAGCAATAAAAAACACGTCTGTTTGTTTTCGATTACAGCACGATATCCAGATTATGAATGAAATAAATATGAAGTTGTGTTCTGACCGAACAATAATGATTCAGTGTTGTAGGGATTAGTAGTCTCAGCAGGGATGGCACTACAATACTATCCTATCTATTACAAAAATTATAAAAAAAATATTCGTATTATGTTTATAATGTTGATGGCCCTGGACTTCGCACTCTCTTAAGTTGTGGATCCAAATCGTAGTCCGAATCTGACTCTAATTCAGAACTTATGGTGTCCACAGGAACGATACTTCCAGACTGCCCTCCATCATCAGCTTTTTCTTCTTCAGATACTTCGTTAACATCATACAGGGTGATCTTGTGACTCCACCAACATACCTGAAATGAATTAAAAAAGAAGAAAGAAAGTGATCGCGTGATACCTAAGCGCTACCTAAACGGTGTTAACCCTTGGACAAACACATGGTTCTGGCCAGCCATATTTCATTTTTGAGCGTTAATTAAACATATAAGACATTAAACATGACAAGAGCTACAATGTGAATTCAATGCAGATGTTTGCTTCCACGTAGTTTTTTGATACAAGTTTTTTGATTTTATATGTTCACAATTTCATCACAATTTATCTTACACTTCAACTGTTTTTAAGCGAAATTTTGGCTCCCAGAAAGTACTTTTGTTAGAAAAACCTCACTATCTCCGGTCTTAGAAGGGTTAATGCGGAGTAATATATGAGTGACCCTGGGTGTTTTACCTTTTTTTAACTGTGGGTCAACTCCAGCTGTCATATTTTCCAAGTTTGGCAGCTGTCACATTTTCAGATCTGACAGCTGAGATGTTTTTAAATTCGGCAGCTGTCACATTTTCAGATCTGATAGCTGAGATGTTTTTAAATTCGGCAGCTGTCACATTTTTCAGATCTGACAGCTGAGATGTTTTTAAATTCGGCAGCTGTCACATTTTCAGATCTGACAGCTGAGATGTTTTTAAATTCGGCAGCTGTCACATTTTCCAGATCGGACAGCTGAGATGTTTTTAAATTCGGCAGCTGTCACATTTTCAGGTCTGACAGCTGAGATGTTTTTAAATTCGGCAGCTATCACATTTTTCAGATCTGACAGCTGAGATGTTTTTAAAATGGGCTGCCGTCGCATGGTTCTTGGTCTTGCTTCTTTCTTTTTTCCCTTCAATGCGTAATCACGCAAATGTCTTGTACAGACCTATCATATTATCCTGCCGTGGACCCTATGAATTGTACCCGACATGTAGTAGGCACATTTGCAATGTTCCAATTTCGGAACATAACCGAAAAATTGTTCAGTAGAACGGCGTATGGCGAATTCCGCCAACAGCGATTTTCTGCTTTCTTTTTACTTGGGACATCGAGAAAGGCAGCAGTGATTATAACCTCCATCTTCCAACCAGCAAAAGCGGCTATCAGAGCAGCAGCTACTTCTCGGCGATACCAACTGCGTGACCATAACCCCAACAAAGAGGCCACAACAGCGGCGCACCCACGATTTGGGTCACAAAGCGGCCAAAAATCGGCGGCGCATTCAAGCAGCCTAAACAATATCACCAGCAGTGCAGGAGCGAATTGCTCCACAGCGGAAAACTACCAGCACAACAGCGCACTCAAAAGCGGGCAAACGCACCGCCACGAACACCATAACTGCAACATCAGAGCAGCAGCTACTTCTCGGCGCTACCAACTGCGTGACCATAACCCCAACCAAGACGCCAAAACAGCGGCGCACGCACGATTTGGGTCACAAAGCGGCCAAAAATCGGCGGCGCATTCAAGCAGCCTCAACAATATCACCAGCAGTGCAGGAGCGAGTTGCTTTGGAAACAGCAGCAACAAATACAAATACCGCTACAGGCATACTACCACCAGACCCATCGGCAAGGTGCCAACAGCGAGGACAAGAGGAGCAACAACAACGTCCACTGAATCTCTGGAAGCCAGGTTTTAATTCTTTTTCATTAAAATGTTTTTTGTGTATCTTAAATATATTGCTACATTTTTATTTTTTTTGTTTTAAACTAAAATACGAGGTAGCTCATTATCCTCGATAACTTAAATTCATAAAACCTAAGACAAAGGTCTAAATTAAGCATAAATAACGGAAACTAGGAAAAAGAACAATATAAGGAAATAATGATACTTTTAATATTAATTTAATAACTGCTTTATTTGACTAATTAAAAAAAAAAACAAAATAAGCAACCGGGCAGACAGACGACAGACTCCTTAAATAGTTTTGTTGTTTCGAACATATTTTTGATATTGATAGTTTTTTTTTCTTTTTTTTTTTTCTTTACAAATAAATAATACCTAAAAATTACACCAACGGTTACACTAAAATACAACTTAAAACTACGCCAACTGCAACATTAGAAATAAAACTTAAAATTACACCAACGGTTACACTAAAAATAAAACTTAAAAGTACACCAACTGCGACATTGGAAATAAAACTTAAAATTACGCCAACGGTTACACTAGAAATAAAACTTAAAAGTACACTAACTGCTACCTTAGAAATAAAACTTAAGTAGGACTAACTATAACACTCGAAATAAAACTTTACATAACATAAACAAATACTACACTACAAATAAAGAATATTTAAAGTTATCCAAGTAGTGAAGTATTTGCTTGTCTTTTCTTGATTTGATATTTTTCTTTTATTTTATTTCGAAATAAAACGTAACATAACCTAAGCAAATACTACACTACAAAAAAATAAGTATTTAAAATTAATCAAATAATACACTACACCTATATTACACTACAAAACAATAATATATAGTATTACCTAAATACTACACTACAAATAAATAAAGATTTAACATTAACCAAATAATACACTACACCTATATTACACTACAAAACAATACTATATAGAATTACATAAATACTACCCTACAAATATATAAGGCTAATCTTGTCGCATCCATTACACTACAACTAATAATACTATACAATTCCACCACCAATGACACTAGAATTAAAACTTAAAAGTTTCCCCGACTATTACACAGAAAATAATATTTAAAATTTCCCCAACCGTTACACTCGAAGTAAAACTCAACATAATATAAACAAATTCTACGCTATACAATAACTAGTAATCAAAGTTAAGATATTTTTAAGTGAGTTAATGTATTAATATATTTAATGAGTTAATATAATTTTTTTTTTCTCTTTCGAACCTAAATTTAACATCACATAAGCCGACACTACAGTATACTAGTGTTACACTTAAAGATAATAATGTATAGAATTATACAATTTCACCCAGCAAATGAATGCTCTAGCCTTTAAGCCTATTTTCTTTTTCTTTTACCTTATTGTAATAAGCGATGTACGATGTTTGGATCTTTTCACCAAGCTGAACCGTTTGTTTGTCCTGATAACGCCAAAGGTGCAGTTTTAGCCGAAGTGGGCTTTGGTCCAATCAGGACCAAATTCATTGGCTGAAATAATGGATGTTGAGGCGCTTAACGAAGATCTAGGATCTTTAAGTGCTCCCTGTATCAACACTGATGAAGAGGAGGCCTTGCTGGCCTCTCAGTCCAAATCAGATGGAGGTTACTTCGAAAGTGACGCTTACTTCAGGCTTTCCGGAGCCGGACGCAAGCGGCTAAAAATTGTACTGAGTTAGGGCATCGAATTAGCGGAAGCAAGAAGGCTCGCACATCAGCCTCTTAGGACCTGCATTAAAAGCGTGCCGCAACAACCCTCCGAAGCGTTCGGCAAATGGACAAGGAGCAATTGTAGACGAGGTGCCAAGTCTGAAGAGAGCGACAGGTGCTCCAGGGGAAAAGGCGGTTGAAGTGCCTCCTACAAACTCACCATAAAAAACCGCACGTTTTAAGGAGGTAGAGGACCATAAAATTAGAGTCATGCCGCATGACTATCCTAGTACAGTCTGGACGACAGAGCAACGAAAGCTCACTCAAAACGACATTCTGGAAAAAATCTGCTTGGGAAGCAAGGGAGCGACAAAACCTCAATTTGAAGGCTGCTTCTTCAAGCCGGGCTGGGTGATGTTCACCCGCAAAGGTAAATTCACCGCAGAGCGGATACAGTGCCGACCCTAAAGCCCTGGATGGATGCGAAAATGAGGGTGTGTGAGTGGGGAGTGAAAATAAAAAAAAATTTGTGTTGTCGAAATTGTACAAATTTGGTATCAATCGAAAGGCAATACTCCCATTAAGCTAAATCCAAAATATTTTTATTTAAAAACTGGAAATGTAGGCACGACATGTAAAAATTATCATGTAAACTAAAAAAACTAATTTTTTAGTAATTTGCACGTTGTGTCCGATGTGTTCTTGAAGCTCACAGAAAAAGTTCTTCTAAACATAAATTTTTAATCAAAAATAAAAACAAAAAAGCTTTAAAAGACTCTGCTCCATTTTTAGTTTTTAAAATTTTTGAATTAAATTAAAAAATAGAAAATAGTTGGGCCACATAAAAAATTAATTTTAGTAAACTTAAAAAAAAAGCTGCCATAAACGACAAAATTTGAAAACTTGGATAAACATTTACTGATACCATGAATATTATTGACGAAAATTATTTTTTATTGATTACCTTAGACCTTTATCTTAAGGGATACAATTTTAATTTTACTTAACTCTGACCAATTTCACTTCATTGAATTCTGACCGTTCCGTACATTCAAATCTAATATTTCATTCCATCAATATTCTGACACTTCTTGTTTTATCAATCTGACAGTTTCTTATTTTTATTCCGGATATTTTCTTTTCTCTTTGGAATTTATTTCCCACATTTCCTTTCATTCATATCGGAACGTTTTCTTGTATTTATTTCTGACATTTTTCTTCTTATCGAAATCTGGCATTTCATTGCATTAAAATTCTGACATTTCTTTCGATTCTGATTATCACCTTTTTGTTCATTCAATTCTGACATTTCTTGTTACACAACGCTGACAGTTTACTATTTTTATCTCTGACAGTTTCTTTCAATGTAAATCGGACGTTTTCTCTTGCATTCAAAACTGTCAGTTTGGTTTTCCGGCAACTGTCACAGGTCCTTGCCAGCAGTCGCACTTCGCGTGCTTCCGTGGTGCATAGTTCTATTCGGACGTTGCAAGGACTGAAAGGGTCACATAGGGTGTGACCTATGTGAATATCCTCCCTAATAACTAAACTGGCGTGCAAATACCCTACACATTGGACCATCAGTAATTTTTGTTGTGGTGTAAATGAAAAACAATCGATAGACAATGTATCGAATGGCGAAACTTCCGCCAACAGGAAAAATAAAACTTTCTTTGGATTTGGACCACGTGGGAAGTACGGACCACCCACCCACATACCAGCGACAACAGCACGCATCCCTGCAGCAATTTGAGTGCACAGCAGCTGCACACAAAATTAGCCATATCGGCGTCCACACAGACACAACCACACAGTGCTACCGACATAGCGGCCCAGCAACTGACCCCACGACAGCAACAACTAAGAGCCCCAGTGGCGCCACTCTAAAGCAGGCCAGAGCAATTGTCCTCAGCCACAGCTCTCAGGCCACAACCACCAGCGGCAACCCCGATAGCAGCATCATTTCCAGCAAGGTTACCATTAAAGTTCACAAGACATGTGCCAAGTATTCGTGCCTGAGAGATACGAGCGAGCAGCACTCCTAGCAGCCAAAGCCCAGGTCACAGACACTAGGTACAACAACAGCTACAGCTTCGGGACACCATAGCAGCAGTAACCATAACAGCCTCATCATAAACAGCGACAGCGACAACCTCGGCACCCAGACGACGACAAAAACTTCGCCCATGCAGACATAGCGCTAGCACACCAGCAGCTAATTCGGAATCAGTGCTCCAATTGAACCAACCAAAGCGACAAAAAGGGAACCAGGTTTTTCTGTTTAAGTTTAATTATTATGCTCGGGCTATCCCGTAATGCTGTCGGTGGTTTAACTTGCGCTGGCCATGCGCTTTGTCTGGCCACTAGCTGTATGTATCTAGCAGTCAAAGACAGTTTTGGCTGCATCGTTGCGCGCGCATTAATGCACGTAACTCGTCGCACAAGCATTCCTCACGGGTGCGTTGTGGTTCAAAGGTGCGAAATTGTTGGGAAATGTTGGGCTAAGGTGGTTGTAAGAACGGGTGGATTTAAAAAGTTAAATACGTATATAACCTGGAGAGAAGGAAGAGAACATAAATATATTTTTTTTTCGCTTATAATTTGTATTTCACCTCTTATTTGTGTGTTAAACATTATTTCCATTAGTTACTAACCTAATCGATTCCCATTTACCTTAACCGCTAAATGTTTTGCCATACAATTTCTACGAAGTTAGCTGCCTATATTTTCATGTATGTTAAGTGAAATACAGAACCGTTTAATTTAATAGTAATTAAAGATATTTTACGTATTATATAAACACATGATCCAGTTAGGGAAATATTCAGACATGTGTGGCAATATATTTTAATATTTTTTTTTATTCCAAACGCACATTCGATTTTTGTGCTTTAATGTAAGAAAGGGAAAAAAGTACCTATTGATTATTAATTAAAGATAATACCTAACATACATGCCTAATAAATAACGACCAAACATTAAAATTAAACCTAATTCAAACAAATAAAATTAACCCTAATATAAACACATTTTGCAAAACTTAAACATAATATGCAAACTTAAAATAAACTTAACATGAAAACTTAAACCAAACAGAATATGAAAACCTTATACAAACATACTAATACAAATACTTAAATAAATTTAATACAAATACTAAAAAAATTAAACCTAATAGAAATAACTAAAATAAACTTAATATATATAAAACCAAACTTAACTCCAATATAAACAATATTATATGTAATTTTATTTACCAAACTAAAATTACCCAAATATACACATATTTTGCAAAGTTAACCTAAGCATAATATGAAAACTCAAAGCAAACATGATATGCAAAACTTAAAAAAATAAACATAATAGGAGACTTTAAAACTTCATATGATATCATAATTTAAATTTTATATAAAAATCTAAATACAAATAAACTAGGGAACAATAAAAATAAATGAAGATTGAGTTTAATAAAACTTAAGAAAAAAATTAATGAATTATACTTACATAACTAAATAAAATAAACAATTAAATGAAACCAAAATTTAGGTTATTTCTATTGAAATTATAAATAAACAATATAAAGCTTAATTTACTTCGGATAAGACTTAGAAGGGTACCTAAACTAACCATAAGAATAAAAATTTTTATGTAAACTAAATAATAAAGACGCCAGACCATCTGGGCTCTTGAGAATGTTGTTGGTTGGGTGAGTAAGGGGGCACCCAACCTTTTTAATTTTTTTTATATATAACTGAACAATTTTTTTTATTTCAGGTCCGGTTTCTTTTTTGTTTTGAATCCTTGGCGCGAAATAGAACTTTATGCACGTGAAACATTTGTACGGCGAGGGTACGCTGGAGCGGCGAACCCCCCACATCTCCCGAACTGCTGGCATAGAGGCCATCAAAGCACGTGCAGTCGTGGTCAATTTAGTGTCCGCTGGTCACCTGACCAGGAGCGGTGGCGTCGGCTGAGGGAAGCAGGCGCGCTGGCTACTTTTTTGTACGAATGCCACAGGGCGCATTCACCGTGCGCCCTCAAAAATACAAAAGTCAGGGCGCTGCTGCTTCACTAGCCGGCCTCACCGCTCAGCTTTGCCAGACGCAACTTTTAAAAAAGTATTGTTTTGTAATTTTTTTCAGGGTTCGGAAAGGTACGCACCCAAAAGCACCAGCACCGGAGCTATATGCAGTGTGCTGCGCACTCAACAGCAAGCACATGTGAAAAGTGCAAGCAGAAAGTTCCGAGCACCGACATGCTAGCACCGAGCACCAGCCCCAGCACACTTCATTCGGAGCTGGGGGCAAACAAAATAGCACGTTCACATGTGCATTGTGAAATTACTTTTGCCCCGGCACAATTTTATCGCAAACGAGCACGGAGCCGGAGCTGAAGTCGGAGCGCAGCACCGGTGCACAGCACAGAGCAGCCTGTGTGCTAGCCGGGCACGCTTATATGCTTGCCGGTGCACTGTTTCGGGGGCTCGTTTCGGTGACTAAGAAGTGTTAGTTGCGGTGGGAACATTTTTAGCGGCTAGGCTTGCGATTTAAAAATATGTTTTAAATGGACAGACAGTCCTTATAATGGGTCGCTGATTTAATATCTGACGTTAGAAAATCAAAATATTTTTAACACCAGGGTGGTTCCATAAATCTGTTTTTTATTAATTTACAAGTTTTATTCATGTGTTGGTAGTATAAGGGAGTCGCTGACTTAATATATGATATTAGCATTGAAAAATATTTTTTTCGCTAGGGTGGTCCAATAAAACTGTTTTTTGTTAATTTGCAAGTTTTATACATGTGCTGGTAGTATAAGGAGTCGCTGACTTAATATATGATGTTAGCATTGAAAAATATTTTTTTCACTAGAGTGGTCCAATAAAACTGTTTTTTTGTTAATTTACAAGTTTTATACATGTGCTGGTAGTATAAGGAGTCGTTGACTTCATATCTGATGCTCCGTGCTCGTTTGCGATAAAATTGTGCCGGGGCAAAAATAATTTCACACTGCACATGTGAACGTGCTATTTTTTTTGCCCCCAGCTCCGAATAAAGTGTGCTGGTGCTATTGAAAAAGCACCGGCACCGCAGTGCGGGCAAACAATTTTTGCTCAGCACATTTATTGGTGCTGTGCTGGGTGCAACTCATCAGCATACTGGTTGGTGCAAGTGCTAAAATGTACGCATATGTGTGCTCATGTGTGTATAATAATAATAATAATAATAATAATAATAATAATAATAATAATAATAATTATAATAATAATAATAATAATAATAATAATAATAGTAATAATAATAATAATAATAATAATAATAATAATAATAATAATAATAATAATAATAATAATAATAATAATAATAATAATAATAATAATAATAATAATAATAATAATAATAATAATAATAATAATAATAATAATAATAATAATAATAATAATAATAATAATAATAATAATAATAATAATAATAATAATAATAATAATAATAATAATAATAATAATAATAATAATAATAATAATAATAATAATAATAATAATAATAATAATAATAATAATAATAATAATAATAATAATAATAATAATAATAATAATAATAATAATAATAATAATAATAATAATAATAATAATAATAATAATAATATTAATAATATTAGTAATAATATTAGTAATAATATTAGTAATAATATTAGTAATAATATTAGTAATAGTAATAATATTAGTAATAGTAATAATATTAGTAATAATAATAATATTAGTAATAATAATAATATTATTAATATTATAATAATAATATTAGATATGAAGCAGATATGAAGCGGCCTTTTCTTGATACCTGGCAGGAGGTCTAAAATGCAAGGATACAATAAATAAAATGCAAAACTTTGATATTCAAAATCGAGTGGGGATATACACTCAAGTGTCGGTAGAGGCCAAAGCTAACGGCGAGGGCTCGGCCCAGCAAGGAGACGAGTCGCCAGTGGTGCAACATCTTAATAACAATAGTACCAATACCCAGCCAACAAGTGATCAGCGTACACAGTCTGATGTAGATCTCACACTGGCTGGAAGAGTTAGACAGCGCCGAAGATGGACGAGAGAAATAAATGAAGATCTATTGCGCATATATTATACCGTAACCCAACAGGAACAAAATTTAACCAGATATCGATCCCAGCTACGCACTATTTTTGTAGCACTGCACCCAGATTTCAATGCAAGAGAGCAAGGATTGTCCGATCAAGTAAGAGCAATATACAGAAACAATCTTATCACAGAAAGTAGAAGAAACGCTATAAAAGAATCTACATCGCCAACAACAAGCGAATATAATAATAACATCGAAGCACAAGAAAGTAGAAACATTCACATTGAAACACCATGTAACCAAGATCAACGAGGCACACCGGAAAATATATCAATGAATCAAAATACAAACAGCGATATTGTTGGTATTTTCGACCAACAGCACCAAGTTTATAAGGACATTGACCCTCGAATAAGACCTTCAATACCCAAAATCAATACAAGTAGAAAGCTGAGTATGATCATCAAGTGCGTCAATGATGAAATAATTTCAAGACGTGTTTCTTAAATTACCACCTTGAAAGAGCTGCATACGCTCATCTATAGCTCAGCTGTCACTATTTGCATAAAAATGGGTTACAGAATTGGATACACAGAAAGGAGAACCAAAAAACCAAATCAAAATAATACCTTGAAAAGAATTGAAATTAAAATCCAAAATCTGAGAAAAGATTTGGAAAGACTTAACAGCTACATGACTGGTATTCGGTCAAGACGACTCAAAACTAAAGTACGGAAAATTTTTAAAATCCACAACAAACATTCAAGATACGAATTAAATAATTCAAATACTATCTTGACTAGGGACACAATCAGACAAAAGCTGTATGTACAAATAACAAAGCAACGAAAATACAAGCTGTCATATCAAAGGCGCGAAAACAACAGAACCTTCAAAGCCAACGAAAATAAATTTTACCGAAGTCTTAGAGTGAAAACAGACAGTAACGAAGATACCTTGCCTAATAAGAACGACACTGAGAAGTACTGGTCATCAATATGGTCCACAAAAGCAAACCACAATCCATACGCACAGTGGATTAACGAAGAAAAGCAGAGATACGAGAATCTTGAAGAAATGTCGCTGGACTGTCTAACACCCACCCAAGTCAAAGAGATCATTGCTAAGACTCATAACAGGAAATCACCAGGACTGGATAAAATACAGAACTTTTGGTTTAAGCGACTACCCGCCACACATGAAAAACTTACTGAACTGATTAACGAGTGTTTACAAGACCCAAATAAGTTTCCACCCGAGTTTAGCAATGGCATAACTTACTTGTTACCAAAGGGCAGTGGTTTTAACTCTAACCCCGCAAACGGACGCCCAATAAGCTGCTTACCGACAATCTATAAGATTACGACTGCCTGCTTAAACCTTCTCATTTATAATCACCTATCGCAAAACAATATCATATGTGAAGAACAGAAGGGATGCAGCAAATATGCTAAGGGTTGCAAGGAACAGCTGACCATAGACCAACTAATACTAGAACAAACAGTTAAACAATCTAGAAACTTACACGCGTGCTTTATAGATTACCAAAAAGCCTTTGACAGTGTTCCACATAGTTGGTTAATTGAAGTAATGGAAATATACAAAATAAATCCAAAAATAATTAACTTCCTAAAAGACAACATGGCGAACTGGCGAACAAACATTGAAATATTTTCAAAAACAGGATCAATTAAAACAGCAGAGATTATGATAAGAAACGGTATCTTCCAAGGAGACTGCCTCTCAGCATTATGGTTCTGCATTGCTCTTAACCCGCTAAGTAACCAAATATGGGTATAAAATAAAAAGCACCGTCAGTCAAACTACGTTAAGTCACTTATTGTACATGGATGACCTAAAAATTTATGCTTCGACTAGACAACACCTTCAACAACTAATAGAAATAGTCTTCATGTTCAGTAATGATATAAACATGAAATTTGGATTAGACAAATGCAGGACAATATGCATCACCAGAGGCAAAATGGCAAGAAGTCAAGACGTTGATGTACATGTATCCTATATCAGAGAAATGGAAGAGCATGAGGCTTACAAATACCTAGGCA